>OY813001.1:52461973-52949473 GCA_963681545.1 Germaria angustata | reverse complement strand
TGTATGTATAATGTAGAAATTGATTTTTTTGTTGTTATGAATTCTTAGAAATATTACAAAGTTCTAAAAAAAATAATTATTGAGATCATATTATACGGTTCACAACGTGTAAGTATGTGTATATGCATGAATGTATAAGTACATACAAGTACATATGTATGTATGTATGTATGTATACAAGAGTACATACATACACACACGCACGCACGCACGCACGCGCTCACACATACACACACACAAACATATATATATATATATATATATATATATATATATATATATATATATATATATATATATATATATATATATATATATATATATACATATGCATATGCGAGTATATGTGGGTGTATTTGAGTATTCTCTACAATAATTCAAAATAGTTGTACTTACATATGGATGAATGTACATACATATACATATGTATGTACATACCAGCATTTAAACACATACATACATACATATGTATGTACTTATGTATACACATTCGTATGTATGTATGTATGTATGTAAGTATTTGCAACGCATATGTACATATGCACATACTACATACCTATGTAGGTATGTACATATGTACATATATCAAGACTATTTTTTCTCACCATGTTGGAGGAGATAACATATTTTGTATTTTTTTTATCCAAGCGTATGATATTTTAACGCAATGTAACTTTATATTCATAAATAACTACTATAAACACCAAACCAAAAATATTAATTGTATTTCTAATGTAACTAAACAGCTAGTTTAAATAAATTACATACATACATATGTATGTATGTATAGGTACTATTGACGTAGATAATTTCGTACGGAGGTCTACAGCGCCTCCCTAGGAGTTACGCACCTGTAAAGTTTGAAAGAAGGGAAACAGTCTAGTAATAGGCAAAATTTTTTCTGAGGATAAAGGTAACTGGATGTGCCTATCTTAATTTATGATATGCACGTGATTGAACTAATTTTATTAACTTGTCGCCTTTCCATGTATGTATGTACATGTACATATGATACGCAAAAAGCATCAAAGCGCATCTTAAAAATAACTGACGCATTCTCGTAGCAGACATTGTTTAACTACAAATGTCTATCTTTTCACCTCAAAACGCTTTGATTTTCTCAATTGTATGATTTTATATGTAACTCCCCGTCTACATTACTCCCGGTCTACTTTAGCAATTTTGTTGCATGCAATTCTGCTGCGGAATTGCTTTAGTGTCCACCCTAGAAAAAATCTAGTATTGCAATTCTTGTATAAAACGTATGTAAAACATCAAATACAACAACACCAAACATCAAGTTGAATAGTGAGGATAGCACAGCAAAACAGAATTGCAGAGAACATGAAACTCTGTACCCCTCCCCTAGCTTCTTACCTCTCTCTCCTAAAACAACCAAGAATTGCCGCCTCAACTAAATTGCAAGTGTGGACAGTGTGTTATCAATTTTGTTGCATGCAATTCTGCTGCGGAATTGCTTTAGTGTCCACATTAGAAAAAATCTAATATTGCAATTCTTGTATAAAACATATGTAAAATATCAAATACAACAACACCAAACATCAAGTTGAATAGTGAGGATAGCAAAGCAAGACAGACTTGCAGAGAACATGAAACTCTGTGTCCCTCCCCTAGCTTCTTACCTCTCTCTCCTAAAACAACCAAGAATTGCTGCAACTAAATTGCAAGTGTGGACAGTGTGTAAGAATTTCAAAGCAAAAGAGAATTGCAGAGAACATGAAACTCTGTACCCTTCCCCAAGCTTCTTACATCTCTCTCCTAAAACAACCAAGAATTGTTGCAACAAAATTGCTAATGTGGACAGTGTGTTTGTTATAACCCAACTCAATATGTAACCAATTAATAAATTTTCCATTTTGAATGTTCTAGCGTATGTATGTACGTAACCGTAAACAAATGAAAATGTTGGTCAACTCATCATACAAGTATTCGCATCAGCATTAATTGATTTGCATCGGCATTGCAAACTATGTATAGATACGCATCAGATGCATCGATATGATGCATTCCCGAATAACCCCATCCTGATAGACCGACTTTGCATCATCAACATTTTTTGGTTTTATATCTCGTTTTCTTCTTGGATGTTGCATTTACATTTTGTTTATAAAATTATTCCTCTTCTTAAGAGCCTGCAATATTTTTTTATTTGTGTTCGTTTATGAGAGAAGAAAATTAAATTAACGTACATACATATGTATGTAAATGACAATGTAAACTAAAAGATACATATGTAAGTACATACATGAATGTGTGTGCAACGACGTTGCCACAGTTTTGCCATAGAATTTTAGATTCTAAATTACCATTTTTTATAGTTTGGATTTTATTTTTTATTTATTGGAAAAATTAAAAATAGTTCCTCAGGCGATCTTCATAATTTTCTCAAGGAATATAGTACTTTACTACTTTGTTATATGAAAAAGTCATCAACATTTAAACATAGGAACATAAGTATGTAATTATGTACATTTATCCGATTAGATTTTTCCATGTTTTTATTTCTGTACATTTTTGGTGCCGTATATGCTTGTATATTGAGGGAAGTCTTACATCTCGTATGGACAAAATGTAAATGCATACGTAAATATACATATGTATACTTATGTATGAACATACGTATGTAAATTTGCATTTACAGGCATATCTCGCTATAACGAATATCCCAAGTATAAAAATCCTACATAACGAAAGGACTGTTTTATTATACTTTGTATAACGAGGGTAAAAATAATTTACACTCTGTAAAAAGTTTTTATTATTATTATAAAATAATAATCAAACATTGTGGTTTTTATACAACGAATTTATGTGTTCTATATAACCAACAGTAATTCTGAAACAAAA
Source organism: Germaria angustata (assembly GCA_963681545.1). Lineage (NCBI taxonomy): Eukaryota > Metazoa > Arthropoda > Insecta > Diptera > Tachinidae > Germaria > Germaria angustata. Next base: position 52,946,605 of record OY813001.1, on the reverse strand, counting down.
AATAATAATAAATGTATTTACTACCTTCTAACAAAAGCCAAAAAAAGGAAATAAAGTTCTGAACTATTAAAAAATAATAGTAATTTCATATTTTCCAGTCAAAAAGTTAATTTTATGTATTTCGAATACAAACTAGAATGTCTCTTTGCCACTTTTTTCTTTAGATATGTCCCTACATTTTCTATGGCGTTCAAGTCTGGACTCTCCGCTGGCGTATCTAATACTTTCCTATACTGTGTTATTTGTGCTTCGGGTCATTATATTTATAAAACTTGAATATTGAATGGTTGCCATTCATTAACCCGAATATGTTTGCATCTATTGTACTTTCGACAAAAAACAAATCTCCAACTCCTCTACTGAAAGTGCGGCCCCATACAGAAATATTTCCAAATTTCACGATGGCAATGTTTCTATTTTCTAAGGTTTTCAGAGGCTGCCGCCATATTCCCATATATTCAATCATTACGGTATAACATGATTTCAGTTTCGTCAAATATGTATGTACATATGAAAATGATGAACTTAGATTTTCTTTCCATGTAGTGACGGCAATAAATAAATATGTAAATATGTATTTACATATATCGATGTGTTATGCTTTATGCTCTTTACATACTTATGTACATATGTACATTGAAATTTTAAATCGACAGAGAGTGAATATCAAGACAAGATGTTAAGATCGCGCAAGAGATGGATAAATATACAATGCTTTGTGACAAATTTTGTAAATTTTTATTGAAATGCAGATATAACAAAAGCAAATATAAACTACGAACAAAATTTCCGAGTATAACAAATTCTGTACTTTCCCTCATTCGTCTTTCCCACTCGACAATAAACTAAGGACTTTGCAAAGTAAAATGTCCCGTTTTAACATAGCGGATGATCCTTGCATTCATTATATTCACCCTTATACCGAGCTTTGCCTGTATTTACATATATGTAAATATATGGTACATATGGTTTTACCTACAGTTGCCTCATAAAGTGAGTGCTCAATCTAACTTTACTTTTTGAAACACACTTTTTGATCCTTGATAATTAAAAAAAAATTTAATATAACTTCTAGTCTTATAGTTTGTAGTTTACTTATCAGATATTTATGCAATAAAAACTAAATATCTCTTTGAACTTAAGATTTTTACACCAACAACAATATTGGTACTCATTTATAGCTTCAAAAAGTGAGTGCTCATCATTGAAGAATTTATTTAAAAAAAAAGTAACTTGATATTTTTACAAACAAACTTCTCAAATATGAAAAAATAATCCAAAATATTAATTTAACGGTAGTCGGTATATGTCAAAGTTACATTTTAAGCATTTTTTTTAAATATGTTTACAAAACGTAAAGAAACTACTGAGTGTGAACATAAAGTAATAGTAAATTTGCGAAAAGATGGTCATTCTTTACGCAATATCGGAGAAATTGTCAAAAGACCTTTCTCCACCATAAAAAAAAATTATTGACAAATATAACAAGACTAAAAACGTTGCTAATGCGCCAAGATGTATGTGGCCTCAAGTTCTTTCAGATGCTGAAAAACGATCTCTTGTTCGAGATATCAAGAAAACACCCGAAATATCGGCAGCAGAATTGACCAGAAATCTTAATAAAAATTGTAATAAGAATGTTTGTCCAAACACTGTTCGAAAAGTGCTTCATGAAGCTGGTTATAACAGTCGTGTTGCCCGTAAAAACCATATATAAGCAAAGTTAATAAGATCAAGCGACTTACATACGCCAAGGAACATCAAAATAACCCATCAGATTTCTGGAATAGGGTAGTTTTTTCTAATGAGAGTAAATATAACATTTATGGAAACGACTGTGTGAAGAAAGCCCAACGAAGAATTCCAGGAAAAAAATGTATGTCCAACTTTTAAACACGGAGGTGGTTCAGTGCTAATTTGGGGATGCATGAGCGCTGCTGGAGTTGGAAATTTACTTATAGTGGGTGGTATAATGGACCATAAGAAATATATAGAGATTTTGAAAACCCATCTCCAACCCAGCCTGCAAAAAATGGGAATTGCTGAAAACTATATATTCACTCAGGACAACGACCCGAAGCACACGGCGATGAATACTAGCCTATGGCTTCCGTACAACACCCCAAAATGGATGGAAACTTCTCCTAAATTGCCTCATATTAATTCTATCGAGAATCTGTGGGACCACTTGGACAAACAACTTAGATAAATAAAAGTATCAAACAGAAATGAATTGATAAATGCCTTACAGGAAGAGTGGTCTAAAATTCCACAAGAAGTGACCCAAAATTTGGTTAATTCTCTGCCGAGAAGACCAGAAGCGATAATCAAGAACAATAGGATCGCATACGAAGTACTAAGGTTGAAGTTTATGTAATTTTTTGGGAGAATATAATAAGTGAGCACTCACTTTTTGCAGTACAAAAGTGAAGTCATTTTTAAATTTTGTATTTTTTTATTAAAATATGGCAATATTTTAATTTTCTTATATATAACTCTAAAGTTTACTAAAAGGAGAACCTTAAATAAAATTTAAATTTTTTTTATAAAACTAAATTTGTTTAAAACATGAATTTGAAAGTTTTATGTGACGATGAGCACTCACTTTATGAGGTAACTGTATGTACAGTTGCCTCATAAAGTGAGTGCTCAATCTAACTTTACTTTTTGAAACACACTTTTTGATCCTTGATAATTAAAAAAAAATTTAATATAACTTCTAGTCTTATAGTTTGTAGTTTACTTATCAGATATTTATGCAATAAAAACTAAATATCTCTTTGAACTTAAGATTTTTACACCAACAACAATATTGGTACTCATTTATAGCTTCAAAAAGTGAGTGCTCATCATTGAAGAATTTATTTAAAAAAAAAGTAACTTGATATTTTTACAAACAAACTTCTCAAATATGAAAAAATAATCCAAAATATTAATTTAACGGTAGTCGGTATATGTCAAAGTTACATTTTAAGCATTTTTTTTAAATATGTTTACAAAACGTAAAGAAACTACTGAGTGTGAACATAAAGTAATAGTAAATTTGCGAAAAGATGGTCATTCTTTACGCAATATCGGAGAAATTGTCAAAAGACCTTTCTCCACCATAAAAAAAAATTATTGACAAATATAACAAGACTAAAAACGTTGCTAATGCGCCAAGATGTATGTGGCCTCAAGTTCTTTCAGATGCTGAAAAACGATCTCTTGTTCGAGATATCAAGAAAACACCCGAAATATCGGCAGCAGAATTGACCAGAAATCTTAATAAAAATTGTAATAAGAATGTTTGTCCAAACACTGTTCGAAAAGTGCTTCATGAAGCTGGTTATAACAGTCGTGTTGCCCGTAAAAACCATATATAAGCAAAGTTAATAAGATCAAGCGACTTACATACGCCAAGGAACATCAAAATAACCCATCAGATTTCTGGAATAGGGTAGTTTTTTCTAATGAGAGTAAATATAACATTTATGGAAACGACTGTGTGAAGAAAGCCCAACGAAGAATTCCAGGAAAAAAATGTATGTCCAACTTTTAAACACGGAGGTGGTTCAGTGCTAATTTGGGGATGCATGAGCGCTGCTGGAGTTGGAAATTTACTTATAGTGGGTGGTATAATGGACCATAAGAAATATATAGAGATTTTGAAAACCCATCTCCAACCCAGCCTGCAAAAAATGGGAATTGCTGAAAACTATATATTCACTCAGGACAACGACCCGAAGCACACGGCGATGAATACTAGCCTATGGCTTCCGTACAACACCCCAAAATGGATGGAAACTTCTCCTAAATTGCCTCATATTAATTCTATCGAGAATCTGTGGGACCACTTGGACAAACAACTTAGATAAATAAAAGTATCAAACAGAAATGAATTGATAAATGCCTTACAGGAAGAGTGGTCTAAAATTCCACAAGAAGTGACCCAAAATTTGGTTAATTCTCTGCCGAGAAGACCAGAAGCGATAATCAAGAACAATAGGATCGCATACGAAGTACTAAGGTTGAAGTTTATGTAATTTTTTGGGAGAATATAATAAGTGAGCACTCACTTTTTGCAGTACAAAAGTGAAGTCATTTTTAAATTTTGTATTTTTTTATTAAAATATGGCAATATTTTAATTTTCTTATATATAACTCTAAAGTTTACTAAAAGGAGAACCTTAAATAAAATTTAAATTTTTTTTATAAAACTAAATTTGTTTAAAACATGAATTTGAAAGTTTTATGTGACGATGAGCACTCACTTTATGAGGTAACTGTACTTCCCGCGTAAATTTTGAGACTTTTTCTAGAGTTTACTTATTCGAAAAAATCCAAGCTGGTAACCTTAATGTACACAAATATAAATATGTATGTACATATGTATTTATCCCTCTAACAAATGTATAAATGCGAAGAGCCATAGCCGAATACGAAATTATACACTCACTTATATACTTATGTAGGGATGTGTATACATAATACGTACATAAGTATGTACATATCTACACACATTTATGTGCTTGTACAATATATTAATATGGTAGTATGTAGTTTAAACAACAAAAAAACCAATATGCTAACATTATACTTCAACTCACCTGTATTTGATGAAAGTGTTCCATGTTGTTAATTTCGATGATGTTTAATTCGGCCTCATATAATTCTAGTTATTTCTTCAATACTTCTTCGACTTTGCTTACAAATGAATCCTAAAAATTAGATACACTTGAAAAAATGTACATATGTATTTTGCCGGTGATCTATTTTTAAAAAAGGTTGCACTTATTGACTTTAATTAACACCGCTTTAAATTAGTTATTTAAAGTAATACTTTGAGTATCTTTTTTTAATCACATTTGTTTATAATAATTTATATTTTTATTATTAGACCTTTCTATAAATATTTGCTTATATGTAGTATGTATTTTGAACTCGCTACAATAAAACAAAGAGATAAACGAAAAATACCATAAAACAAAATCACATAAATTTAAGAGAAAATAACAACGGACATGGTATCAAAATAACCATAAAAACGGTATTATAATTGCACAAAACAATTGAATAATTCATATTATATGTGATTCTTCTTGACAGCGATTCTATTACGCTTTAGGATTTATTTGGAGATCGTTTTTTATGGGTTCAATATCTACATACATACATATGTATGTATGTAAGTATGTAGACCCTGTCATATGTATATTTCAAAATATTTTATAGATATATCAAATTAACTGCAACTAATAACAAAATGGAACAAAAATTAAAAAAAATAGAAGAATCACCATCATCACAACTAACCAAAGTGGTGCGAATATCTTTATATATGTATGTATATGTATGAATGTATATACATACATACTTATATGTTCTATGTATGTTGTTGTCTTATCGTTTTCGTCGATGCAGTTATTATTTGTAGCTTGCTTTTACTAAAAAACACACTTTTCTTCTTCTTTTTTCTGTAGGTCTGCTTCTTCTTGTTATTTCTGTTTTTTTTTTCACTGAGTCACTATACTATTGTATATTATAATGCTGCCGTAGCTGGTATATTAACAAAACACACTGTGTTGTACGTACCAACAACGAATGCTATGGCAATTGCCTTTACAAATGCTATTGAATTGAGTTTCTTTATGCCTCGGCTTGTTCAGCTTGTTTGCCTTAAAAAAAGAATTTCATATATACATACATTAAATAAGGAGCGCGAGAAAAGAGCACAAAAACCGAGAGTAAATTCAAATTCCTCTCTCTACTTTTTGTATGTAAGCCATATAGTTAAATATTTTCTACACATTCTATCTCAGTCATGCTCTAGAACGAAAACCCACCATCTCTTTCTTACCTTATATACGTCAGTATTTTTCCAACAAAGTAAATGTGTATAACATTTGCAAATCAATGTACAACAGTATTGCCGTGTTTAAATTATTCAAGATTGTCAGCCAACATAGGTTATTAATTAGCAAACTAAAAACATATAGCAATATCGCATGGCATCAAGAAAAAACATTATATAAAAAAATTATGGTAATATCAAATTTATAAACACATTATATTTAATAAAATAAATAAATTTATATTTATTAATATAAAACTTATATACATATAAGTAAAATTTTATTTATGATTACCATTTTTCCTCACGATTCGAATCGATGTTTTGGAGGAGTATTGAAAATAAATTTTTTGTATAAACCTGCTGCTTGAATAAACACTTATTTAAATAAACAATAAATAATACTCGTATACATAATTTGATTTGTTTAACATACATACATATATATGTATGCATGCGTAGAATTTATATCATTTATACTGAGGACAAGTATTTGGTTCCACCTGAGCAGGTTCTTAGCACAGAGATTGTATTCATGTAATATATTTTAGTTAACTAATTCCAATAAATGAACTTTGATATATAACATTTCTATGTTATAGTTTTCAACTGCCCTAACTTTTTGAATAATAGGTATTTATTGACAGCCTAAAAATAATTTTTTTACCTGCCTGTTAGAAAGAACAAGTGTTGGTTAGCAATAGTTAAGTAAATATATTATGAAGAAAGTCGTCTATCATTTTGTTGCACGATGGTAACTCTTTGATTATAATCTCTTTCGTACAAATGGCGCATTGTATAATGAAGCGTCTATTGTATATGGAAAAAGTATCTCAAACTAAAATACAAAATTATATACGGCATACATGCATAGATATGTATGTATGTATACAGATGCTTATATTATATATATATATATATATATATATATATATATATATATATATATATATATATATATATATATATACATATAATATATGTATACAAATTTATATATACATACATATGTATATAGATATGCATATAAGTACATATACTTAAATACATATGTACATATTAATATAAATATATGAACATGGAACTACATTATTCTCACGCAATATTTTTGCACTTTCATGTTTTTACTATTCATTATTGGAAAAAATGTATTGTAGAGAAAGTTATATGTATGTGGTAATATAAAAACACAAAACTCATATCACAGACATTAACCAACCTCTGAATACCTACTGCAAAAAAATAATAACACACGGTTAAAAAGATTTCATTTTCTGTAAATTTAGATTTTTCATTTCAATTCGAGAATGCTACGCCACGAGCAAGTTCACTTTTGTTTTACGGAATAACTTAAATATCTTTACTATTAAAAATAGAAATAAAGATAAATTTTCACATCAGTCGTAATTTCTTCGTTTAATTTTAAGTCAATATGTATTTGGAGTAACGATTTAAGGTTTAAAAACTATTTTACACTACATATGTATGTTTAAAAATAAGTTGTCTGTAAAGAACGATGTACATACATACGTACATATGTATGTATGTACTTATGTATGTAAGTAATGGTGGCAACATACTTATGTACATACATATGTACATACATACTTACATATGTATGTACATATGTATGTATGTAGAGAATTTCTGTTTGTTTTTGTTTCAGTATATGCACATACTTACATACATACTTATATGTATACATACATATCTACATATGTATGTACATACATACATACATATGCACATATGTATGTACATGTTCCTGAATTCTTAGTGAAAATAGTGGCACCTCTTTAATACTGAAGAACCAAATTTTTGTGATATAATATTAAATTAAATTATAAAACTTACATACATACATACATATGTATGTACATATGTATGTATGTATGTACATACATACACAGTATGTGTTTGCATTCATATATGTAAGTATGTATAAATAAGTATGTATGTACATATGTACTTATGTCCATAAGTACATAGTATGTTCTTAAATATGTACATATGTACATACTTATTTACATATTTATGTATGTATGTACATACATACATATGTACATACATATGTATGTATGTAAATATGTAAGTATGTTCTTTTATTAAATAAAGTTTAATAAAAAAGGTTATATGTATGTATGTATGTACATAAGTATGTAGGTATGTATATACATATGAACATACATACCTACATACTTATCTACCTACATACATATGTACATACCTACTTACATACATACATAAGTATATTATATGTATATACTTACATACATATGTACATATGTACTTGTACTTACATAGATGGTTATTTATGTACATAAGTATACATATGTATGTACATACATATTCATACATACATATGTACTTATGTACATACATATGATTCATATTAATTTTTAAAAGAAAGTGATACATACATACATATGTATGTACTTATGTACATACATAAGTATGTATGTACTTATGTATGTATGCACATACATATAAGTATAAATATGTACATATGTATATACTTACATATGTACTAAGTATGTACATACATAAGCATATGTAAATACTTACATATGTATGTATGTACATACATACATATGTACATTCTTACATACATACATACATATGTAAGTACATACATATTTGTCCACAATTTATTGAACCAAACTCATAACTTGTATGTACATACATATGTACAGACATACATACTTACATACATGCATACATACATATGTATGTAGGTACAAACAATTGTGTACATCCTATGTACCTATGTACATAAGTACATACTTATGTAGATAAGCATGTATGTAAGTACCTACATACATATGTATGTATGTATGTATGTACACATGGATGTACTTATGTATGTATGTATGTATATACTTATGTACATACATACATACATGTGTACATACTTATGTATGTACATATGTACATAAGTATATACTTATGTATGTATGCTTTCATATTGCCAATATTTACATACATACATACATACATATCTATGTAAGTACATATATAAATATGTATGTATGTAAATAGTGTATGTTATACATACATATGTACCTATGTATGTATGTACATATATGACCCTTTGCTCCCTCTGGGAGTGAAAGGAGCTTATATATATACATATATATATATATATATATATATATATATACATATATATATATATATATATATATATATATATATATATATATATATATATATATACATATGTATATATATATATATATATATATATATATATATATATATATACATATGTATATATATATATATATATATATATATATATATATATACATATATATATATATATATATATATATACATATATATATACATATATATATATATATATATATATATATATATATATATATATATATATATTTACATATGTACATACATATGTATGTACATATTTATGTAAATAAGTACATACATATGTCCATAACTTGGTACTTTAAATTGAACTCATGTTTTTCTCATAGAAATCATACATTTTCTTTTTAATGTATGACTGTACTCTACGCGCCTTTTTTCTGCTTGTGTGCTTTGTTAAGCCAAAAGAGGCAAGAAAAGTGTTTGTATGCATGTGTGAATGCCGATTCATATACAATGTATGTATGTATGGATGTATCTCTGGTTTTATTTTTAATAGTTGATTCTTCCACATTATACATGAGTACGTATTTACACCCAGGTACATGTGTATATTAACGTTGCCAGAGGTCCCGCAACTTGTATCGATTCCCACATCCTGTACAGGAATCCAAAACTACTCCTTTATAAGTAGGTATACTTACTTATATCATATATTACATATGTTTTAACTATCACAATTCTTTATTGATTCTATTTTAAAATTGCTTTAATATATGGACTAAGAAATTTTACTTGACAAAGTTCTTTTTTCTTCAATATTTTTAATATTGTGTACATTCATATACATACAACAAACACTATCATTAACTTTATAATTCAAAAAGGCAATAAATTTGACAAGCAATCTATTAAATCAATTCTTGATTGGCAAGGGTTCAGGATATATACAATAGCGTCCATTCCATAACAACAAAAGTTGACATTGTAAACTCACATGTAAGGATACCCTGCTCCTTCAATATATTCATCAAACATTATGGTGGTACGATGCTAAGTGGAAAATTAAATATTGTTGATTTATGGTAGGTTAGCTATCAAACTTTAATGAAAAAATAACTTATTTGGATGTCAAAATCAGTTGTGTCGTCAAATCCATGAAAATGAACAAAATCTATGAATCACGTACCATAGTTGAACTGAAGTGAATTTAAAAGATTAAAATATACATATGTACACAAGTATGTATGTACATACATACATACATATGTATGTATGTAAATATGCAAGAGAAAAAAAAGAGGAATGGACTAACCTGCAACCTAATAATTGCATGCATTATATACTTAGATTGTCATTGACAGTTCTTTACATAATTGATATACATACATACATATGTGCATACCCTGAACCCCATTAGAACGACCTCTTCAGTAGTGGGTTTTCAATGATAAGTCCATCTTAAATTTCAATAGAAAGAAGTATTGTGTAGAGAATGTCAATAATACTGGTGACAATGTCTACAGGGAAGCACTAGTTCTACGGTCGTCATATGGTCCCATTGGAACTAGTTCGTCACTAGTTCCAACGTCAGTAGTGGATTTTCAACAGAAAAAAGCATTGGCTGGGGTATAAGTTGTCACTAGTACTGGTGACTTTGTCAATAGTGAATCACTAGTGAATCACTAGTGACATTTCCTTCAGGGTACTTACATGATTTAATACAAAAAAAATTGTAAAATTATAAAATATGTACATACTTGTACATGTATGTATGTACATGTGTATGTCATAAAATGTATTATATAAATGTAATTATATTTTATAAACAAATTCCTATTATAATAATTTGAACCAAAATTTGTTGTAAATATAATCAAATATGAATTCATTCTTCTTTGTTGTTCCACCTGGCTCTCGCGGCAGCGTCCTTAATAATGCTGAATATACTTACTTATGTAGATTCCGCACCTTTCGCAACTCTTTTTTCATAGAGCACACAAAAGCATATTGATAAACTTATTTATTTGATTTTATTAATATTTTACCACGATGTGATATGGTGAAGTGATGCCACCTTTACAAGGTGGCATCACTTCACCATATATTGTATTGATTTTTTTAAATTCACATCGCCGTCATAAACTTATAAATTGCTGGGCGCGTGATCTGGCTTGTGAACGGGGGAGCTTTTTTGTTATTTGTGTGAGTTTTGTTGGTACATTGTTAGATGTTTTTTGACAATTCCTTGCATATTACATAAACGAAAAATTCCTGTTTTTGTGCTCCTTTAGCCCCAGTGCTGCCACCTTATAAAGATATATCACCATGAAGGTGGAAAACATGTTTGATATGTACCCGTCCAGACTTGCAATTTTGTTGCAGCAGTTCTTAGTTGTTTTAAGTGGTATAGGTAGAAGTTTGGGGAGGGGTACAGTTTCATATTCTCTGCAATTTTCTTTTGCTTTGCAATTCTCACTGTTCAATTTGATGTTTGGTGTTGTTGTATTTGACGTTTTATTTATTCATTCTCATTGTTGGCGTTTTAAACTAAAGAAAAATGAAGAAAAGAGAAAAGAAGGCATAAGAAATATAAAATTTGCAATATTACTCCCCGTCTACATTGGCAATTTTGTTGCATGCAATTCTGCTGCAGAATTGCTTTAGTGTCCACATTAGAAAAAATCTAGTATTGCAATTCTTGTATAAAACGTATGTAAACATCAAATACAACAACACCAAACATCAAGTTGAATAGTGAGGATAGCAAAGCAAAACAGAATTGCAGAGAACATGAAACTCTGTACCCCTCCCCTAGCTTCTTACCTCTCTCTCCTAAAACAACCAAGAATTGCTGCAACTAAATTGCAAGTGTGGACAGTGAGTTAGATTTTTTCTAATGTGGACACTAAAGCAATTTCAAAGCTGAATTTTAAAAAATTGCAAGTCTGGACGGGGAGTATCAAGTATTTTGATTTTAATACAAAACTGTCTGGCAGCTCTTTTACAAGAATGCAAGACTACCGGACGAACTTTTTACGCTCTCATTCGTTCGGGAACTGTCGTATTGAATGGATAGAATTGCTGGTTGAAGTATCGAGATAATTAAAAAAAAAAATCTTAAAAAAAGTTTATAAAAAAATGAATCGCAGACGTACAAATCAGAAAAATTTCGTTTCTGGTGGCATTTATGTAAGTTATGATTTGTTATTATATCTTTGCAAATATTTTTCTGCTGTGCAGATGTCATAAAGGCAAAAATGATATACATATAGAAAATTTTTTGTTTGAAGATTTAAAATTAATAAATTTTATTTCTTTTTTTATAATTTTTGCAGCGAAAGTCAGTTTTATTGTTGAAAAAATCAATAAACCAAATTCTTAGACTTTTTTGCAATAATCTTTAGAAGCGCTAATATTGTGTGTATCTGGTTTTTATAACTTAAGAGAGTTTAAGTGTGTATACATACTATATTTTATCGACCGGAGCAGCGTTGTTAACGTAGCGGTTTTAACACTGCTAATGGTGCTTTTAAAGCGATCAAAGCAAAATTTGTGTTTCGTGCGAATTTTAGGGACTCATTTTATATATCAGCTAGGTGGGGTGATGTGTTATTTAAATACATGTAAATGGAATGTCGGAGGTGCACGAATAAAAAAAATATATATAGACAAAAATTAGCGGCGACGTATATTTTCCGCTCAATATTTAACAGCTTAGTATAAGTGTCATGTAAATTGTTCGTTGTCGACAAGAATAATTGTATTAAAGTGAAGGAACGATTCATCGTAGTCGAGTACATAAAGGTCTATCAAACAAAAATTCATTACATCGTGAAACTCCAACTTAATACATACTTTGTTTTTTTCATAATGGTAGGGCTCGTGTCTGCTTGTATTAAAAATTCTCTCGAAAAATTAAATATTCAATTAAAAAACGAAAGGGCGATAAAAATTACTTAAAACCGAAAATTTCTGAACTTATTTAAATTTACATACATACATCCCTGGTAGCTAGTGTGTTTTGTAAATTAGGTTAATATTTTATATTCTAATAATAAATAATAATAATAATACATACATACATACATACTACATATGTATTAGATATATAATTAAAAAATGTATGTTTATATAATACAAAAAATTGATATAGTTTATTTATTAATTTAAATATCATTGGCTTAATGTAGAAAAGGTGTATCTCGATTTTGAGTTATGTGGTCCGTTCAAAAGAAAAGGGCGGATTTTGAAATTTCTCAGGATGCGTGCATTCGATTAGCTATTTTTTTATATATATATTGGCACACTTGTCTCGAACATGTGTTCTTAGTTGAAGTTTAGTTTACTTGGTTTGTGAGAAGGGTGTTAGACGTGTTTTGCTTGTTCGGCGATATTCTGTGAAAAAATGGATCAAAAAAGTTGCATCAAATTAAGTGATCAAAACCACTTGAAATGTTGATAATGGAATATGGTGATTGTACTCAGATTTAGGAAAATGTTTACGAAGTGGTACAAGCTTTTCAAAGAAGGTAGAGAAGATGGGAATCGCTCACTAAATGTTGAGTGACGTTAACGATGGTCCAAATTTGCCTAGAAGGGTCATGTGACGAATAATGGTTATATGGTTATGAGATAGAAACCAAAGTCCAATCGCCCCACTCTACGAGCCAAGACCAGAATCCCCTAAAATGCAAAACACGTCTAACTATTATGCTTCACACAAACAAACTCAACTAAGAATATATGTATGTACGTATATTCGAGACAAGTTTGCCAACATAAAAAAATCGCTTATCGAATGCACGTAGCCCGAGAAACTTCAAAATTCACCTTTTCTTTTTGAACAGACCACGTACATTATAGAAAAGGAAAAAAAAACATTGCAGCATCAATTTCAGTTCTGGTTTAATTTTTTTTCTAGTCTAGGAAGTTACTTTAGGGCTTTTTGTCATAAAAAATAGTCTGGGGATTTTGTAGTTAAAATGTAACTAATATAATGTAATAATTCAGAAACAAATTATATTTTACAATGTAAAATATCATAAGAATGTTGGCAATCTGCTGACGGTTATTTTTTCAGATTTTGTGGATAGTCCCATTTTTTCGATATTACTATTTTCCGATTTATAAAAACAATCAATCCAACTCTTCAACAAAAACTCAGATTTTCTTCTCTATACCGATACAAATGAAATGATCTTTCATTATGTGACTATTGTATATGATTAATTAACTTTAAAGGAATCAGGACTTTATTTAAAGGAACTAATTAATTCACTTAGGCTTCGTCATTACTAGATTTAGATTCGCCATATGCAATAGAAGCTCACTATAATTGTGTAAGGAAGATGCATTTGGAAATGTACTACAGATTTTGAAAAATCAGTATACACACCTTTATGTTAAGCCAAAGACATTCATTAGATACAACTTTTGCTTTCTACAAAATTTATACGAATTGAATACTTCATAAATTTGATGAAAGATTCGCTTATAAGGGAAAACTGAAAATAAAATTAATTTTTTAGAAGTTTCTTTAAAAATTAAAAGGTAACTAACATCGCTGCCTTGAACGCATTCCTTACTCTTTCTGTGAGTTATATCAACATGGCGATTTTTTTCGCAACTTTGAATATATAAAACATATTTTAGCGCTTTTGAACGATTATTGGAAATCGTTCTATGTGAACCTTTGCTTAAATTACTAGTTTTGTGTTATATAGTTATGTACATTTTATTTTGCTAATTGCTCAAAGAACAACTGCGCATTTAATATACCAACACTGAGATTTGAAAGGAACATGGTTGTCTGAATAGGTGTAACCTTAACTATTCTACCGAAAAATAAAATCCAATTCGAAAGAACAATTTTCCCTTTCGAAAGCTTATCCTTTGTATTACGAGCGAGTGTTAGTTATACAAAAACTGACAAGAAATTGTTCGAAAGCTATTTTGTTAGTGTCAATTTGAAGCGAGAATGGGAACTGTAAGCATATAACGATAAAAGGTTTGTGATAAATAAATTAAACTTATAATATTGGCTTTGACAAAAAAAAAAAAAAATCGATATCTATTAATGTTGTTAATAGGAATATTTGAAATTTTCAATTTGTTTTTTTTCATAATTTCTTCAGCTATTCATAAAAAAACGATTAAGTTCAAATATTTTTAATGGGTACAACCCGGATAAATTTCAATATTAAGTAGTTAAGAGAAATATTTTAATATTAGTGTTCTTCAACAAAATGAAAGCACATACTTACATATGTAAATAAAATAAATTATGAAAGAATGGATCATGCAATGCTAAAATGAAATCAGTAACTCTAGCAAAAATTACGAATGAGACCTTCAATATACAAAAAACAATCTATTATTATGATGAAGAGGACAGTTTAATAAAATATTTTATAAACAAAATTAATTTTATACTTTGATTTTTTGTTTTGGATATTTCGGTCAATTATGACATTTAAGTTGCAGTGATACTAAGTTTTCATAATTTTTTTCACTTGTGCACAATTAAAACTCTTGTCATCGTTTCGATCGAGTTACGCAGTACAGGTTTTTTGTTTGCCTTTCCATTCGTAGATTGTTTTCGAAAAATTATACTTTTGAATCGAAATACGAAATTTACCCACATAAATAGATAAATATGTACAATTTTGATTTTGAAAAATCAATCATTGATAGTTTCAAAAGGATTTGACATCATTGAACTAAATGATTAAAAACAATTCCTGTAGAATGTTATTTATTTTGTTGTAATAGATACAAGTGGTCGCTTAGTAGTTTTTACCTGTCCAGTTTCTCTTGAATAATTTGTTGGTTTTTATAACCTATAACCTTATTAGTCGTAGACAACTTTGCTTAGAAACTTACACATTTTTAGCTATATTATCTTGCCAGTTTTTCATCTCCTCGGTTGTTGGTAAATTTTTAATACAGTTTAATTAAGCAAAATGTTATATATATGTTATACATATATATGCTATATATATGTTATAAATATCATATATGCTATATATATGTTATAAATATCATATATGCTATATATATGTTATAAATATCATATATATGCTATATATATATGTTATATATATCATATATATGCTATATATATATATATATATATATATATATATATATATATATATATATATATATATATATATAGCGTATGTAATAAACAAAAGTTTTTTGGATGGATATATAAGACTTAATTTGCAACTAGTCAACAGTTGACAAATTCTGGACTTATTTCCAAATTCATTTTGTTTAAACTTGAATGTGAATAAAAATTTACTACAGTGAAACGCTTTTGGGTTATTAGCTGCAGAAAATGTTCATAGCTATTCCTTAACTATAGTTTCAGTAGTAATAATGTACATAAAAAACAGAAAATCCAAAGTAACCTGATGTGTGGCATAAAAAGTGTAATAATGAAGTCGTTGAAGTCATCTGACCAGGATTGATACCGCCATTATTTGGGTTATTGGTAATTTTTATGTGAACATTAGAATTGAAAGAAAACGTAAATTTTTCGATCTGAAATAAAAATTTATCTTTTTTTAATATGTATACATATAATGAAATTTAAAATTTTTAATTTAGGACGCAAATGCCTCAATTAAAAAGGCTAATCAACAGTCGAGGGAAGCGGAACTTGTTCAGGAGCAACATGAAAATATTCCACCTTTGGAACCACCGCCAGAGAATCCTTTCAAAGAAAGTGAACTAAATTTTGATAATTCTGAAAATTCTGAAGTCATAGACAGTAATGGCAAAGTGAAGTTCAAGAAAATCTTCATGAACCGAAAGAAGCCATCTGGTATGTTGTTTATTTAATTATTGTTGTATTCAGTAATGTCCTAAAGCTCATTTTTTTACTGAATACGCAGTACATACATGTATATGCAAGATACTAATTAATTTTTAAGTAAAACGCAACAAACTATTGTAATTTAATCAACGGTATGTATGTTAAGAAAGTATATTCATGTTTAAGGCATAAAATTCAACAAGAAAAAGGCGATTAATGTAATATAACGAAACTTTGCCAAGTATATATAATGTACTTAAAATTATATTTGTATATACTTATGTATGTACATATCGTTGGCTTAATATTGCACAGTTCATAGTTAAAATTGCAGTTAAATTTCTTAATGTTTACACCCTTTTATCAAAACTTGATTGAATACATTAAATCTTTCTATGAAAAAGAAATTATTTGCTTTTCAAAGCTAGAGTAGCTTTTACTTCCCAATTCTTAGAAATGGAGCGACAATTTGCATCAAATGACACTCGGAACACGATTATCGATTTCCTAAGTGATAGCAATTTTGAAATTAAAATTCTTGTTGATAAGCACCAATACTATTTGCTCTTTAATTCTTATTTTTGTATTTACAATTTTTTTAAGCAGTTAAATTTTTGTGTTAAATATCATAAGCTAATGTAATATTATTTTGCTTAGAAAAAAAGGGGAACAAATAAAAACTGATTTGATTAGCACCAATGAAATATCGATATTTGAATAGCTAACTAACCCATAACAAACAAAAGCTAATTAATTTTATTTTCCGTTATTTAAACTCCTAACGAATATATTTTTGTATGTAAAAAAAATCTCTTATTAAAGTTCGAGCTAAGGAGAAGCGTATTCGACAAAATCGCCGTTTGCGTAAAACACTTATTCCCAAGAATGGTTTAATGGCTCTAAATGAAATGAAAGGAGTCTCAATAAGCGAATTCACGATCGATAACAATCCTGGTGGTGGTTTTACCGCAGTTGTTACTGTAAACAGCAGTCAATATGAAGGCCGTGGCAGTTCAAAGGCCGCAGCTAAAAATAATGCGTGCGAAAAGGCTTTACGCGACATTATTATAGCTAAATTGCGTGAAAATCCGCGCAATGGAAAAAGTGTCAGTTCTAATAATTCAGTGTGTAATGAACCTATGGACACAAGTGATGACAACGCGCAGAATTCTAACAATGCCGTGGATGACCCGGATGATGTGCCAATGATTAATTTGGCTTCGTTTGCCATCTATAAACTATTTTCCGACTGGGAAAGTGAAGGTTATGTAATTCCCGAAATGCATCCAACAGTTGGTGGCAATACGAGTGACAATGAGGGTGCTTCTCCTCAAAGAGAACAAAAAAAGGCACCTATACGAAATGAATTGCCCCCAAATTGGGAAGCTATGCATCCGGCGTCATTACTATGTATGGTAGGTTTGTCTATAATACATTTGTATTTATTTACATTGTAACATTTTTAAAATTTATTCCGCTTTGAACAGATGCGTCCTGGTGTGACATATACTGATAAAGGTAGTGTTGGGGAGAAACCTAACGTTTTACAGTCTTTGGGTACAACAGTTGATGATCAAGAATTCGTGGCTTCAGGACGTTCTAAGAAATTGGCACGTCGTAATGTCGCAGCTCTAACATGCAATACATTGTTTAATACTAAATTTGAGCTTGATAACTAAAATGCATATTTTACACCAGTTTACGGAGTAGTAATAAATAGTATTACAATTCATATTACGATTTTAATTCATAGTTTTTCTTCTAATGTAATCAATCATGCTAAACAAGAAATACACTTAATACCCAATTCCATACCTAATTAAATCAATAAGTATTGGTCTTTAAATAAAATAAAATGAAAAAAATTGTATTTGTTAACACTTTTATTTAGAAAAGACACCAGTGATTCTGAAATTTATCATTTTTAGGAGAGAACATTGATTGTGGGCGTTCGAAAGCCAGGGCATACATCTTAGATTTCTTGCTTATCTCCTGGTCGAATATCTGATGAAATAGAATTGCTTACTATATTCACGTATTTAGTTGTACTTTGTATTTACTTACATCATTTTCTTTAAGTTCCAAAACAGATGATAAATCCCATTCGCGGTTTGGCAGTGGCTGAGATATAAATCTGGCAGCTGTTGCAACTGAGGGTATAGCGTGTTTTTGCAACGCAACAATTTCCCAAAGCGAACTTTTGATAGCATTTGATTTGGTAGGCTCTCGTTCATCCATCATGAATGGATCTACGGCGACTTGATATTTTATAAACAAATTAGAATGATTTTAATAAATATGAAAATGTTTGCTTACTACCTTGTTCTGGTTGTTGGGCGCATATTAATGATTTTAAACCACTATGTCTTAAAAGTAAATTTCCTATGAAATACAATACTATAATGGCGTCTTGTGGTGGTGCTATTAAACTTAATCGCGCCAAGCGTTTAACAAAAGCCGCCACTAAGTTCTCAGGCAAATGAGTTGAGCTCAAAAAAATATCAGCTAAATAAAATAGTCGGGCTTTAAATTTTGTATGAAATATTTCTGGCTCAAACATGCTGTAAAGTTTCTCATATATATTCGGATATGTGATGTTGTGCTTCTGTATAAGTGTAAATACACCCTGCAAAGCTAAAAGCGAAATCGCCCCACCTGGGTAAAGAGTAATAATTGCCCCTATTGCGGTTCACCACTCAACTCAGTTTGGTCGTGTGAGAGTCAACCCAACTTATGCACAACCACACTCACTTTAGTTATTGCGATACACAATAACTAAAATGAGTTTGGTTGTGCATAAGTTGGGTTGACTCTACACGACCAAACTGAGTTGAGTGGTGAACCGCAATAGGGGCAAATGTTTAAATTATTCAGTGTAGTTATTATATGTACATACCACAATCTAACGAATCCATTAAAAAGTCTGTTAGCAGAACGGGTTTCTCTAAATGTGGTAATATACACTCGAGTAATACGATTAGCATTTGCTTGTGCACACTTTCTGGCGTATCTGTGTCCAACCATAACATTAAACAACTCCACACTTTGTTTATACACTTACGAATACTAACATAATTAAATAGTTCGCAACCGGGAGCCTTTTCCGCCAAAGGGCATAACAGATTTTGTTCTTCTAAGTCAGCAGTGGCCGGTAAATTTTGCAAAAGTTGTAGACAATTTAGAGCTACAATTTCATTTTTAGATGCCAACTTTTTTATCATGTTTGACAGAAGGTGCCAACAATTTTGTACCACATCGCAATAAACTGCATATTTTTTAAAACTTATTATTGCAGCCGATTGAACTCTTTGTGCTGAAATAAGTTTTTCCAAAACTCTGCGTAAACGATAACGAGGAAATTTAAAGGCGTCCACAGTATCAATAGGATTTTTCCCCTCCTCAGCCAACAGATTCATACATGAAACCAACGCCTGTGAAGATTCCTGTGGTTTCTCATAATCAATTAAATTTAACATGAGAGACCATGTTTCTTCATAGCGTTCGTTCAACCAATTGCAATATTTTCTTTCGGCTTCGGAAGGATTTGTTTCAGCATTGTCCCGCAATAAGTCTCTCCTTCGCAAGAGTTCAACGAATACTACCTCCAATGTTAATAAACTTGGTGTAATGCATTGATTTACTTTTGAGGCTTTCTGTAATATAGATTGAAAGTATTGTACTAATTGTAACGAAACGAGTTACATATGTGTAGTATATAAATACAGGCTGGCTTCCTAAATGTCTGTAATATATCGATACAATAATAAAAATTTTGATTCATTGTCTAGTTATATTCAAAATACTTTGTACACGAATACTTTGCATCCTTAAGGTTTAGGAACATGTACTTATGTATATGCAATGCATCATTCATTACAGCTAGTTTACATGTTTGATATAACTTGAATTGAAATTAGATTTTTGGGATACACAATAAAGTTTTCTCTGCGCAATGGTGGTGACAGTATGCATTTGGGGACGGCATATATTATTGTCAAATTTTTAAGCACTATGTTAGGAATCAGTTGCAATTAATTAGTGCAGGTCACAAAAGTTGCTTATACTTATGTACTTGTATGTATATATGTATGTACTTCTGTATGTATATAGTCTATACTACAAAGGATCATGTATCTAGGAAAACACCATACCTCCAAATATTCTATGATTTCCAGCAGATTGTTGGCCTTAGCTCTGTTGTTTAGGAAATCGTTAGCTTTATCCCGCAGCTCCTTGGATATTATATTTTTTAGGGGATTAATATTCTTATCAACACTCTTCATGTTATTTTTTTAATAAAACACGTTTGTACAAGGCAGGCACAGAATATACATATATTCTTTTTGTTGCAATGTGTGATGTACTTGATTAAAAAAGTTTATAAAGTTGCCACGTGTTAAGAGGACATTAAAAAATATGTATAAAAAGGCATAAAATCTTTCCACGAATAGCATTTAAATAGATTTTCGGATACGAAAACATACTCTCATATATATTCATATGTACAATCATTTAGATTTCTTAATACAACTAATTTATCAATTGGTTTTACAAAAATTCCTATTTTATATCCTCCGGCAACTCTGTGCGTATGTACATATGTTGAGGCGAATATTTAATAGACAAATATTCGACATGTATGGTAAAAATGACTATTACCACGCTCACATGTTAATAGAATCATAAAGTGGGGATAGTAATTGACTGATAAAAATTTGTTTAAAATCAAAATATGAACAGTGATTCCGAATTTAAACCTGTATTAACTAAAGCTGCTATAGCCTTACAAAATAAAAGAAATGAATTTAAAGCTATCGTCTTTGAGGAGCCCAAAGAAACTATTACAAATGCTGGAGACAAAAAGGTTACTAAATACGTCACACAAGAAAGCAACCAGGAGGAAAATGAATTCGATATAAAGAAAGCTCGACATGAAGTCCTTAATTTCGCCATGAATAATCAAAGAGTTGAAAAAAACCAAAAGAAAATGCTAGTTTTCCAATTGGTTAAACTAGGTGCTAAGCCACCAAAAAGGGCTTATAAAAATTATAAAGAACTTTTAGACGAACGAAAACGTCTTCAAGAAATCAGGCAGGAGAGGAAAAAGTTCCATCAGCTGGGCAAAAATCAAACCGGTGCCGCATCAGTAAAATGTAATAAAACTAAGCTAGATAAGCAAACCAGGAAAAGACCGCCAGTAGCAGCTATAGATAAATATTATGGTGTAGTTCAACCTCAATTGAAAAGAAAAAATAAATAATTTTAATAATAATGTTCTAGCTTTTTGACCGTTTTATCTTAATTTATAAACTTAATTTAATTTTTCAAGCTTAAGGTCTCTTTAATTTTGTAATCCATATTTCGGTACTCATCGAGTACCATAATCAGGATGTTTGTTTATTTTATTTAAATATTTATATAAAATAAACAAATATCCTGAAGATGGTACTCGATGAGTACCGAAATATCGGTGAAATAGAAGTCTTAAGCTTAAAAAAAATTAAGTTTATAATTTTAACAATATTTTGTTTATTGTTATTTTTTCGCAACTCATAATGTTCACCTCGGGTTGTATTTTAGTGCTGCCATGTAATTTTTAATTGAATGTGGAATCGTGCACATTTATGTGTATAGAAGAATGCAGATTTATATATACAAATACACAAATTTCACTTATTCGATGAATTATATTCTTCCAAGAAATTTTTCGCTATTTTAAAGTACAATTTTTTACATATGCACCTATACACCGATTTTACGAAAGATAGGAAACCGGAATATTATATTTGATATTGAAAAACCATGTAAAACGGAAACGACTAAGAAACAAACATTTTAATACGAATGTTACGTTTAAAATATTTCTGCAAGCAATATATTTTATCCGTTCCTTAAAATCAACTAATTCATTGACATAAAATTTTGCTTTGAATATTAAAAAGCGATTCCCCCTATCTCTTTTATCAACGTACTTGTGTGCTAAATTGCTTAACAAAATAGTAATCATTTATTTGTGGTTTTTTAAATATGCTGGTATCACTGTTATGAACGTATGACAGTTGATGTGACAACCGAATTTCTCGCAGAACACAGAATATCATTATTAGCCTGTGTTATAGAAGATTACGTGATTATCTTAAGAGTAAATATATATATTTTCCAATAAGATTATAAAAAAAAACCAAAACATGAGAAGCATGAGGAACTTCCAGATATTGCTTAAACGTCTTCCTCATACTTCAGCTGCTAAGACCCCAAGTGTATCATCCATACCCACTAACACTGTTAAAGGGCTATCCAGCAACTGTGTCAAGTCAGTATCAGAACCCGTGGGACCTGGGGCATCACCAACCGGTCAATATAAAGTGCCCGAGTATTTTTGTTTTAACCGTTTTAGTTATGCAGAAGCTGAAGTTGAAATGGCCAAATATCGCTGTCCCCAGCCTTCAGCTTTAAAAAAGAAATTGTGAACGTCTGCGTATGTGGAATTTGAAATGCAAAATAAAACATGAAGTATTGAATTCTAAATGAAAATAACTGAGTGTTTATTTTACTAATCTAAACAATCATTTCCAGTTCGCGAGCATAGAAAATTGCCTGCTCCGCCAGTTCAACGGATGGTAAAATTTCTTTTGGTTTAATCGATTTATCCACGAAGCTATAGATATTATCTTTTCCTAGAACCCAGTTTCGGTTTTTGCCAAAGGTCTTAACATCTTCAATAGATTTAAGATTTAGACGTTTCCTGGCCTCTTCTATAGATATTTTCTCATACGCTTTTTCGATACAGCCCGCTATTTCATCACGCACTGTGCACTGTAAAATTTCCATAAAGTAGCAGTAGATTTCAGAAGGTGCACAGCTCTAGAAAAAGGCACAAAATCATTACAGCTGAAAGAAAAGGCGACTTCCTTATTTACCTTGGCTTGAAAAATTTTATTATAACGTCCCTCCATTATATACTGTTCCAAAGCTAGGATTGGACATATAAACTTGTTCGAATGAATAATTTCCGCTTGTAGCAATTCTAATTCAGTATGAAATTCTGAAACGCGGTTTACCGACAAGAGATATAAAAGGTTCAATCCCAAAAGTTTGTACATATTTTCAGATTCGCCGATCTGATGTCTGCAAAACATCACATTAATTGCATACAAGCTTAAATGAATATATAATATATTCATTTGTACTTACTTATAATCGTAGTAATAGCACTTTAATTGCGACATGTACCTTTCAAAAGCAGGTATATCTTTTGAAACAACACTATATTCAACGGCGATTTCCAAAACATTGCGCGATAGCATCATTTCATTTTTAGATGATTTCACATCTTTCGTGGGCAAAAAAGATAATTTGGTAAGAGCAACCTAAAAGTAATATTATACATGGTTTAAGCAGAATTGATGAGAATTGTTTATGAGCACCTTTAATTGATCCAAAAGTTGCCCACATTTCTTGATATTTCGTGATTTTTTCTTCCATTCTCCGCTAAGTTCTTTATATAAAGTTTCAACTTCAGTTAAATTAGACATTTTTTTTTGATAATTTCAGAAAAACTAAATCGTAAATGATTTGCAAAAATTTTGTTGTCGCCTTGTTTGTTGTCAAATCAGTTTTCACTATCTCAAATGTCAACTTGATGTTTGACATTTAATATGACAGCTGTTGGTATATTAAAGGTTTAATGGAAATACACCATGTACAAAACTAAAACGCAGTTGATAAATGCTCCCCAAAAATATATATGAATTTAAGAAAAAGTAATGGAGAACTGCATAAATAATTTCTGATGATTGACGTTTCTTAGTTTTCATTATAAATATTGCCTAGAACATATGCATATAAGTATATATTTGTAATAGATAGCAGATATTTTGATCCGCCATTTTCTACACAATGTCAGTGTAATTCTATTACAATATTTATGCAAACTCACCATATTACTTAAATATATATAGCTATCGCGCTCAATCTTATGAACAGCACCTTCTTACTGTCATGTTATTGCCAATAGTTTGGAAATAGTCGTCCCTTTTTAAAGAAGTAAAAGATAAATTACCACTTTATAAGTGCTGCCGTACAAAATATCGCTAAGCGTTGGTCGACGTCGTTTAACATTGTAATTTTATTGGAAAATTTCCTTAAAAATAATAAGAAATCAAAAATAATTTAATACAGATGTTAAAATTGAGTCTCGATATTTGTAATCAGTCAAATATAAATTAAAAATATATTTTCGCTTTGCAATTTACGTTCTTTGTGAACAACAGAAAAGCACACCGAGAAAAATCTTCGATAATATTGTCAAAAGGAAAAAAAGACAAATAACTAATTTGGCTGTACATTTTAGATATTGTGAAAATCTTTCTAAATGAACGTCGAATGTTTATGTTGTGAAAAAATACATATTAAGCTGTTATAAAATAGTAAGTGTTTTCTATAACCCAGTGATACTATGTTTTGTTCTGCTTTCAGTAAAAAGTCCGCGCAATAGAGGCAGGCTGACTGGATACTCTGTGACATACGTACATCATTGTGTATTTAAGCTGGTGGTGGTGTGTGTGTGTGTGCATTCCATATATCTTGTATTATTTTGGTCCGCCTGGTTGCTGTTAAATTTTTGTTTTCGTTTGTGCGTACAGTAGGGCAAAAAAACTAGAATATTTTGAAATCTTGTTGGTAAAATATTATTATAAAGTTATCTAAATTGCTGATTAGTATTTATTTTACATTATTCAAGGCTAAACTCCCGCCAATTTTTATTAAGTGGGTTGCCAGATAATTGTGCCTATAGTATCACTTCCAGAATCAAGTTTTACAAACCTATAAAAAATTTCAGAATTTTCTGTAATTAAAACAATCTTACATTTATATGATAGAATATGTTATAGAATAACAAATTTTTGAAAATATATGAAATATTTCATTAACAATATCTGAAGCATATGATTTC
The DNA here is from genome assembly GCA_963681545.1 of Germaria angustata. NCBI lineage: Eukaryota > Metazoa > Arthropoda > Insecta > Diptera > Tachinidae > Germaria > Germaria angustata. Next base: position 52,920,880 of record OY813001.1, on the reverse strand, counting down.
TTTATTTTACGAAGGAGCAACTCTATTTTTATTTGTTATACAGGTATTAATAATTCGTTACCAACAACTATTTTTCAATTCATTTTAATAATTGGCACTTTTTATATTTTTATATTTGCAATTTGAGAAGGTATTTGCTAAATACCGTGATTTCTAAAATGGGATTTTCCTCACTTTTTAAATTATGTTCTTTTCTTTTAGTATATCCCAACTATTGTTTCTATGTAAAAAATGCGTGTTGGAAAAAAACACAACGTCGTGGAAGTTAAAAAAACACGTTCTTGTGTAGTGCGATTAGAGAAAGTTTCCACAACTTCACCCAACGTATCACCTTCCCCGGAAGAACATCGTAACGCAGCACGTAGTAACCGTTTAATAACAACTGGTATGGGAGCAACACCTAAAGGACGTAAAGGAGGATTATCATCATCACAACAGGAAGATAAATCTATGACTGGAACTGTTAAAAAGAAAATAGGTGCGAATACTGGCACTCAGAGTACTTTCCAAACACAACATCAAAAAGGGGCAAATATCAACATGTCTAACATAAGATCAAACCAAAAAGTCAAAATAATACCCAGATCAAATAAAACAACACCAGCGTCAACACCATCCAGAGAAGAAACTCCACCACCTACAATTGCGGCTGGCAGATCAAGACGTGCTATTAAGCCAAATCCAAAATATGCTAGTGATGATATGGTCACCCCAAAAGTTGTTCGTAATGTGGGGATGATGACATCGTCCACAAGCAGAGGAGGAACAACCGGGCAAAACAGAACACGTAAAGACTCTACAAGCTCTGATGATTTTTATAATCGTAACTCAGAAGATGAGTATGAAAATTATGTGAACAATATGGAAAACGATGATGATGATAATGATGAAGAATTGCATGACGATAAGGCATATCAGGCCAGTGAAAAAGATGACGCTGACTCAGATTTTTCAGTTATTGAAGAACTTCCTGTCCGTAGTCGAACACGAGGACGTTCCAAAAGGACTCAGGAATCGACCCAACCTATGACACAACAATCTGATGACAAGTTAATAACACAAACAATCAATATGAAACGTACAACTGTTACATCAAATGCCTCCAACCTTCGTTCAGCACCTTCACAATTGCAACAGATAAGACGTTCTTTAGCTTCTTCCAATGCTCAACGTAATTTATTGGTAGGTGGTACGGCTCAAAAACGTAAATTGGAGGAAATTCAAGATACCAGTGATAATGAGAGCAGTTATTCCATAAAACGAAAACAATTAATACATTCAGATTCTTCAGAGCTTAAAGTTAAATTACCTGTTAGAGAACATAGATTTAATGTCACTTCCGCTCCTTTCGCTAAAAGTCGTTTGATCACACAGGCTCAAGCTGTAAATGGGAGCAATAAAAATAATGTCCTAACATCACGTCGGCCTATCGAAATCGCTACTAAATCTAATTCGGAATCATATGGCAAATCTTCAGTTACAAATATTAATCAAAGTAGTAAAATAAATAACCAAAATACTACTGCAACTCAATCAAAAATGCTAGCTACAAAAACGCAAAGATTTAGAAGCGGTTCCCCTAAACTACCTCCACAAAAGCAGAGACAAAACAATGCAGCTGCGATATCCATATCGTCTTCCAGCTCTTCTAATACATTAAATACTAACAGTAAAGCGACTGATAATGCAAAAACACTTAGCACTTTGAAATCAAAGACATCGCATAATTCGATCGCCATCAAATCCGACATTGTACATGAAATCAAAGACGATTCTCCCAATTCGACCATAGATGACTTTGAGACAATGCCAACGTTTACAATTGTGAATGTGAATGATATTATAAATAAGAAAGGAGATGTTCTCATAACAAAATCAAACAGCAATAAAACTCCTACGGTGATAGAATTTTCTGAAAGTATTAGTTTGGATGATGAAGACGATGACGATAATAACGACATTAGTGATGATGTCGAAGAAGTGAAAACGGTGGTTCCTGCTATTACCCGACCAAAGCAGGGGTTGTCAACAAAATTGCCAAAACTACCAACACTAAATAATAGAAAAGAAATTGATAACAAAAAAATTTCCTTGACTCGTTCGAACGAACCTTCGAGGAAATTGCCCTTACAACCTCCAACTTCAACCAGCTCCGCCAACCAAGCACCACAAATACTTAATCATAAATTGGGTCTACGAAATTCAAGAGTTACTGCGAAAGCGACGACAACCCTAACTGCTACTTTGTCTCCGCCGGAAAAACCAGCTCCACGTATTTTAAATTCAATGGTGGCTAAAAAAACGCAACCAGTGAAGCCAATGATAGCAAATATGGATGATTCAGCCGATGAAAGCTTTCCCCTGTCTTTAGATGAGGATGAAGATGAGGAGGAGGAAACCGAAGATGAGAGTAGGAATTCGAAAGTAGCACAATTAACAGAGAAAGGACGGAAAAGGCAGTACCAAAATTTAATGGAAGTTGATACCGAAGACACGGAGTCTCAAAATACAGAAGAAGACGATATACAAATGAGCAATGCAACTAACACAAATCTTTCTACCTCCAAAGTTGCCGCCTTAACACCGAAGCAAAGTACAGCTTCACAGCGTAGAAGACGCATTGCTGGAAGCTCAAATCCTCCAATTATTGTAAGTAGTAACAAAAAGCGTTTGACGCCAGCTGCAGCAAAAGAAAATTCTTTAGCTGCTACAAACCAACAAGTAAATGATATCACAACAAAACAGCCCATTGGTTCAACGTTACCTGCACGCAAATCACATACCGAAAAAGTTGTCATCTCTAAGCAAGGCGATAAAATTATAAAAAAAATCACATGTTTCGAAACCTGGTACGTAATTAACATGCCTGTTGTTGAGCAAAAACGGCCAACGATTATGAAAAATCAACTAGAAATGCCTTTAATACGTTTAGCTAACCATGCTAAAAGTATTTGCCTTCCTAACAATATGTGGAGTAGTAAAGTAACCCTGTATGAGCTTTCGCCACAAACTTTGGCAAAAGGCACTTTTGCAACTTATACGGGTGACCTTTACGAGCACAATATCAACGAAGAAGATCGTGGAAAGTATCAGCCTTCTTGCGTTATGTTTCGTAGATCCATTGAAAGAAATATGGCGTCACGAATGCCTTATGACCGGGCCGTCATATTCAAGAATAAAACATTTTATACGAATATTGAAGGAAAAAATGTTCGCTTAATAGGAGCGCCTAGTATAATAAATACTGAAAGTGAAATTGAGATTCTGTTAGAAGTAGTGGATAGTCTAACACTTCAAAGTGAGTTTATTGAGCACATTTCTATAGTGCAGTAAAAATATTTAGTTTAACATTAAAATAGACCGAAGTTTTCTCAGAATTGCACAATAATAAAGTTGAGATAGAAAAAAGTTCATTCAATGTTTATTTTGGGCCAAACTACTTTTTTATGTGGAGTATATTGCCCTCTATATCGCAAATTAAGAAGTCTATTTTTAAACTCATCCTTCAAATTGTTAATTAATACATCTATTGTTTTCTTTGTTGAAAACCTTTAGTTCTTAATAATAATTTAAGTTATAAATATAAATGAAAGCTAATTATAAACAAAAATCATTAACTATAAATGTAATTGAATTACGAAAAAGTAAATAATGTAAATCACTTCAATAACTAATTGAAAATATTGAAACTGAAAAGTTAATATTATATATATATATATATATATATATATATATATATATATATATATATATATATATATATATAACATTTAAATTATAGCAACTTGAAAATAGTAGTAAAACCAGCAAAATATAAAAACATTTTGTAATGTTATTAATAAAATTACAATTTTATTTCTTTTAAATAATTAGATGTAATATATATATATATATATATATATATATATATATATATATATATATATATATATATATATATATGTATATATATATATATATATATATATATATATATATATATATATATATATATATATATGTATATATATATATATATATATATATATATATATATATATATATATATATATATATATATATATATTAATTTTAACATAGTTTAACACTTATTTTTATTTCTTAATTTATAATGTAAATTAAATGTGTATAAAAATATCGTTACTTTTTTAACACTAATGATTTTTATTACAAAAAAGTTCTTAATCACTTCAAAATGCTTTTTTATTTATTACATAATTTGAAAGGAGGGTCTAATTTCATATACATAATTATCGCTTATTTGTGAAGTTATATATATATATGTTAATATAAGCTGTATATTGAATTTAAATAAAGGTTAAAAAATAAAAATGAATTTTTCATGGACATGGCAACCCCGCTTTTGTAGTGTGTTCAGTAATTGTTTTTTCATATATCAAGAGTTGTATTAAAAGAATTTCAAAATCGCCAAAAAAAATTTACCCTAATAAAATATATACACTGCCAAAAATTAACTGCTGGATACTTTGATAAAGTATATAAGCTAAATGCAGTATATTGTTAATTATATCTTTTTGTAAGGTTTGAAGCTTGCTATATGTATGTACATATATAAGTGATAATGTCTTACTGAAACCCGCAACATATACATAAAAAAATAATATTAAAAAAATAGTTATATATCAGTGATGCGTTGATCGATTGCTGCTTCCAAAGTATAGAATAACAAATGCGTAAAATTCGGTTTGCAATACATATAAATGTAAAGGTTTATATTGGTCTTCTAAAAACGTCATCTTCAAATGGGAGCACTGCACTTCGAAATATGTACATACATATCTATATCGAAATGGTCCAAAGCGGAAATTTTCTCAGAAAATTAGAAGAGCGACGAAGAAATGTGAAACGGTCCCAAATATTCCACAAGAAGTGCAAGATTTTATTTGCATGAAGGAATCGAGTCCTATTTATTCGAGTTTTAGACATTCATAGTGGCGGTAAGACGTTATAACAACGAAAAAATTTACCCGGCTACAAATTTTATCATGTAGTAATAATGCTAACATAAGAATTGATTTTCACTGATTTTTAAGCGTTTGCTTGAAGAGAGGAAATGTATGAAATTAAGTTTTTGAAACCGTAGAAAGTAGGTACGATTGATTCATTATTAATAATTTTGCTAAAAAAGCTACTTCGTTACCTCTTAGAATTCTTTGTAATTGAGTTTTATTGTGTACATATACTATTATTTTTATTTTATTATATTACGCAATAACATATGTACATACTTATGTATGTATGTACATACTTATGTATGTACATATGTATGTATGTACTTATATACATACATATGTAAGTATGTTCGTAGTTACATAAAAACGCTCATGCATAACTCTTTCTTTATATATGTATGTATGTATTTAATTCAAGGAAATCCCTGATAATTTTAATAATTTTTTCATTTTATCAAATACTAAAGATCTATAAATAATTATGTATGTCCATATGTATTGTATGTCCTAAATGTACATACATATGTACATATGTACATACATACATAGCACACGCAGCAGTAAAAACTAATATGGATGACTTCCAGGAGGCTTCTTAATTTAATTCCTCTTCTGTTTTCTTATAAAACCAAAGTTGTAATGTATATCACATCTTTTAGAAGAGCTTTTTGGAGGACTATTTTGAAAGTTACAAAAAAATTATAATCAGATGAAAAAAGTCTGACTAGTCCTTTAAGATCTGAAAATAGAACGTCTTTAGTTTATCTCCCATATCCTTTCTTATATTTAAAAAAATTCACTCAAATATCACGCATATTAGCCCCATTACCTTAGCATGAACAGGCCGTTTGTTTCATTTGGAATCCAATTGGGTTTCTTTCATGTGATTTCCGCCTTAATTTTTCAAACACTGTTTTTTTTTGTGAGTTAGGACATTCTTGAAGCAAAAGAGCGATAAATATATATACTATATATGTATACTTATATATATATATATATATATATATATATATATATATATATATATATATATATGTATATGTATATATATATATATATATATATATATATATATATATATATATATATATATATATATATGTATATATATATATATATATATATATATATATATATATATATATATATATATATGTATATATATATATATATATATATATATATATATATATATATATACGTGGCACCCACGTAATTCTATATTTTTTTTTACATGCATACAATATAAAAATATTAAAAAATGCACAGGGTATTGTGGACGGAATGTTTTTTTCTATTCAAGAAAACACAGCCAATTTAGGAATAGAGATGTCTGTTCCAAGGATAATCTCTCGTCAAACGCACCGTTCAAATCCCCAATTTCATCACCTGCTGAATACTGGAAGCGATCTATGTATATACATTCCTTATATAGATTCTTTAATTTTATCACTGGACAGAAGATTTAATGAAGAGAATAGGCCAGCGTTTGCAATTCATTGTTTGCACCCGTCAAACATGCTTTCTTTGAAGCTGTAAGAGCTTAAAGATGCCACAAAAACGTTTGAGCATTTTTGTAAGTTGGATGATTTGGAAGGAGAAATTGAGATTTGGTATAATTCTTGGCAAGAAAAAAAATGGGTAAAGACAAATTAGCTGACTTAGAGCTGGCGAGTATTTTGAAAGACGCTGGATTATTTTATCCAAATATAAGAAAGGCGTTATTAATTTCATTGTCACAGACGTGCACTCCTGCAACTGTTGAGCGGTCATTTAGCACTTTAAGGCGAATAAAAACATGGTTGCGCTCCACAATGACTGAAGCTCGTTTAAACGGTAAAATAATATGCAATTTTACTTATTATCAAAAAATAAGTATATTGTATATTACAGGACTATATATGCTAAGCGTCCACCGAAGATTGGTAACCGAGAAGAAGGACAAATTTTTGGAAAAAATTCTAGCAAAATTTTCAGAAGATCCACCCAGATTACTCCTCAAATAGATCGAAATTGTAATAATCATAAAAAATCATAATTTTCGTGGCACCACCCTATCTCATAGCCTGGCTACGCCCTTGAGTATATATAATACTCAATAAACTTCAAAACAGTTTTTATATTCTTATCATCAAATATAACATTAAAATTATACTTAACTTTGAGATAAGATATACATACATACATACATGCATATGTACATATGTATATAATACAATTGTATATGGTATGTAAAAACAATATACATATGCATGCATATGTACACCTACATATGTATGTGTATATATGTATGTTCATATGTGTAAGTGCATACAAAAGGTAATCATTTGCAGCTGTGATTTTAGTTATATGTAATTAATAAAAAATAAGATCGAGAAGAAAAATGAACAAAAATAATTTTGACGTTTTGGTTTTTGGTTCAGCTATAATTGATTTTATATGGTAAATGCATACATATGTACATACATATGCATATATCTATTTGCATAAAGTATACATACATATGTATGTGTGTACAGAAAGTATATTTATATACATACATAGTATATATATATGTACATACTTACATACATATGTACGTACCCAACAGCTACGAATAACTTCCTATTTTTTCTTTAATTTACTTCTATCTGTATGTATGTACACACTTGTGTACATTTAATAAGTTATGTGGATCAATTACCAAAGTCTGGAGAAACGATACATGGCTATAAATTCGCCAATGGTTTCGGTGGCAAAGGTGCTAATCAGTGTGTAGCAGCAAGCCGCCTAGGTGCTAAAGCAGCATTGATCGCTAAATTGGGTACAGATTCCTGGGGAAAACAATATTATGAACACTTGAAACAAGAAAATATCAACATAGATTTTGTTCAACAATGTGAAAAAGAAAGTACAGGAATTGCACAAATAGCCGTTAGTTCTAAAGGCGAGAATCATATCGTTATTGTGACAGGTGCAAACAATGAACTAAACGAAGAAAATGTGACCGAAGCCAAACTATTTTTCGAAAATGCCAAAGTGCTACTTTGCCAGTTAGAAACGCCATTGGTAGCAACGCTTGCTGCTTTAAAATCATTTAAGGGTATCTCGATTTTAAATGCAGCCCCTGCACTTAAGGACACCCCCAAAGAGCTTTTGAAAGCGGCTACAATTTTATGTGTAAATGAAACCGAAGCCGCTCTAATGTGTCAAATTGCGGATATACAAACTTTACAGTGAGTACGAGATACGAATGAGTTATTTTTCTATGCACGTTCTTTACCCCTTTCAAATCAGGCAGGCTAAAACAGCCATCAATAAACTTTTGGAATTGGGAGCTCAGAACGTGATTATAACATTGGGTTCCGAAGGCGCTGTTTATTCCTCTAGCAACGAATTACGGAAATGTATTCATGTAGCTGCTCACAAGGTCGAGAACGTATTGGATACAACAGGAGCTGGTGATGCCTTTTTAGGAGCGTTAGCTTACCATTTGTCACGATATCCAGAAAAAGAACTCCATCAGCATGTAGGTTACGCGAACTATGTGGCTTCTTATTCTGTACAATTGCTAGGCACACAACCCAGTTTTCCGAAATCCGAAGAAATACATTCCTATTTGCCTGAAATGTGTATCTACAGAGAAGTATGAGAAATCGCGAATGAACGCCCATACAATTATTTTTTTCTTAAAAGTATTTGTAGAAAAGTCAACACGTTTATTTCTAATATGTATATACAAATTAAAGATTAATGTCTTCAAACAAATGCCAAAGTTTATTTTTTTCCAGACTTCTTAATGCCGCCACCAACTAAAGGTCCTTTCTGGGAAGCTTTTTGTTTAGCTGCTTCCAATGCCTTTTGTTGTTCTTTTTGCTTCTGCTTGAAAGCTAACTCATCATCGTCCATTTCTTTGGATTCTTTCTTCGGTGCTTTTAGAGGTTTCTTTTTGCCACCTTCTCGACCGGACATTGCTAGCAAATATATAACTGAAATATAAGTATGTATGTAAATCGGCCACGCTTTTTAATAGTGTCAATAATATCTAATATCTAACCTACCCGCTTCAGTCGTTTTTCTTCTATAACTAAGAAAATTGGTACGAAATGGAATGAAAAGCACAATTGACTAAAATGGTAGTAGGGAAGAAATTTATAAATACCAGTATTTAGTAGTCTGTATATGTTTAAACCTGCCACACCAGTGTAATTACACAAAGATTTCAGTTTAAATTAAAACGCCAAATTGTAGTGATTATAACTTTATGATGTGGCACCACTGAGGCAGGTGATTACATATTAGCTTGGTGCCAGTTTACATTCAACGATTTTTGTCGCTGCAATTTTTGTCTTCCTTTCTTTAAAATTGCATTTGCGTTTACATTGAACGATTTTTGTCGCAGATATTTTATGCATACATACGTACATACGTATGTAATTTTTGATATTTTCTTTTTTAAGTATATTCTTACGGTAAACAAACAAGGAATTTACGTATTACGAATTGCGGGAAAAAGGAATTGCAAGAGTACATGCCTATGTGTACTCTCTTTAGTTTCTCTCTTCCCCTATTAGCTCTATTCCCCCTATTTACCTACAAACTAAGAATTGCAGCGACAAAAATCGTCCAATGTAAACAGGCACTTGTATACATGAGAATTTTTTTGTTATTTGAGGGTAAGTTATATTATTACACACTTTTTGTTGCTTGCTTGTTTTCGTTGCATTGTAGCCAAAGTGCAGCCACCTTGTAAAGTTTTTTCACTGTGACTGTGTTGTATAAATTTCGACTACAGCAAATTCCTGTGAAATATTTACGGCCGGCATCCCAAAAAATTTCAAGTGGCCACATTAAAAGCAACCGTGGATATCGAAAAAAGTAGGGAATTTTTTTCGCAGATGTCCACCATTTTAAATTACCAGTAACCATCACTTTACGAATTACGGTCGTTAAGTGAACACGCGTTTTTTGTCAACGCCAGGTGGGAAATTAAAGAAAGTTCTTCAAAAGAAGTTTTTATTGTGTAACTTTTGAAAGAAATCAAAAAGGTACTTAAAATATTTTATTTATTAATTATACATATAGACCTAAATTATAACTTTAAAATAAAGTCGGCGTTGGATTTGAATATGAACGTGTGTGCTTAAAAAGAAATGCGTATGCACGTACGTACTTAGCTGTTGAAATGTGAACTTTTTTTGTCGTTTCAATTTCCTTTATTCTTCTGGTATGCAATCTTTAACGTGAAAAAGAAACATGAATTGTGTAATGGAAAATTAATTTGATTTTCAGTTAGTAAATTGAAATAAGATAAATTGTTATGTAATCCCTCAACACTACCTTTTTTTCGCACCATCCCACATTTTAAATAATGTATGTATGTGTAACAGTCACAAGACGTTTTTTTTTCGTTCTACTCTACTTTCATAATATTAAACATAACCTAAAAGCTTCATACATATATTTCATTAACATTTTTTGATGTCAGGGAGAAAGATATTTATAACCATTAATAGCCAGTGGTCGTGTTTATCCTAACATTTTTCTGATAACATTTTAAAGGTAATTTTTTTAAGTATTTCATTGTAGATATCGCTAGATTTGTTGGTTCTGAACCTTTTTTTTACATACTTACATATATATTCCTGCCATGTGGCTGGAAGAGAAAATTAGATTTCAGAGAGATATATATGAACAGCGAGGCCAGTTAAAAAAAATTAAGCCGGTGTTATGAGTCAATTTTCCTTTTAATAAATAAAGCTGAAACCAGATTTTTCGCTAGAAATTTTTCTATTTGGGTGCAGGGCTCATTTTTTAATAATTTATTTACGAAAATAATTTTGGAGTTTATTGATGCAAGGCCATCAATTTATTTGATGATAAAAGATGAGATTTTTAAAATCCCCCATGGATTTAAAAACTCGTTCACTGCTGAAAACCAATAGTAGCAGAGTTACTGCCTGTTTCACGATGTCGAACGACATCGTTCGTTCGCATAAATACATTAAAACCAAAAACAACATTTTAAAATTTGTTGCTGTGTCAAACGTATTTATGCGAACGAACGATGTCGTTCGACATCGTGAAACAGGCAGTTAAAATAAGGAAACAAAAATTTCGTTTCTCATACATACATATAAGATGTTTGTTGAAAATAACATTTAAAGTTTAACGAACTATACACAATGATGTCCTGCATGTAATATTTTTCTTCACAACACAAGGTATATGCATTTAAATTAAATATTGTTTATTAAACGGACAATTTTTTTATAAATATAAATTCGAATTTTCGCGCTATAACATATTAAAAACAGCCAATGGCATTTTGGGAGCTCAGAGGGACTCATATTTTGTAATAAAAATATTTTAGTTAACATTATTTTTTGACCTTTTTTTTAATAAATCTTATTTTATAAACGAGCTTTAAGTCTTTATAAAAAACAAATTTATTTTATTTCACTATTTCGAAGCCTCTTTGGGTGTGTTCTTCAGGAATTTTTTTTAAATTAATGTAACAATAACATGAAAAAATTTTCGTGAAGACGTCATCCAGAGGCGTCGAAATCTTAAAATAAAATAAATTTGATTTTTATAAAAAGACAAAGCTCCTTTATGAAAAAATATGTTTTTTTAATTAATTTTAAGATTTGATGAAATAAAATTATTAAATTACAAAAAAATTTGTGTTGAATATACCAAAAACATAAAAACATACTTTTCTCAAACCTGACGATGCGCTTGCTTGCGATTGGTTGTCATTTAAAACGATCCCCATGCAAGTCTTACAGATCATAATGTCTATCTATAAGTTATTAAACGGGAAAACTTTATACATTTTGACAGTTTGCTAAAGACAAAAATTTTTTAAAAACAAGTTCAAAATAATTTCGTTCAAGAAATGGTTAAAAAATCCGTCGCTGAAAAAATTACCCACCCTCGGCCCCGAAAACTCAAACTTGAGTTATTCCAAACTGCTTGTCACAAGCTTTTGTAGCTTTCATAGAGTTAAAAACTGAGGGTTTTCTTTATTTTCTTATTTTGCAAAAACTATTTGCTTCTTAACAAATTATACATGTCATACTGATCGCGTATTTCACACTTAAATGCGATAGAGTTTTCGGCTGCTGCTGATATATGATGAAAAAGTTTTCACGCTCACTTGAGAACAGTACTATGTATTTCACCTTCTTGATACATTGGTTTTTCTTTCAATATAAAAGTTCAATAAAATTTTAGGCCTGTTTGCCATGGGTTTTAACTTCTCTACTAAATCGATTAAGAATTGGAATGCCAAGGCTTCCAAAATGGATTTCCCTATGTACGTATACTCACTCGTATACGTTGTATGTACATACATATATTGTTTTATAGAAATTTTTATATGAAGACTATAATTATGAAAACTATAATTATATTGTTTTTGTCGAGTTAAATTTAGTATAATAAAATAAACAATTGAAAGGAGGTCAAATAACCAATATCAATTTCGGTTATCGTGATTAAAATTTATTCCTTTTATTAGACAAACACACATGAGTTATTTGCAATGAACAATAAATGGTTTTTTCTTAAATTTTTCACAACTTTTTCGTAGAAAATATTTTAGCCTTTTATTTGCTATAGGTGCGGGCGATTATCGATTTATAAGAGGAAAAGTTTATTAGTTTACAATTTCCCTCGTCAATTTTGAACAACCTTGATTGTTACAAACAGTTGTCCTCAACACCATTTTCAATTTGTGGAGGACAGTTTTCTTTTCTTTTTTTGGCTTCTACATTTTCTTAGATTTTTTTTTTAATTTTGGCATTTAGCCATTTTTGTTCAAATCAATTATCTAACGTGTAATTAACATTGAGATCTTAAAATATTTAGCACGCTTTTGCGTTCATTGTTTAAACTTGAACTTTTTTCTAGTCTTGTTCAACGGAAGATCATTGCTAAAGATCAATATTCCTCTTATATTTATGTAATTTGTGAATATGTTGTTAATACGAGAAGTTTTTAATAATATATCTCTTATAAAAGATTATTGACATCTATTGTTATATTAATAACAAATCGCTTAATATTAACTAAAAAAAATAGTGCATGAATAAAATATTCCAATGTTCTCTTAAAAAGACAAATAAAATTGATATTAATTTAAATAAAAAAAAGGAACGACATGGCATTGCTGTATTTGTTTTTGAATTGGGGACGTCAAATAAAAAAATTCTTGGATATTGCTTTAAACATATTTTACAACTATTTCAGATGCGTTAAGAAAATTTAGAGAATGTTTATTTTCATTATTAGAGAAATTTCTTTGTGATGATAAATGTATAATTATGACTTATTGGTGTAAACTGAAACTATGCTGCATTAAGTTCGAGTTGAATTTTAAGAATTTAAGCTATTATTATTTTTTAATTATTCTTTTATTAAGGAAGAATTAAGTAGAAGCCAATTTGAAACGCTTTTCAGTCACCAAACACCTTCAGTGTTATTTTTCAAACCAAGTATAAACGAAAATGAAGCTTATAATACATTGGCATTGTTAAAAAAACAAAACCTTTACCTTTTGTATTCTTTCTTCACATGAAAGTATGTAAAACAGTTGATATTCCAACAAATCACCTAAAAAGTGGGAAGAACAGACACACGGAAGATGGTGTAGCGACAATTGAAAACAGTAGTGTGTAATAATTTACTGACTGTCTAAAATTAACACATCAATTGTGTAGCTGTTGATATTTATGTAAAGGAAATGAAAATTGATTTTTTTAAATAAAGTTAAGGAAGTTTAAGGAATTTCTAATAACACTCCAAAGTAAAATACCTTATCTATATATCCCATTATGCTTGCGGAGAATCCAAAAACGTCGAGACAGAACATCAAGTGCTATTCTCTCATATGTTTCAAAAAATTCATAAATAACTTCTTTTTTTTACTTATTTTGCTTTATTATTTGCAATATCGTACGAAAGCTGCGAAGTTCACTCTACACAGTACTCATCAGAGTACTTCATAAAATAATTTTTGCTGTCCCCTCGATCCGATCGAGTTATCTTAATCATGGACTCCCTCTAATCTGAGTCTACTGTATATAAAATAAAATTTATACGTGACCTGTATTTATTAGAAACTCAAAACATTTCTTTTATTGATAATATTTTTCATAAAGTAATTACGAGGTAATGGCACAATAATAATATTAAATTACCAATATCACGTGTATCCTTTTATCGTTTATATTATTGTATCTGTTATCGACCCGACATACATAAATGTTTACATGCTCAAATCGATTTTACAAATCACAATAGTTTTGTCATTTCATGTGATACTTAATAATAAGGCTTAAAAATTGAAATCGTAAATATCGTAGCAAATGTAAGTTTGGTTTCACATTATTTTTTAATAAACTGATGTCAGTAAATAAGACGGGCGAATTGCACACTATAATATTGAGTTTTAAGACATCGAAAACTCAAATATGAATCATTATGTATAAAAATGTTTGTTTCCTTGTGTTCTATGCGAAAAAACTTTTCTTGTTAGGTTAGAGGAAATATTTTTCTTCAGTATTTCAAGAGGCGTGTCACCTTCTATACAAACAAATATTAGTAATCGAAAGCGTCAGAAATACTTCTCTGAAACAAAGAAATCGATTTAATGAAATTTGAAAAAGAAATTTCTTAATCTGGAATTAAAAATGGGAGTGTCTTTTATAAACAGTAGGATATGAAGGGTATAAACTCTACTATGTTATAAAAACTTCAATTATACGGAAAGATGTTTAGCATTCCATAAGACAAAACAAAAAATCATAATTTTTTTTTATTAATATGAAGATTTTTATTTTTATCACGGCTTAGTTCTTATAAAAGCAAAGAAAGAAAAGAACAATTGAACACAAAAAAACAACATAACAATATGTCTTTATTTCATTTCTGAAAATATATTTTCTGGTCATATTATTAATTTTACTTAAATTGTGGTGGTGTCAATCATAAAAATTTTCGTTTGATATCTCTGTAACAAACTTCAATAGTGTGAAACGGAATTTAATATTAAATATGTACCTACATACATATATCTTTTCCCTTTCTTGGTTATAGTTGATAGGATGTATTTTACAATTAAAACTATCTTCAAATATGCGGTGTTGTATCTGTTAGATTACTTTAGAAGTTATTGCAGATATTCGTGCAGTATTATTCACATGCTTAGTTATTTATACTTTATTCGGACAACGCAAGGGCAAGGAATTTGGCATATACATAGGACCATTGTATAAACAAAGTTTTTATTGAAACTTTTGTGCTTGTCATCTTTTCGCTGCAACAATTACGTACGCAAAATTTGCTTTTGATAAACTTCTATATTTTTTTACGTATTACCTAAAACGTTTAAATAAAAAGTTATTGCATAAATGATAAGTAGCAATTGTTTACAATAATTTATTGCACCAGGAAAGCTTTTTTTCTCGTCATTTTCTACATTTTGCTCTTTTTAATGGGTTTTTAGAAGTTATATAACAATGAGTACATGGTATGCATATCTTTTAATCTTTAGTCCCCCCGTCTATATGAGCATTTTACTCGACACGAAATTTTGTTTTTACAATCGTAGTTGTTTTTTTTTCATATGGAAATCTCATTGTGTGTAAATTGCGAATAATAAAACGAAAGAGAATTGCAAGTACACGCAACTCCGTACTACTTTCTATTCGTCTCTACTCTCCCCCATAAACTCAAAAATTGCAGAAAAATGCTCGTGTGAATATGACTAAAGAAGAGGTATGCAAATATAAGGATGATAATAAGCGAATAAAAACTTACACTGTGGGCTTTTTCGACATTTCTCTATACATACATATATATTTTTTTAATTGACTACGTCAACATAAAAGCTCTTCTCTCTTTGGTAATATATTTTTCTCTTTACTATACCTCTCCGTTAGTTATATTGAATTATTCTTGGGAGGTACAATTGTCGATGTGGACTTTCATAGTTTACTTTAGAATATAATTTCATTAACGTTTAAATTGCCGTACGGAGCAGACCTTTGTTTCGAAGAAAATTTTTGGATTGAAATTCTTCTGTGATAAATACACATAAGCACACAGTACGTTACGAATTTAATTATATTATTCACTTTTTTTAATAAACATTAATTAATAGTGTGTGAGAGTGTGTGTGCGAATTATAAATTTTTTTTTGTGAAAATTGAAAAAGTTTTATTTGGTTTATATCATTTGTATTTCCAACAATATTTTAAATAATAAAACTATGAAATATTTCGTCTTTATGTAATAATAATGATTGGTTTTCATACGTAACAATTTCGGTAAACCTTCAAATGTTATGCAACCTACTTACTACTGCTATTGCTGCAAGAGAATACACTCCTTTTATTAATATAAAAATGGTTGCCATACTTGTGTTGTGACCAGAGAAAAAAAGTTTAAAGAAATTTTAAAGTGCACAAAAATGATTCTTAACGTACATTGGCGATTAAAATTATATTGATATTTTATTGAGGCCTCATACTACCATAGAGGAGTGATGTAACGTATCCCAGTTAATATGCACCTGAATAATATTCACTAAAAATTAAAAATTGAATATTAGCTAAAAATAAAAAAAAACTGATTTGTTTAAAAAAAATTAGTTTTGGGAATGTGCATACATATGTATGTATTTCGATAAATATTAAAACAATATCCACAAGTGAAAGCTACTTTTTAATAATCCCTACAAAATATATTATCGCGACAAAGTGCGAAAATTGCTAGAAAAATGCTGTATCTTTAAGTATTTGTGCATAGATATCGATTTTTGCATTATTGTCTTCTTGTCATTCTTTCTGAGCAGTAATAATAACAGACCTTGCTGTTTTATTTGTTTAATTTGAATTTGAATATTTCTTTTTTGCCAAGAGATTTATTTTTGGCAATGAAACTAGAAATTCACGTCATCATTTTGCATTTAGTATAGTATTGTATAACTTCCATATACATACATAATATGAACAATATTTTGTCAACTAAATATTTAGTATAACTTCATTATGTAATAGAAAAGAAAACTTAAGAAAAAGTTTGCACTATGAAATACAAAATTATAAATACATATGTACATGTCAACATAAGTACATACATACCAGTGTTGCCAGTGAAATTGCGAGAAACATACATTTTAGTTTCCAAAAAGATACAATTTTTCCCAAAAAGATACATTTTGAAAAAAAAATTGAAAATCCATGTTTAACGTTTAACATTTGTTAACATAACATTCTTATTTCGCATTTAATATTTTTTCTTTAACCATCCATTGTACTCCTTTATTAACAGAAATTTATCATTAAAATTGTACATTGTCTTTTTTGGAGAATGACCTGTAAATTATAATGAAATGCCAATAATTCCATATAGAAACATATGTACATAAAATTTTTTTTAAATTTAGGTTAGGTTAGGTTAGGTTAGGTTGATAGGAGGGGTGTGATAGCCCATGTCATACGACATACACTTAAGCCAGTGAAGGCTTGTTGTGCGCTCCCTTTCAAACTGCCAGAGTTCTGCGGCAGGATTCGAACCTGGGACCTTCGCACTACGAGTCTAGTACACTACCTACTAGTCTACGAAGGTCAGTTTTTTTTTTTAATTTAAAATTCACTCTTATTTTGTTCATATGTACATAAATATATAAAATATTATTTATAATATTTGCAGTCAGCTATTTTAGTTTTCTTCTTTTAATTTCGGGGATTAAAATTGTTTTATTTTATAAAACTATTATACGGTCTGAAATTATTAACTGTAAAGATCGTTATTGTTTTCTTCTAAAAGTTCATCTTAACATATGTACATATGTATATACATCTGTATATGTACACAAGAATAAGCAGACGACAGAAGAACTTAGAACACCTAACAACAAAATACATGTAATTTTTCTATTTAGTTGTCACTGTTTTTTAGTATTCATAACGAAGTGATAATTTTAAAAAACTTTGGGACGGAAAGCTTAATATTTTATTTCTGTACATTTTGCGTACAGATTCAAAAGATACGAAAAATGTCAGGATTATACATGGTACCTGAAGTCATCAAAGGACACGAAAAATGTATCTTTCGTATCCTAATGGCAACACTGATACATACTTATATTTTTTTTTTTTTTTCACGCTAATATATGTTTATTGTATCTTCAAATAATTGAACTAACAATAAGTGTTCAAATCTTAAATATATAAATAATTATTAGGCCCAACCAGTGTCGGACATAAACTTAGTGATAATAATTAATAATACATAAAATTCATGTTACGCACAAAAAATATTTTCAAAGAATTTCATCTGGAGAGTTGCGTATTAATGCCGTAGTGTCCCTCTTTTTTAAGCGGATGTGTCCAGGAAAGTTCAAGATGTTACGAGCAAGGGGATTAGGATGGAACTCGAGTTTTGTTAAATATTTTCCAGCATATTTTGCAATTTCAGCGGTCACAAGTGGCATATTTAAATCACGATGTAAAATAGAATTTTTCAAGTACCATGGAGCCGTAGTTATTAACCTTAATATTTTGTTTTGCATTCGTTGGATTCTCTCTACATTGGAAGCTGAAGCAGTGCCCCATAGCTGAATTCCGTAACACCATATCGGCTTCAAAAGCGACTTGTATATTAAAAGTTTACAATCTAGACTGAGGGTAGAATTTCTACCAATCAGCCAATGTATCTGGGTTAATTTAAGCTTCATTTGTGTCAGCTTAGAGTCAATGTGGTGTTTCCATGTAAGCCGTCGGTCGAGGTGAATACCAAGATATTTCACATGTGAATGTTGAGGAACAACTTGATTGTTGATTTGAATGGGGGAACAAGTATCTCTTCGTAGGGTAAATGTAACATGAACACACTTTTGTTCATTTACTTTTATTCTCCATAAGTTCAACCACAATTCCAACAGGTTAATATGTTGCTGAAGATAACGGGATGCCTCGTGAGGGTTTTCATGCATACTAAGGCAGGCTGTATCATCGGCAAATGTAGAGGTGAGGATATTACTGCTCAAAGGCATATCACAGGTATAAATCAAATACAAAACTGGCCCCAGTATACTCCCCTGAGGCACCCCAGATGAAATGGTTTCATACTTATATGTACATAAATACTTACGTCTGGCTTAGACGATTGTGGCACTATTTCTCTCTCTCTCTATTGGGTACGTATTTTTTCATTGTTAAACGAACACGTGCTTACATACATAGGTACATAAGTATTTATCCAAGTATATTCATACATACTTATGCATATGGGAGTATGCAGTTGTGTTTTTTTTTTCAAATGTTATTAATTTTTATAGGGAATTACATACATATTATAATGCAATCTTAGTTTTTTTTTTTAATTTGTTTTACAAGTTTTTAAAAATTTGTGTTTTCATATATCAAGAAAACACAATTTTTTAAAATAATGTTCAAGAAGGGAATGCTGATTGATCCATACATATATTTTGCTTTAATGTAGTAAATTGAAAAATAATTATAAATTATTTTTATACGCCAAAATATTATTATAAATCCCAGCTGTTTTTTTTTTTATTACACTTTTGATTTCAATACGCTTTTATTGCCAAAGCGTGAACGCATTGTGTTGTTCATGTTGTAAATCAATTATAATTCATAACTACATACATATGTACATATTTAATAGTAATGCTACCTCAAGAATGATAAAATACAGATTGCGCATTCAGAGTGTAAAAAATTTTTCGTTCTGCGCATCTACGTCACATCAGCCAATATTTTAACAAAAACAAAAACAAACAGTCAGATTTATATACACAAATGAAAGAAAAGTAAGAAAATTTTAAAAATAAAAGCAATTAGTGTTTTTATATTTATTAAATATACATTTATATGTATGTCGTATCGCAATAAATAATTGTTTTATTAATTTTTCGTTTTCTTTGTTTAGAAAACGCGTCAATTTCGATTTTTATAACTCTAATTCTAAAATACATACGAGCTCGAAAGAAGTTTTTTTTTAATTGCATCGCTGCACATCATGTCTTCTGTTGGTTTTGATAAGCCCCCTTCACTGATATGGTCAACCCATGTGTCAGGTTGAACGTTCATCTAATTTCTTGGTACAGACATATTTGGCTCTTCATCTTTTAATCTGTGGCATACATATGTATGTAGCCAGCCAAGTTTTCTAAACCATCATAAGCCATCATCATATGAAGCTGGTGTTATTGTTGGAACTGGTCCACGTTTTAAAATTCTCTTTTTAGCGAATCCTTGGAACAATACAGATTTTTATAAACATATTTTAAAGTTCATTTTATGTACATACCCATTTCATACTGCAAGCTTTTTTCGATGTCATCAGGACAAAAATGCAACATGCACGTATAAGAAGTTTTTGGATTTATGTATGTTATTTCCTCGTCCACAAAATTTCACCCATTGCTTCTGAATTTTAGCATTACTTGGAAATAGGAAAAAAATGATTTCAAAAGCCTTGGAATTGTTAGTACTATTGCAATTAGCTACAGCGCACGTCTTTTTCGACTGTTTTGTTTTCCTTTATATATTATTATGTTTTATTTTGTTATTTTATATTAAATTCACTTTTCTTTTTTTCACTTTTTCAGTTTTAAGCTCCTTTTATTCAAATACTTTCCTTTAAACTATTCCCGCCAAGAAAATTTTTAAGCTGGTGTGACGTCACACATTAACAACTCATTTTTGTTTACATTTGAAAAACATGCGCAATGCGCAATCTGTATTTTATCATTCTTGATGCTACCTACATATGTATGTATATCGTAAAAAAATATAAAACCTTCACTACTTCTTAATTTTCCAAACTATTTTATTACTTTTGTGACGAATAAAATGAATTTTAAATACCTATGCTATAAATTGAAAACTTTAATTTGAGTCCTTTAGAAAATTGGTGTTATATTTGTTTAAAAAAAATCCATTATGTACATAAAATGCATCACATAGGTTGTTTTTAAATCTAGGAAATTTAATTAGCAAAAATTAATTATATTTTCTTTTTACTCACACAAACAAACAATCATATAAACAATTTGTATACTAGATTCAACAATAAAGAATGCGTATAAAAATTTGTTAAAAAAAAATAGAAATTAAAAATGCAATGAAAAAAGTACTAATAGCAAGAATATATGGTAAACAATAGGAGTTTGTAATTATGACGATTACATACCACTGTGTGTAATTTTTTAAGTCGTGGCAAAATAACCATATATGGACACCACTACGTGATAAAAGACTAAAAAAAAGACCCGTGTCTCCCAATTTTTCCCAAAGTCATGCGCTTTTTTTTATGGGCCGCCAAAGATTTGGGGCCTCGGTATCATTTTCGCAAAAAAGTTATCATTTTCTCCGGCTCATATCTTGCAAACCGTTCCGAATTTCGATTTACTCACCTTCACCTTCCAGATAAAAATCGCAAAAAACTTAAAAAAATTCGATTTTTTTTACCTTTTTCTCTTGTTCAGGTCCATAGGTAGCAAACCGTTCAAACAATCAACTACAAAAATTTACCTAGGATCTCAATAAACAAATTTCTACAACATATAAACTTCCTGGGAATAATTCTGAACACTGTTTAGGTAGCGCGTCACTTTTTTCACTTTTGCGGCTACCTAAGCGCTACCTAAACGGTGTTCAGAATTATTCCCAGGAAGTTTATATGTTGTAGAAATTTGTTTATTGAGATCTTAGGTAAGTTTTTGTAGTTGACTGTTTCCTTGAATTTTGAACGGTTTGCTACCTATGGACCTGAACAAGAGAAAAAGGTAAAAAAATCGAATTTTTATAAGTTTTTTGCGATTTTTATCTGGAATGTGAAGTTTTTTTGATTTTATGTTTGCAATTTTCGTTCTTTATGACAAGAGCTACAAGTTTGCCTCAGAGAGTAAATCGAAATTCGGAACGGTTTGCAAGATATGAGCCCGAGAAAATGATCACTTTTTTGCGAAAATTATACCGAGGCCCCAAACCTTTGGCGGCCCATAAAAAAAGTGCATGACTTCGGGAAAAATTGGAAGACACGGGTCTTTTTTTTAGTCTTTTATCACGTAGTGGTGTCCGTATATGGTTATTTTTTTTTTCGTGTTGCACTGTGTACTTATACATGCATATGTATATCTACTTATATGTAAGGGCAGTGGGAATAACTCAAACGACATGTCTTAACGAAAATGTGAAAATAACTGCTACTTCTGCGAAGAATTTTCAGATCAGAAAGTAAGCATAACTAATGCGATTGTATTACATTTATTTCGGTATCTGCAAATTGTATGCGTTATATTTCTATTATTTTTAAATTTAAAATTCAACAAACTTGAGAAATAATGTGATTGTCAAGCATTGTACCATATTATTGTTTGTATATTTTTCTAGTAGTAACTACCTAGGAAAAGTTCGTAAAAGTTAATTGCTATTTACCAGTAAAAAGTGTATAAGATAGTGTATAAGCAATTATGAAACGAATCAAAATTCAAATGTGACTAAAAATTTCAAAATAAAAAATATGTTATGTACATATGATGTTTAACAGTTGATAAGAAGCAAGATGTAATCAAGAAAGTAAATAAATTCAAGTCTCAAAATTCCCGATAAGCAAGTCTCAAAATTCTCGATGAGCAAGTCTCAAAATTCCCGATAAGCAAGTCTAAAAATTCCTGATAAGCCTCAAGATTCTCGGTGAGCAAGTCTCAAAATTCCCGATAAGCAAGTCTCAAGATAGAAGAAATGGATAGAATGTATGAAAAACAAATTAACAAGCAATATTTCCAAGAAATTTAGTTATTCGCAAGTGCGTGTTTTTATATTTGTGAAATATTTCAGAATATGATTACTGCAATATATTAAAAACTAAGTACTATATATTAATTCCAATTATAGCAAAATGGGTAAGGACGCTGTTGATCCCCTAAGTTTCTTGAAGGATTTTGCTGCCGGTGGTATCTCCGCAGCGGTCTCAAAGACTGCCGTCGCTCCCATCGAGCGCGTTAAGTTGCTCTTGCAAGTACAACACATCTCCAAACAAATTAGTCCTGATAAGCAATATAAGGGTATGATTGATTGTTTTGTCCGCATTCCAAAAGAACAAGGTTTTACTTCATACTGGCGTGGTAACATGGCTAACGTTATCAGATATTTCCCAACCCAGGCTTTGAACTTTGCCTTCAAGGATAAGTACAAACAAGTAAGTGAAGTTACACAAACGCAGCACAGAAATGGAAGATATATGCTAGGCGCTAGAACCGCTGATGTATACCACGTTTTTCGCATCTTCTTCCTTGTAGGTTTTCTTGGGTGGTGTTGACAAGAACACTCAATTCTGGCGTTACTTCTTGGGTAACTTAGCTTCAGGTGGTGCTGCTGGTGCCACTTCATTGTGCTTCGTCTACCCCTTGGACTTTGCTCGTACTCGGTATGTTGGAAAAAGTGAAATAAAAAAGAATACAAAATAAAGTGAATTTATATAAACTCATTTCTTATACTAATTTAATAATTATAAAAATTTAGTTTGGCTGCTGACACTGGTAAGGGAGGCCAACGTGAATTCACCGGTCTCGGAAACTGTTTGGCCAAGATCTTCAAATCCGATGGCTTGGTTGGTTTGTACCGTGGTTTCGGCGTATCCGTTCAAGGTATTATTATCTACCGTGCTGCCTACTTTGGCTTCTACGACACTGCCCGTGGTATGTTGCCCGATCCCAAGAACACACCAATCTACATCAGCTGGGCTATTGCTCAAGTTGTTACAACTGTTGCTGGTATTGTCTCGTATCCCTTCGATACTGTCCGTCGTCGTATGATGATGCAGTCTGGTCGCAAGGCTGCCGAAGTTGTTTACAAGAACACATTGCACTGCTGGGCCACCATTGCTAAACAAGAAGGTACTGGTGCTTTCTTCAAGGGTGCCTTCTCTAACGTTCTCAGAGGTACTGGTGGTGCTTTCGTACTTGTGTTGTACGACGAGATTAAGAAGTTGATGTAAATTAATATAATTACTCTTAAACTAAAATACACACCAATCTTCACCTACAGTTATTACAATTTTAATTTAATTTTAAATTTATCAAGAAAGAAAATCATTTGTAATTGTAATTTAATTGAACTTTATCATGTACCAACAACAACAACATATAACAAATCTTAAGTTGTAAGAAAAAAACAGATAGCGTATGTTCGTTCGAATTATATGTTAAGTTTAATTATTGTATCGGATAAAAAAAAGTGCGAAATAAGTAAAACAAAAATAAATAGGAAAAATTTGTGAAAGTTTGTTTACGAACAAGTAAAAAACAACCATCAACTCTTAGTACGTATTCGCCCAGGTATACAACTAAGAATAAAAATAAAATAAAAACTATATAAAAATAGTAATAAATGCACTTTTCACTACTTCAATTGTATATAAGAATAATTTGATAGCAACGCAGAAATGCTTTGGAAGGCGAAGCCAATTTTCGACATACCGTAGAAGAGAAAAATTCTTACACAAATATCAAAATTATTCAAATAGGTTTAGGTATACCAATATGGAACACCAATGGCCTTCCTAATCATGCAAGAGAAAATTTATTTACGTATAAGTTGGAATCATGTTAATATCCGAGACACTTTACAAATCAAATTTATTTCAAGATATGGATTTGCCTTTATCAATTGTAATCATCCAGATAATACAAATCATGCAGGTTCTTCTATATCAGCATTTTAGAGGATTATAAAAAGTATCACCTGCATAAGAATTGCTTGCAATAATAGCGATATTTCAATATACATATGTACATACATATATTCCAATGACTCCTCCATGACATGATAAATATAGACTTTTTTTTGGAAGATTTGGAACAAAATTCATGGTTGATGGTAACTTTAATGATAAATACCCTTGGTGGCGCTCTAGGCTTTCAAACCTAAAGTGGAAAGAACTATGCGAAAGTATGATTTACAACAAATATTCTGCCATAACTATAGGTAGGCCGGCTAACAGGTCCAAGAAAAACACCAGACGTATTGGACTTTGCCATTTACTCCGGCATTCCCAGATATTTTAGATTCAGATGACTTAAGTGTTGATCAGTCTCCATTAATTATCTAGAAAGCGAAATTATACAAATTTCTGTACTCACTGATTTCGACTCACTTAAGTACTGGATAGAGAAAAGTATTAATATTAAAATTAACTTAAAATATGATTCTGATATAATGCCGAACATTTCACAAACCTCATCCATGAAGCAGCCGAAATTGGGTGCTAATTTCGGCAGAAATTAGAAATTTCATAAGAAATAAAAGGCGAATATAGGGGATTTGGAAGAGAACAAGAAATACATTGAACAAAGCTAATTTAAAACAGAGCGATTATGTGAGTACAAAAATTTTAAAATTGTCGACTACTTAGAAATAATAGCTTTCAGAATTCTAACCGTATGCTAAAAAGTAAACTATTAAAAGAAATGTGCTTGCTGTAAATCATAGAATCACGTTTTTCAGCAACTTTTGGAAACAACATTCCAACCACTTTATGAATAATATTGACGATCAAAACTAAATTTCTGAGTTTTTATATGCACCTTGCCAAATGACATGGACATATAAGTATGTATATAGATTGGAGTTATGGAGAACCGCGAGAATTCTAATATTCAAATACTAAAACGCCATCAATCCAAGATAATAAGAATGACTACAAATGCTCCTAAAGTAAAACAGGAAATCAGTAGGTTTACCAAAAATTCTTTGTCAGACATATTACTATCTAAAGAGGACTAAATTGTAGAAACGCACAACCTTTTATTTTATAATGTTTTGAAACTATATAATAATATACGTTACTTCGTTGTTTCTTAATTTTTTAATTCCAGAGATTTAGTATTATTTTTCGAAAGTAATTAACAGCTTAAGATAAATAAACTTTTTTAATATTTAAATCTGCAGTAAATTTTATCTAAATTTGCGAATTGTTTCGGAAGATATCGTTATCCCCATCATGTGATTTCAAGTCGAAAATGCACCGCAAATTTGCCTGTTCTTTCTCCAATAAATATTGGAATTAAAAGTCCGTTGTTTATATAAGAAACAAAAATATTAATATTTTAAAAACGATGTTATTTTTAGACGAAATTCAATTGTTAATTGCATTAAACCATGGCTAAAGAATTCGCGGATCCAATTTCATTTTTGAAGGATTTTATGGCAGGAGGTGTTTCAGCTGCTATTGCCAAAACAGCTGTAGCTCCCATAGAACGCGTGAAGTTATTGTTACAAGTGCAAGAGGTGTCGACTCAATTAACCGAAGCGGAACGTTACAAAGGCATTATTGACTGCTTTGTTCGCTTGCGAAGGGAACAGGGTTTTCTTTCATACTGGCGTGGAAATTTAGCTAATGTTATTCGATATTTTCCAACCCAGGCATTAAATTTTGCATTTAAAGATAAATATAAACAAGTAAGTAACAAATTTTTGCTACAAATTATAGTTTTTTAAGTTTTATTTATTAAGTAAATGTATGTAACAACTAAAATTATTTAAACACAAATCATTTCTAAATATCTAACAGACAAAGGTATTTAATAAAAAAAATTGAGAATGGTTTTAAATCAAACAAAATACTCTCAAGCTATCATATCTGTTCTAAAAATCAATTCTTTTCTTTAAAATTCTTCCAAATCCCATGATTTTAAATCGGTTAGTCCACGGCTGTTGCATTGAAATTAATTATACATTTTGCAAAAATTTTGTTTTTAACAATTAGTTGAGGAGAATATCCCTAATAATAATTTTCAATATTAAGAATTTAAAATAAAGATTTTATTTTTCATTTTTGGCTGACTGCATAATACAATCATTAATTGTATAAATGTTGGAAGAAAAATAAAATAGACTCACGTTAAGTATAATTGTTGAGTTGTTTGTATAGAAACATTCTAAGCCTACTATGATTATATATTTGTTGTAATTCATACGCAATATTGAATTCTCATATTGTATTTGATTTATGTGGCATAAACATCCGAGGTTGAATGTTTTCAAACTGCTTAAACTTCACTGACGATTTGGTTTAGCGACCAATGAAATGCCGGCATATGAAGAGCTAAAGCCACAACAAACAATGTATATTTTTATTAACTGAAAACTTAATTAATTTTACTACAAATTGGTGCTATTATAAAAATTAACTATTTAGCATTTTATCAAGCTGCCAAACTTCATGAATAAAAAGCAGCTTTTTTTGCTCCCATAAATTTAACCATGTATTTAAATCTGCTTTTTAATTTAGATATTCCTCGAGGGCATTAATAAAAATGAAAGATTCTGGGCGTATTTCATGGGAAATTTAGCGTCTGGTGGTGCTGCCGGTGCTACATCTCTAGTTTTTGTTTATCCTTTGGACTTCGCTCGTACACGGTAAATTCAGCCATAAAGAACGATACCATAATAAAAATATTGGAACAATTATAGGCTCGGCGCTGACGTTGGCAAAGTCGACGGGGAACGTCAATTCAAGGGCCTAGGTGATTGTATCGTAAAAATTTTTAAAACTGACGGATTTATTGGACTATATCGTGGCTTTAATGTTTCAGTGCAAGGTATTATAATCTATCGTGCCTCTTATTTTGGTTTTTATGATACTTGTCGTGATTTTTTGCCAAATCCCAAAAGTACGTCATTTTTTATAAGTTGGGGCATAGCTCAAGTGGTAACTACATTCGCTGGCATAGTATCTTATCCCTTTGACACCGTACGACGTCGAATGATGATGCAATCAGGTCTGTTAGAAAAGAATATGGTTTATAAGAACACCGCTCATTGTTGGGCAACTATTATGAAAGCCGAAGGACTTGGCGCATTTTTCAAAGGAGCTTTGTCGAACATAATACGTGGCACAGGGGGAGCTCTAGTTTTAGCTTTCTACGATGAAATACAAAAGTATATTTAATAATTTTTAAGAAAAACAAATGTGTTGTTTTGTTTCTAAAAGATATTTATTCATTAATATTGAATTAAAAATTTGGTAATAAAACAGTACGTACATAAATATAAATAAAATAAGTGGTTTAGCAATGTAAGGAATATTTGTGTTCCCAAATACGAAATGTTGCCATGGCTTCAGACTCGCATTTATTTGTATTCGCCAAATTCAGGCGAATATAACTACATAAAACGAAAATTTTTTTTTTTTTTTTTTTTTTTTTTTTTTTTTTTTTTTAATTATTTAATAGTAGTATTATCATACTTTTCGGTTCTCTTTACAAATTGTACTTATACACAAAATATATATATATGTATATGTATTGACAATTTACATTTATAAAAACTTTAAGGGATATTTTTTACAAAATTTATAATTTTTCTTTTAAAAATATTAAAATTTCGTTCATCTTTAATTTCATTGGGGAGCATATTATATAGGTTCAATCCTTTGTAAAATAATGATCGTTGCTGTGCTGTTGTTGAAACTCTCTGCAGTCTAAAATTTTTTGAATTTCTAAGGTCATATGGTTGTATTTCTCCAACATATTCAATTTGGTCACATAAGTATTGAGGTGCATCTCCGGTTTTTATTTTTCTAATAAATTTAAGTGTGTTGAATTTTATCCGCTGTTTTATATTTAACCATTTTAGTGTGTCAAGCATAAATTGTGTTGGTGTATACCTATTGCATTTTAAAATCGATCTCATTGCTTTATTTTGTAATTTTTGTAGTCTTTCTATTTGTATATTTGTGCAACATGTATATTGAATTGTCGAACCGAACTCGAAATGTGGTTTTATTATTATATTATATATATTAATTGCAGTTATTATTGAAATTTTATTCCTTATACGTTTAAAAAATCCTATTTTTTTACCGATCTTTCTGCATATATATTCAATATGTTCTTTAAATTTTAAATTTTTGTCTATGATAAATCCGAGATATTTTATATTATTTACTTTTTCTATTTCTGTGTCATTAATTTTAATTACCAAATCACTATTCATGTTAATCTCCATTAACTTCGTTTTTTTTTTCATTTAATTTTAATTTGTTCATTTTGAGCCATTCATTTATTTTCATCAAATCATACATTATGTTTTCTTGGCATTCTATTTCATCTTTTGCCTCGGTAAAAATCAATGTATCGTCCGCGTAAAGCACTATTTCACATTTTTTCAATACATTTGGCATATCGTTTATATATATAATAAATAATAATGCGCCAAGAATTGACCCCTGTGGCACACCGAAATCATTGTTTAACGTATCTGATATTTTATTATTAACTTTAGTTTTTTGTTTTCTTCCTGATAAATAACTTTTAAACCAGCTTAGTTCTTTGTCTATCACTCCATACATTCTCAGTTTTTGTAACAATATATTTCTATCTATTGTTTCAAAAGCTCTCTTAAAATCTAGAAAAATTGCCATTACTTTGTTATTTTTATCAATTTTCTTCCATCTATTTATTACGTAATTAACCGCTGTTTCACATGAAAAACCTTTTCGGAATCCTGATTGATATTTTGAAAATAACTTGTTTTTCTCCATATAACTTTCCAGTTGTATTTTGACAGTTTGTCCAATTATCTTTTCACACGTTTTCAGAGTATTTATTGGGCGATATTCTTCACTCTTTAGGGTTTTATTAACTTTTTCTATTGGGGTAACCATTGACTCTTTCCATGAGTCTGGAAAAAGTCCAGTTTCTAGGGACTTGTTTATTATATACAACAGTTTATTTCCCACTAAGTTCCAATTATCTAAAATTATCTTTACTGTTACTTTGTTAAAGTCTGGTTTCTTTTTCATATTTTTACATATATCATAAAGTTCTTGTATATTAATTGCACGAAAGTTAAATTTGCTGTTTGTCACAGGTATATGGTTTATATATTGCACGTTTTCTATATTATCTCGTATCTCTTCTATGCTATTTATAAAAAAGTAATTAAATTGATTAGCAATTTGGTAACTATCCTTATATTCTATTTGGTTAAATATCACAGATTGTATCATAGGTCGGTTTTTCTTAAGAACTAAATCTTTAATTTCCTTCCACATTTGCTTTTGATCACTAGCATTGTTTATTCTATTACTAATGTATCTATTTTTGTCATTCACTATTTTGGTTTTAAATTTATTTCTTATTGTTTTGTATTCATTCCATGCTAAATCAGTATTTACTGTCTTTGCAACCTGATATTTGAAAATTTTTTCTTGCTTTAACTGTCTTAGTTCATTATTAAACCAGCCGCAGTCGGAATTTTCTCTAATTTTAATTCTTTTTGTATATTTTTTGATAGTTCCTTCAATACATGCATCAAAAAATTTCACATTATTATTTAAACATTCATTTTGATTTAATGTTAGCATAGCGCTGATATCTCTAGTGAACAGATTTTTGTTATATTTAAAGCTTTCTACTTCTTTGTACTGTATTGGTTCAATTTTGTTGAGGTTACACTCAATATTTATGTTTATCGTCTCGTGATCCGAGATTTTATTGTCACTGTTTATGTCTATTGATATTTTTTCTTTGTTCGTTATCACGAAATCGATTATGGTTCTTGTATTTTCAGTTACTCTAGTATATTCGTCAACTATTTGTTTTACTCCATTATCGTTACAGATACTTTCAATCCTTTTTTTATAAAAACTATTTCCTGCCCAATCTATGTTAAAATCTCCTATTATTATTATTTCAATATTATATTCATTAAGTTCTTCGATAATTTTTTCAAAATGTTCGCAAAAATCTGATTCGCTGTATGATGGTGATCTGTATATTGCTGCCACTATAAAGTTATTGTTTTTATTTTTCATGATACATGCATTTATCCAGTATTTTAAATCTTCCACTTTTTGAAAAATGTTCTTAACTTTCCAATTTTCTTTAAAATATATTATCACACCTCCGGTTCTTGTAGATTTTGAATATGTTGTAATTTGTCCATATCCTTCTAATGCTATTTCTTCTTCGAATACGTCTTTTGTTAAGTGTGTTTCTGAAAGTACTATAAAATCGGGTTGTTCATTTTGAACCATAATTTCAACTTGATTATAATTATTGATTAACCCCTGAACATTTGTGTAAATACCACGAATTAAATTTTTTGATTGTTATATATTTATTCCCATTCTTCTTTGCTTTGTATTCAGTTTATTTTTATAAACCGGGCATTCACGATTCATCGTATAGTGATTTTCATCTAGTCCAAGATTAAGCTTTTTGTTTATTCGTACACAGTTTATACATTTTTTAATTATTTCCTGAACACATTCTTTATTTTTATGGTTTCCGTGACATTTTACACATACTTCTTGATTTCTGCAGTCTTTAGCCATATGGTTGAAACCTTTGCATTTAAAACATTGTGTTACTTCTGTTCCGTCAAAAACTCTACATTTTTCCCAGCCAATATTTACTTTTCGTTGTTCCATTATTTTTCTATATGATTCGCTATCAATATTAATTTTCGCACTATAAATTGTTTTATTGTCCTTTTTAAAACTGTATAATTTAGAAATTTTTATTTTACTTTCCCGTACAATTGGATTTTGTTTTCTTAGTTTGTTCATTATTTCTTCCTCGGAATATTTAAATGACATGTCAGTTATGGAAACACTCATTTCTATGGGGTTTGGTATCTTTATTTCATATCCTTCACTCATTTGATCTTGTATAGCCATTTTTATTTTATCTCTGTCTTCATCATTATCAGTTTGTATTATTACTGTTCCATTTCTTCTATTTTCCACATTAGTTATTTTTAGGTTAACCGGGTCTACTTTCTTATTTAATTCTTCTTTTGTTTTTTCGATTGCTTGTATTTCTTTAGGTTTAATTATTAAAGACGATTTTTTTATTATGTCAGGTATCACTGTTTTGTTTCTCACTGTTTCTGCATAAGAAATTTTATTTTTTGGCGCGGTTTTTTCGTTTATAACCTTCTTTATTTCGTTGCACATTTTGCTGTTGTTTTTCTCTATTTCTGTATACATTTGTTTGTTTTTATGTTCAAAATCATTAACAGTTCCATATAACTTCTTAACCTCTTGTAAATTTTTATCGAAAATTTTTTGAGCATTATCAATTTTTCTTAGCCTTTCTTCGTATCGCTTTTCAATAGCTTCCAATAATTTTTTAATGCCATTTTCATTTTCTTTTAAAACCGCACTAAATTCATTTTTATATTCCATTAAATTTTGTTTGTTTTTGTCGACACTCTCTTGTATGTCTTTTAATACGAGATCAACATTATGGATGTATTGTATACAGTCATCACATATGAATCTAACATAATTTTTATTTTCAAGGATCCCACTAGAGTATTGGTCAAGTCCAGAGCATTTTGTCGCACAATGATAAACTTTTTTACATACTCCAACACATTGGATGCCTGTCTCACCTCTAATTGATGTTCTGCATTTACTGCATTCGATAGTCATTGCATAGCAAAACTTTATAAACAATTTTTAGTTTAGACAGCTTATTATGGTAAAATTTTATTGTTCCCGTATTAGTCTCAGATTGTTTTATTAGTTTAACCACAATTTTAATTTCTTAACCCAATTTTATTTAAATATTAATAATTTTTGCGGAGCTTTATTAAATTTTGGTTTGTTACTTGCCAGAGTTACCATTTTCGTCCTAAAAAGAAAAGTAAACATAGCTTTAAGTAAGTGACCTAAAAATATTAATTTGTAATATTAAAAAAAAATATTTGCACGCAATATTTAAATTAAATAAAAATATGCTGGGTGCTACAAAGGCAATATATACGAAAACTGTTTACTATTAAAACTTAATTTACTGTAGAGACAATAATATACAACCATGTACTTATGTTGACTTTGCAGATTTTTTCTATTGTCATTGGGTTTGCCTGAGAAAGAATAAAATTATAATTTAAAATATAGAATATTGGACATATTTCCGAAAAGATTTCGTAAAAATGACAGTTACTAATAGGGTAAGATTTAAGCTGAACTTTTATTTAAACTTCATTAATCAATTAATTATTAATAGATGGACATTGATGCCGCCTGTAAGGGTGAGGGTTTTCGATCATATTACATTCAAAAAATCGAAGAGCTTCAGTTAATTGTAGCGGAAAAATCCCAAAATCTTAGACGTCTGCAGGCTCAGCGTAATGAATTGAATGCTAAAGGTAGAGATTAAGCTCTTTATTACTAATTAGAATAATGAAAGGACAATTTGTTTCGGTTTTGTCTTTGCAGTACGCATGCTGCGCGAAGAGTTGCAGTTGTTACAGGAGCAGGGCAGTTATGTTGGTGAAGTTGTCAAACCCATGGATAAGAAAAAGGTTTTGGTTAAGGTTCACCCAGAGGGCAAATTTGTTGTGGACATTGATAAAAATATTGATATCAACGATGTAACCCCAAATTGTCGGGTTGCTTTGCGCAATGAAAGTTATACTCTACACAAAATTTTACCCAACAAAGTTGACCCACTGGTATCACTTATGATGGTCGAAAAAGTGCCAGATTCCACGTACGAAATGGTTGGAGGCTTGGATAAACAAATCAAAGAAATCAAGGAAGTTATTGAATTGCCTGTTAAACATCCAGAACTTTTTGATGCCCTGGGTATCGCCCAACCAAAAGGTGTGCTGTTGTACGGTCCACCTGGTACTGGTAAAACACTTTTGGCACGTGCTGTTGCCCATCATACAGAATGTACATTCATAAGAGTTTCAGGTTCGGAATTGGTACAGAAATTCATTGGCGAGGGTTCTCGTATGGTACGTGAGCTGTTCGTTATGGCCCGCGAACATGCACCATCAATTATTTTCATGGACGAAATCGATTCGATCGGTTCATCACGTATTGAGTCTGGTTCAGGTGGTGATTCTGAAGTTCAACGTACTATGCTGGAGTTATTGAATCAACTGGATGGCTTCGAGGCTACAAAAAATATTAAAGTCATTATGGCTACGAATCGCATTGATATTTTAGATCCTGCACTTTTGCGTCCTGGTCGTATTGATCGTAAAATTGAATTTCCACCACCAAACGAGGAGGCTCGCTTGGACATTCTTAAGATTCACTCACGTAAAATGAACTTAACTCGTGGTATTAACTTGCGTAAAATAGCAGAACTTATGCCTGGAGCCTCGGGTGCTGAGGTGAAGGGGGTATGCACAGAAGCTGGTATGTATGCACTGCGTGAAAGACGCGTTCACGTTACGCAGGAAGATTTCGAAATGGCTGTCGCTAAAGTTATGCAGAAAGATTCCGAAAAGAATATGTCTATTAAAAAGTTATGGAAATAAATTTAATTTTTTTTTTCAAATGAGATCAATTTAATGTTTTATTCTTTTGATCTTGAAGCGGCAATCCCAATTCCCATTTATAAGGTATAAGCAAATCGAGTAGATTACAACAAAGAGTGAACCCTTTTATAAACAGGGTTTGATAATTGTCTTACGTATCCTTTTGAAAAAAAAAACTATATAGTAATTAACCATGGACTATGAATTATACTCGACAACTTTGCTACGTTTGTATGAAAGAGCGTGGAATATTCAATGACGCTATCATTTTCATTTTATCGTGGTAATCGTAGCAAAATGCTTTTTAAGAATAAAGTATATGTGGAGTCCAACTGATGGTGTAGCCAAATGTCAAGCCTATATATGAAATTTACTTTATAAGTAGACTTTTATAAGTAGTTTGAAGGTTAGATGCATTTTAAGAACTAAATTAATTCTTTCTAAAGACTGGAGTTCAATACAAATAACCAATCGGGCGGATTTCAAGATAGACGCAATTATTGGTGTTTATAATCCAATATTATCTATTAAAAGTTCATATTTTATTCCCAGGGAAATAATAATCGGTCCATAAATGATGAAGCAATGCGCCAATCAATATTTCGGTCGGACGAACTGTATGTCATATAAAAAATATATGGGAACAAACTACAAAGCATGGCATTTCAAAAAAAAAAATATATTTTGCACATAATTTGTTTTGTTGCAAATCGGTCCATAAAAGACGAATTAATGCGATAATCAATGATTCGTGCGGCCATTTTGTTCCTCCGATTTCCACCTACATATATGTATTTCTAAGGGAGCAACCTGCAGGTATACACTTTCAAAAAAAATTGTATTTTAAATTTTGAGCACTCTCATTGTTATAGTCAGCCGGATATATGATAAATATGTATTACGTTTCGAGTTTATGGGTATATGTGGTCTTATCTAGTCAGTTTCTTGAGACTGCGTGCATTGACTACATATGTAGTAACACAACAATTTTAAGCACTCTCACACAGCGAGATATACGATAATTATGTATTACTTCATATTGGAGTTATTCTTCCCCTGGTCCCATCCTGTCAGTTTTTCTTGCAACTGTCTGCATTAGATGCAGCGTAACCCACACCATTTTGAACATTAGTAGTCTGTGTTGAAGTAGGACGAAACCGCACGGATATCCTTTCAACAAAAAATTAAAAATTTTATGTACACACATAAAAAACATACAGACAAATTGATAATCAATTAATTAACACTATTTTTTCGACCTTTTTTGTTTTAATATATATAGTTTTTGTAATCAAGCGTTAGGTCTTTTTTTAAAAAATAATAATTTTATTAATAAAAAAATTTCCTGAAGAAGACGCCCAAAGAGGCGTCGAAATATTGAATAAAATTATTATTTAAAAAAAAACCTAACGCTTGATTACAAAAACTATATACATATATCAAATTGATAATCTTGACACCTTCGGCTGGGCTCTTGTATACACATTATTGAACTTTGTATATTTATATCAGAGTAATTCTACTTTTACACATCAGTTTTTCTTGAAGCAAGTCTCTTCAATTCTATTATAAAACTGTCCATTTTCTTACAATCAGACAGTCTGTGTTAAATTTTTTGTTCAAGTCTAATATTCCGCCACAATGAAATAACAAGAGCATTCAAGTAACTTTTGGTTATCCATTATGCATATGTAATATGCATTTGCACAAAATTTTTCTTTTTTATGCTTAATACATGTTGCTTTTTGTAAAAAATTTTAGTAAAACTTGGTTTTATTGCAAATGTAAGTGAACATTTAGCTTTTTAAATAACTATTGTCTGCTTAAGATATGGGAATTCATAAAGTTAATAAAATATTTGGGTTTTGTAGAGATCTATGCGTAAACTTACAAGTGTCTAATTGGAATTGTTCTTATTTATTATTATTACTTAAAAGATTGTTATTTATTATATGTCGACATTTCGTTGGTGCTAACCTTATTACATAGTAAATATGTTGTTCGCATATAATTTTTTAATCCTACTATAGTTATATTTTTTTCAACTTTAAAATACTGAATTTGCTTGAATTCTCGTACTGTATTTGGGAGTTTTCATAAAAGCAAACATAACAGGGAAAACTTTTTTGCTTTATTAATTTAATCAAAAATATATTTTGTTTCCTGATGAGCTTTTTAGTGCTAATCTAGATGCCTTAAGGTCAGTAGACGTCAAGGTCAAAATACATCAAATTTAGGAAAAAATCAATTTCAGATATTTTTCAGAAATTTAAATTTTGTTCTCTTAGGAATTATTTTGTGTCCGTCCCAAAATATTATTGTAATAAAAAAATCAGTCCTTCAAAATAAGTCAAAAGGGT
Source organism: Germaria angustata (assembly GCA_963681545.1). Taxonomy (NCBI): domain Eukaryota; kingdom Metazoa; phylum Arthropoda; class Insecta; order Diptera; family Tachinidae; genus Germaria; species Germaria angustata. The sequence goes on along the minus strand of OY813001.1, from coordinate 52,884,232 downwards.
TCCATGCGTCTTTTGTGTTTTTAAATTAATTTTTGTACTCGTACATATAATTACTTCACCTGTAAAGATTTAAATTATAATGCAAACTTTGTAGAACTACATACTATATTTGTAAAAATCTATTTCAATTGTTTGTTGTAAAATTTTATTAAAATATTTCGCAAAAAAATCTTATTAGATATAAAGTCCGTTTGTAAGTATATTAAGTATATTTTTAATAAATACAAATTAAAATTTTCTTAAATAGAGATATAAAATAGTTTTATGTGATTTCATTCTTAAGTTTAACTTTATGGAGAACATGACTAGATTTTCCTTATATTTATAAATATATATATATATATATATATATATATATATATATATATATATATATATATATATATATATATATATATATATATATATACATATATATATATATATATATATATATATATATATATATATATGTATGTATATATATATATATATATATATATATATATATATATATATATATATATATATATATATATGTATATATATATATATATATATATATATATATATATATGTATATATATATATATATATATATATATATATATATATATATATATATATATATATACTATTTTTTATGTTTCACAGAAACATTTTTATCGATGACTAGAAATTTAAAAACACCGGTCTTTTATATTTTCACACATTAAATGCACGATCGGTTTGGGAACGTCCCACTAATGCATTACGCAGTCGTGTGTAAAGTAGACTTTCGGAAGGAATACCTTCTCTTTGTAAAAACTGCATTGTCTCTTGAGCACACATGGCGAAACCTAAAGCCTCTGCATCTTGTTCCAACATTTGATTAGTTTGGCGATTGTAGTGGAAGTCTTCTTCATGAGCTTCAACATCATGTTCGAATGCATCCAGTTCGCTTTCTAATTCCAACATTTTTAATTGTATGGCCTCAAGCAGATGGCGATTTTGTCGATTAACTTGTACGGATGATAAATCTATATCGTCCGGTTCTGATGGTGGCGTATCACAACGAATTCGTTTACTTTCGGCGTCGTCGTTTTCCTTGGGTCGTTTGTTCTCGTTTAATGTTGACGATGATGTTGAACATTCATCTACGTGCACGTTGTTATTAATTGTGGGCTTTTCGTTTTTATCCAATTTCCGTTTCATTATTAATTTACCCGACATTTCATTTGTTTTAGCTTATGTCAAGGCTTCAATAAATTTAAAATTTTAAGGATCACTTGTTGTTCCTTTGTTGCGCGACGTTATGCATTCGAGCTGACCTAAAAAGCAACTAACTAAGCATACAAGTTATGCTCAGACACAAGAATCCTTCCTTTATCTAATTTGAACCCTTAAACTTAGAGAATAAATAATTCATATCATAGGGGTGACTGACAACTATCTCATCCCTTCACTATAGCTGTAATTCTTTGCGTATGGCTGTATTTCGGTGGAGATACTTTTAAAAAAACAGCTGACGCAGCTGTTAATATTGAATATCAAAACGAGAGTAATTCTATTTTGATGTGTGCTGTGTATATGTATATATGTATGTATGTACGCATTTTGCTGTATATGTAAGGACATAAATATCCTACATACATACACTTTGTATATGATGATATATGTATGGATGTATGTATGTATGTTAGGTATTTAAAACAACCCTGTAGATCGCAGCAACTTTGTACTTTTGACGGGATAATAACTAGTTGTTAGCAGCTGCATTAAAATTTTTTTTACAAATAAGCTGTTCCTAAATTTATATATGCATACATTTGTGTATATACACACACACACACACGCATACACACACACACACACATATATATATATATATATATATATATATATATATATATATATATATATTTATACTTATGTATTATGTATGTATTTATATATGTAAGTATATAAGTTTACAATCACCTATGCCACGCGACCAATTTTACTTATTAAATAAATTGCTGCATTTGTTCCATAAATATTATATACTATGTATGTACATGTATTACATATACATACATACATACTTATTAATTTGTATAACTTGGGGTGGGTTAATAAGCTAAAATTCAGAATTGGTTCAAAGGGGAAAAATAATAATAAAGGTAAATTCATTTTAACGCCAATAGCAAGGCGAATTGACAACAAAGTGTCTCATTAAAGTAACAACACAAAACAAGATGCAATTTGTTGTGAAATTTCGAACAAGTGCCACACGATTTTGTACATGTGTGGTTATTTAATTTTTTCCGCATATGTTTGGCTTTTTCTATTTTGATTTACATATGCATTTGTAAGATTTTTCCTATATCGCGAACTGATTTGTTCTAAGATGACAGTATATGAAAGAATCACGAACATGACCGGTATCCACGGGCCAAATTCATGTGAACCATACATATGTTATGTTCAATGTGCCTTGTAATATACATATTTAGTTTCTCGTTGCCATTTAAGAATTATAAATATGTGTGCATAAAATACAATTTTACAGACATGTCTACAAGCCTACTTTTCTATGTACGAATGGGCCTTTTCACACAAGACTAATTGTGCTGGCATAAAATCGCAGTTTGTGGGCATTTTCGGGGAAGAGAGTGGTTTTTGGTTGTAAGGTAGTGTCATAGGCGAAATAAATTCGCCTTCATGTTTTTTTGCTACTGAGAGGGCAAAGAATGCATTATAAACTGATGGCATGGCCAAGGAGATTGTCAAACTTTATATATGAAAATTAACAAAAATCATCCGTCAACCTTTTTGCAAGCAATTTGACATTTGAGTTCTCGGCTTTGCAGTGATTACCCTGCCCTGCATAGGCCTTGGCATAGCTTCAGAAAAGTAATTTTCTACTGCACTGTTAGCACCACCTGGTAGAGTTAAATCGTCTTGATTTGTTTGTACTATTGATAGCAAAGTATCCATGCTTGTATTTAATATTTCAGTTTCCATCTCTGTATAAAAGTGTCAGCAGTGAAGTCTACTTTTTGGAAAAAAAACAAAGGTTTGGTAGACTTTTGGTGAAAGGAAAAACTTTTAACAAAAATTATAAAAATGGATTATGAAAGTGTTTTAATTGTTAAACCTGAAGTATTTATATATAAAATTCCTCCCAGAGCTAATAACCGTGGATACAGGTAAAGAAATAAAAAAAAATGATTCGCTTTTCCAGTGAATTTTTTCAGTGAAAACATCTTGATTTTGAAGTTAGTGGAAAATTATCCCTAAAATCAAATTGGATACATATGTATGTTTGTACATATTTATGCTGTGTTGTGGAAAAACGCCCCCAATTTCTAATGTTAAATGATATTTTGTTAATTTGTTTACAACAAATTTATGTATGTATGTATGTATGTATATCTGATTCATTCTCATATAAGTATGTACATAAGATATAGTATTTACATACATGCATATATACCTATATACATACTTATGTGTTGTACATGTTTTACCACCATGGTATGTACAATAAAGAAATGTTTAAAATTGCGCGTGCATATGTACATACCTCCATTCGTTGTTTATTTTCCCAATTTTTGCAAGGTTAAAAACATCTGGGCAGGAAAAAGATATTGCATTTTGTATTCTGTGTGGTTTTTATTATTGGCTTTGAAGTTCAATTTTAATTGATTTTTCTTTGGCTGCTGACAACTTTATTATCTTGTACATAAATACGCATGCATACATAGTATGTAAGTATGTATGTAACTGTATACTAATGTATTTAATAATAATGCAATTTCTCAACAATTATATACACATACGTACATACGGATGTATGCATGTGTTTGTATAAATCGCTATTAATGCAACATAGATATGTCATAAAAATCAAAATTTTATTATTGGTGAGATAATATTCCTCAATATCCCCTATATATATTTGAAGGTAATCCGAAGTTATACTAACAAGTGTCGATATGTCCTTTAAATTAAGTTGTTCTTAAATGCAGTATACACCTATCAAACCAAAACTAAACATTTTTAAATTACTCAGGATAAACTGCACCCATAATGTCAGAAAAACGTTTTTTTAAATAGCTTTTTTTTTATATCAGTCAAGTTCGATAATCATCTTTAAAAACCAATCCAGAATATTTTGCTTGGTGCATATAAAACATACATTCTCAAAAACTTTAAATTCAAAATTTTTAAATTACTCAGGAAAAAGTGTTCCTGAATATCCTCTTTATACGTATCATGGGAGAACAATAACCGCAGTTCGACCGTAATTACACGAAAATGTTTTTCTAACAGTTACTAAAGACAGAAAGAAAAATAAAAGTTGATTGACCAACAGAAGAGAACACGATTTTGAACTGTTTTGACCCTTGGCTATTTATAGATGTAAAAAATTTATTATATATGGTGGTTAACCGAAATCTATAAAGTTTAGCGTAGAAGCTAAAACTTTAAAAACTAATTAAAGAAGTTATTCAAATGAAATAAAATATAGAATTATCATATTGTATTTGATTTGTTATACAAATTTGAATGTTTTCAAACTGCTCAAAGTTCACTGACGATTTGGTTTACCGACTAATGAAATGTCGGCATATGAACAGCTAAAGCCACAACAAACAATACATTTTGTAAAAACTCTTAATTATTTTAACAATTAGTTTGGGGAGAATATCCCAAAATAATAAATTTCAATATTAAGTATTTAATAATTTTTTTTTAATCGAAATTCACTACTAATATTTCACACTCGATTTCGTACATTATAAACTACAAATTGGATGTGCGTTGTCAATAAATTTCCGATAGGACTTTTTAATATTATTTTTTGAAACGGCACGACTAATTAGATAAGAATAAGTTAAAATTCTTAAAAAAGAACTTTTTCATGGTTGGCTAGTGTATTTATTTTAAAGGTTTAGAAAATTAGTGGAAAAACATGATATTGTTTTATTCGCTATAATTTTAATTATTTATAAGCTTTTTTGGCATAGTTATCTTATTAAGCTGTTGGGTCCGGAGAAGTTGTGCGTTATAAACGAAAATTTGCTATAACCGGTTTTTGTTATATCTGAACTCCACTGCATTCAATTACTAAGCAGTTTTCTGTTGCGTGCCATAGAAAAAAATTTTTCCTAAAAATTAAAAAAATATTTCTTATTTAAAAAGATCTTTAAAAAATCGATCTTAAACCTGCCAAAATTACATATTTATTTAATGAAAAGAATGTATTTGAGAGTGAGGCCCATTTGTTTTGCGGGGATTACCTGGGTGGTATACACATTTTTGTTAATACGGAGGGTCAATCGTGATTTTGGAGTGATAAGTTTATTGTCTATTGCTATAATTTATTTATTTAAGAGCGGCTGACTGGAATTTGGGAGAGCCCACCTGGACTGGCCGTATGCGCTTGGTAGCCAAAGGTACACAATGTAATCTTAAATTAGAAGATAAAACAACTGGTGCATTATTTGCCAATTGTCCAATTGAAACATATCCTGGTGTGGCCATCGAAGCAGTAGCGGATAGCTCACGTTATTTTGTCATTAGAGTGCAAGACGATAATGGTATGTTTTCCTTAAAGATACATAAATTCATAATGGTTATTAATATCTCTTTACTTTCACCAAATAGGTCGATCAGCGTTTTTGGGCTTAGGTTTTGGAGACCGCTCAGATTCTTTTGATTTAAATGTAGCTTTACAGGATCATTTCAAATGGGTAAAAAATCAAGAGCAAATTGAAAAGGAGAAAAGCCAACCAAAACAAGAATTAGATTTAGGGTTCAAAGAAGGAGAAACTATCAAAATTAATATGAGAATAACGGTATTAAATTGAATGTTTTTAATAAATACTTTTTCCTACATATTATTTCGAATTGTGTTAGAAAAAAGATGGATCTGAAGGAACAGGCCGTACAAAATCTAAAGCCGGTACTGGTATATTGCCACCACCACCGGGTGGTATGGGAAAAATAGCGCCACCTCCATCAGCTGCTGGTTCAGTTCGACAAAGTCCTGGTACATCGCCGGCTCATAAGGCCCCTGGTAATACGGCCACAGAATGGACGGATTACGCATCTGCTGGGTATGTTATAAAAAGAATATAAGATAACAACTAGATTTTTGTCTAAGATTATACTTGTGTAGAACTCAAAAATCCTTTTTTAAGTAGTTAATTTATATTCACTTGTTACTTGTGAATTCCGCCAACCAAGCTTATCTGTTTCAAATGGACTTTCACAACTTCCAAGTAGAGTTTAATAACTTTCAAGGTGATGATTGGACAAAGTACAGAAAATTATGGAAATTTGTAGCGTTATTTTTTTTAATTCATCTCGGAAAAATTTAAAAAAGCAAAGGCTGCTGTAAAATAAAATGTTTTTTTCTACGAAAATTAATTTTTTTGTGATATAACTATATAAATCAAGCAAATCACACAATTTTATGTTTTTCGTAGTTTTAATTTTTGAAAACACGAATACATTTAATATAAATACAATAACGCTAATATATATCAGAGATGTTGTGAACTGGAGTACTAATCGAGTTGTACCAACGGTTGCATCGTTAGTGGGGTGGGTATCAAATTGTAGGTTAGGGAAAAAAATATAAGAAATTCCGAAAATCACATCAACGACAGAACACAAAAAATACCATAAGAAAATTCGCATCATTAATATAAAAAGCATTAAGTAGATCAATTAATTTCATTTCTTTTCATATATACATAACAAAAAAATTGCTGTGTAAATTTTTGTTTGTGTATCCTTAAAAAGTTTTTTTTTTATCATAGCCAGAATATTTTTGGTGCTTATTTACGAGAATGAAAATAGACAGAAATTTTTTTGGTTTGAAAAAGACAGACGTTTTTTATTGATCATATGTGAGAATGAAAATATATAATTTTTTTATAAATATCATTTATGACAAATATCAAAAATGTTGATATAATACCGCTCACGCATGTACCATGGCCGCGGCAAAAAGAGTCACATATATCGAGCAAGATAAAAGACAGATAAAACCCAAAGTTTAATTATTAAATATTAAAAGACGAAGAAAATTTGTAATAATTAATATTTTTATATAAGTCTTCATATATGTGCTTGATAAGGGAAATTCTAATTTCCAAATATTTTATATAGAGTGAAATATTAAGAAAAAAAGAAGGAAGAAAAAAAATCCAAAAATGTATCCTCCTCATACTTCAAGAATCATTTGACAGCATGAAAGTCATTTGAATCTTCTTTCGATAAAGCTATGACTATGAAATCTTTTCTAATCGTTTTAAATTTAAAAGTACTGAACCGATCTCTTTTAAATAAATAATTTTCAAACACTACATACTTTCAAACGATATGACCACCTGAGTAAAGGGTGCGTTTTTTCTTATGTTAGTCTTTAATTATTATTATTTTTTCTGATTTACATTTCGCAATTTTCACTATTTTTCGAAATCATTTGATAATAAGTTGAGGATAAGTACATTTGAACTTGCGTGATTGAATTAAAATATGGAATTTATTAAATGTAGTGTAAATGGAAAAATGTTTGATGAACTTTTTATAAATAAAAAATAGTTGGAAATTTTAGTTTTTTCATTTTACTATATTAATCTTTCTTTGTTGTTGTTAAACAAGAGATATTTTAACTTTTAATTCAATATCAATAAAACATCTTCTCGTATCGTTAAGTTTCCGATAAAATCGCATCTAAGTTAGATACTTATCATGACTTTTAAACATAAAATCAAAAGACTAAACTAATATGCAAATCAAATCGAAAACATTCATTTTCCAATCGCCATCTGTAGAACCGATTTCAAAAACTGAAATCCGAATTGAGATTTGGTTGCTTTAAATATTTTGTCTTTGAATTATTAAAATTTTTATAATCAAGTTTTGATTAATCGATTAATTAGAAATTTAGCAGTTATGAAGTTTCAATAAATAATGGTATGGTAAATATTTTTGTGTTACTCTTCATTATTTTTAGATCTGCTTCCGGACAAAATCCTCAACAAAATTCTACTAATGCTAATTGGGTGCAATTCTAATTTTAAGCCTAAAGCTTGTCTACGGTATATTCAAATGAAGAAGTAAATAGAAATAAATAAATAATAATAAACAATAAATTAATGAAAACATAATGAGGACACAATACGAATTATATAAAAATGTTTAAAAAATATATTATAGAAAATATTATATACAAAATTAATGAGAAGCAACTATTAAAAAATTATATATTAATTATAAATTAAATAAATGAAACAAAAAGCAAGTGAAATTCATTATTAGTTACTTATAAATTTTTCTGTTTAAAACTTACTATATGACTAATATACAAAAAAAAGTTCTTAAAAGAATGTATGCATAGCTAAACCCACAACAGAAACATCTAATTATTCTTAAATAGTTATTTCCAATATTTAAGAAATAATAAAAAATACGATATGAAAAAAGTACAAAAAAAAAAAACAAAAAAACAGAACAATGGAAACAGCGTTACCTTCAATTACAAAAGAGCTAAGTCCTCCACATATTTTTAAATTCACTTTTGCTGTTGTAGTACGATAGAATAAGTAAAAATATATCATTCATAGAAAAAAAATATGTACATACATATATTTAAATTTTGATTGTCGTTTTGTACTGCATTTACAGACTTATCCTTTTGCTATAGTAACGACCTCAAGCTTCACAATTGACTCCTATTCAAAATATCTAATGCTCTGTTGTATTAACATGCTTGGCTATGAACTTTTACTATCGTCCGCTTTGTAATGATTTTTGTCAACTCCGTAGTCTCTACAATATGTATTCTTTTACTTCATTCACACAATTTTAATAACATCGAAAGAAGAAAACGGTATTGCGGTTAATTTTATCTTTAATGAGAGTTAAAAATCAGTCCGGTTTGCGCTTGAAAGTTGCGTACTTCATTGGCTTTAACTCAATGTCCTCACTTGCTCTATTTCTATGAAAGTCAGTGAAATAGTACTTCTGCCATTAAAGAGGAACATCAATTATTCTCGATTTACATGGTGCGGCAAAGTGGGAGATGATAAGGATTAAACACTTTTTGAGCATTAATTAAATTTTTACGCAATATAAATTATGTCAGCGACTGATTCAATATCCTGAAAGTGAATTTCACAATAATGCCAATAGTGGGCTGTAGATGTCGCTTTGTTATTGAAGTCAGTTGCTGTTCTCGTCCTTTCAACATCATGCAATTGCCGAGGCTCTACCAACATTCCTTTGGTAGCAGTTGACAAAGATATTCCACATGATACCGAAGTAACACTACTTGTTTCCATTGTTTTCTCTAGGCATTTTCAAATTGTTTAATCTTCGTTTTAAATGTTGGGGTGAGCAATATCAAAAACAAAACATGGATTTTTTAGTAAAAACCAATTTATAATTTCTTCTTTAGTTTAAGTGATTTAAAAATAAATATTTAAAAATTATTTTGTTACATTAAAAAAGTCAGAAAACATACAAATTAGGAATCTGGGATTAAACTATTTTTTTAAATTTATTAAAAGTTATTATTATTATTATTAAGTTAAAAAATATATTTTTATGAAAAATTTGTTTTATAATCATTTATATAGTTTTATGGTTAATTAAATATAAAATATTATATATTTTAGTTGTTTAAACTTGCATAATTTTACTTAAAACAAAAAACTTAAATAAAAAAATTAGCAATTGTAAATCGTTTAAAATTCATAAAAAACCATTAAGGGCTTATAATTTCAATATAATAAAAAATATGAACGTACAAGCTGCTATTGAAGACTTTCATCTATTTGTTTAAAATGAAAAACAAATTAAAGAAAATTTAACAAATATCTCAAATGATATAGATTTTTGTTAGTTATGTTTCTATAACCGTTTGGGTTTCACCAACGATGACAAAGATTTATTCGTTTAAGTAAATTCTGTTGTCTCCCATCTTAATTTATTGTAAAATCCACGTTACGAAAATTTCTCCGGGAACAACAATATTCAATATAATGGTGAGAAAAATTTTTTTGGTCGAACAAATCACTTCTTTGTTTTTTATTTGAATCAGTTGACAGATTTGTTATTGTCATTTGACAGAATCAAATGACAATAACAAACGATCAAGTTACTTAAAATGTAAATTATATATACGTTCTAGATTTTTGACCGTTTTATTTTAATTAATAAACTTAATTTATTTTTTAAGCTTAAGGTCTCTTAATTTGTTTAATTTTTTACTCAATGAGTACCGAAATATCGATAAAAATTTAATTAAGAGACCTTAAACTTAAAAAATAAATTAAGTTTATTAATTAAAATTTAAATTATTGAGAATCCTAATTATTGAATTGCTCACGAATTCAGAAATTCTTAAATTCGAACTTATTATAATACTTTATGATGAATCTCACTTGCCTAATAAAAATTATAAATTTCCATTGTTATCGTACCTTGTTTTTAACTTACCTACACTCAACAATAACAAAAACCAACACACATTGAAACAACATAATATTAAATTGTTTATAAATTTATGTATGTGTAAAATATTGTACTTATACGTTTTAAACATATAGTTCTTTTTTATTTGGCCTCAAGAATTTTATTCTTGTTGTCTTTATACAATTTATTTTTTTTTTAATTTTATTATATAACAACAGTTAAATTAGTTAGTTTAAATTAAACGTTATAAACTAACTTAAATAACTAATAAAATTATACAAACACTTGTAATAGTTATATGATCTGAATGTAGAATCATAATTATGTTTATTTCAAAGAAATGCTATATATGTATTGTGTATAAATAAAATTTTGTTTTTATTTTAACATTCCTTTTTTATATTGAAGAAAAACAGATCTTGACTTTCGATTTGATTTAAATTTAAAATAAATGAAAAATTGCATAAAATAAATTCAAATGAAAAATTAATTACAATATATAATTTTTTAATACTGTTTTTTAATTTCTTTTATTAAAATTTAATAAAATTTAATACATATAATTTTCATTTTTGGTATGTCTTATCTGGATTATCTGGAAAATGTGCAATTTTCAGGCTAAAATATCGGTCCCAAAAGGGGTCGGCAAACTGTGTAAGTTACCATAGGTTATATTATGAGGACATCCGTATATGTACTGAAGCTGCGGTAAGATCTCTATCATGTATATACACTACAGCATATTTAGCTATGAATGTTTGATGTCTGCTGTTCTGTGTCTTGTATTATAATCGGGGACGAGCAAGCAACCGCCGGAGCTATATTAAACAATCGGGATACGGGTCAACTTGTGAAATTGTAATTCATCAGAAACTTCTTAATGCTGCACAGACACTATGACCTAGGGAGGAAACTTATTCGATCTCTAGACTGAGCCCGATATTAATCATTTCTGTAGGAGCTGTCAAAACAAGTATGAGGATGCTATCGAAAAGCCTCTTTAATAATGTCCTGGTCTTTCAGGGGAAAAAGCGCTTTTAAAATGTGGTAGGAATATCAATATTGTGGTATCAAAGGGGTAAACTTGTTTATCTGCGCACCAGAGTAGCTTAAATCCTTATGGGCTTATTTGATCTTGTTTTATTTCCCGTTTTTTAGGCAAAACAAAAAGGTCAACTGTAACAAACTTAGAAACAGCTATTCCATCCTTTCCATGATACTGTTTAGATATATTTCTTGCAGTGTTCTGCGTACGATATTGTTTTACCCACATATAATTATGTAAAAAAATATACAAAAAATTAAAAAGTATGCTTTGCTGCACTTTATATTACGCATTTCACTCCATAAACCGCTGAAATTTGTGCGTGAAATAATGGGAAGCAATAATCTCATAAGTATAACAATTCTCATTAGCATACTGTCCCTTAATATCAGCCCCATCGTTTGTCTACATTTGACAGCAGCTATTTCAAACAGCTGCTGTTCAATGAAGTTCTTGTTTTTGGTTCTGCCGCCATATGTGTTGGATAAAAAATTAAAAGTCAAAAGAGTTAATAGTGAACCATTTTAATTCGTGTAAATTTTTCGTAAATCGTTCATTGAAAATTTTCAGTTGATTACTATGTACACATTGTTACATGGTCTCGTCAAATATCTAACACAAAAAGATGAATACTGTGTCGTCATCTTAGGATTGGACAATGCTGGGAAAACGGTAGCATCTTTGAAAACTGAACAGATTCGCAAATTAAACTTTATTAAAATTTAACTTTTAGACATATCTAGAAGCAGCTAAAACAAAATTTTGTAAAAACTATAAAGGAATGAATCCAAGTAAAATAACAACGACTGTTGGACTAAACATTGGCACTATTGATGTACAGGGGGTGCGTTTAAATTTTTGGGATTTAGGCGGTCAATATGAATTACAATCACTATGGGATAAGTATTATCAAGAATCTCATGCTGTGATTTATGTTATTGACTCGAATGACAGAGATCGAATGGAGGAGTCTAAAACAATTTTCGGTAATTACATGTATATAAAATCTATGCAATCCAGATTTTCTCTATGTAAATACGTAAAAACCTTGTATCTATTAAATGCAATATTGCAGATATTCCTCAAAATAATTCTTAAAAAAAATTTATTGTTTGTACTGATTATTAGGATAGCGCCAATTAAATGCCGGCACATTATTCAGTTAAGCCAACAACAAACAATGAATTTTTAAAAATTTTTAAAGTAAAAACCTTATGTTATGTTGAAAATATTGCTTTATTTTTATATAGTTTTGAGAGGTATAAAATCCATCGCTGAAATAACATATTCTAAATTCAAGATGCTCTTTGGAAAGAACATTCCACTGACGATTCGTCAATAGTTGCAACAGGATTTCACCTGTTATTTTTTTTATTCATATATCAACAAGGAATGATTCTAGAACATTCTAAACAGAGGTAGAAAGCAATAGTTCATATTAATTTTCAGTAATTACATCTACATAACTTCTAGTCCACATTTTTTCTAACAAAATACGTAACGAATTTTATATATTGTGGACAAAAAGAACAAAACTGCTAGAGAGTGGCCCATTAGTGCAATTTCAGACATTGAAAATTAATTATTATTGCTCAAATCAAATTTTATTGCATTCTTTGTCAGGTCTAAATTAGCCAGCGAGCAAACTAGAAGTCTATTACTGAATTTCGATCTGTATGCGGCATATTTATTCAGAGTACTTTTGTATGTATTGATTGATGTTTATATAAAGTTTATATAAACATCAATTAAATATAAAATAAATTAAAAAAAAAAAAGAAAAGCATCTACTGTATACCAAATCTAAAGCAAATGACATCATAATGCAAATAAAAATTATTCATTAAATTATATAATCCTTATTCTTATCTTTTTGTTTAGATAAAATGATCCAAAATGATTTATTATCGGGCGTACCTTTGCTGATATTGGCAAATAAACAAGATCTACCTGATGTTATGGGTGTTAGAGAAATAAAGCCAGTTTTCCAACAGTCTGGCGGCTTTATTGGCCGGCGCGACTGTCTTACAATACCGGTATCGGCTCTTACAGGGTTAGTCTTCTAAAAGTTATAGCATACGTTTTTTTTAACTTCTATATATTTTATTATTCTTGCAACTGTTTATTTCTTTATTGACAGCGAAGGGGTGGACGAAGGTATTAGGTGGCTTGTTGACGCCATTAAACGACATTCGATAGTACGGCCACCACACGTGAACGACTGATAAATATATTGGGCCTTATTTTGTTTGGCAAAATTCGCCTTCGACTTCAACGTTTAGTACTAGATTAAAGAAAAATGTTGCTCGGTATCTTTAGTCTATTACAAACTGTCGAATTTGCAGTCGAAAATCGCCAAACACGATAAGGGGAATTATGTTGAGATATGAAAAATGTCTTTTCATATAAAGCTTCTTTAATTTTAATTTGTCTTTATGCTAAACTATATTCCATTTAATTTTTGCAAATGTACAAAATATTTTTATAAGTTTACACATACATAAATTAATCTTTTTGAATATAAAAATTAAAAACTTTTTTGAACACAGATTTATTTCATTTCACTTCTGCAGAATTTGACATATTGACAATAATAAAATTAAAAAAGAAGACAATTTTATAATTATCAACTACCTAAAATATAACCATAAAAAATATTTCTAAAAACTAAACATATCTATTTATAGAGCTATGGTGAACAAATCAAATATATAAATGCTGAAAAAATGTATTGTTTGTTGTGGCTTTAGCTCTTCATATGCCGACATTTCATTGGTTGCTAAAACCAAATCGTCAGTGAAGTTGCAGCAGCTTGAAAACATTCAACCTCGGATGTTTATGCCACATAAATCAAATACAATATGAGAATTCAATATTGCATATAATTTACAACAAATACATAATCATAGTAGGCTTAGAATGTTTCTATACAAAGAACACAACAAACAATTTATTCAACGTGAGTTTATTTTATTTTTCTCACGTTGAATATATTGTTGTTGTGTTGTTTGTATAGAAACATTCTAAGCCTACTACGATTATGTATTTGTTGTAATTCATAAGCAATATTGAATTCTCATATTGTATTTGATTTATGTGGCATAAACATCCGAGGTTGAATGTTTTCAAACTGTTTAAACTTCACTGACAATTTGGTTTTAACAACCAATGAAATGTCGGCATATGAAGAGCTAAAGCCACAAGAAACAATACATTTTTCATTTTTTCAATGCATTTTGCAAAGCTCTAATTGTTTCTAACGATTAGTTGGGGAGAATATCCCAAATAATAAATTTCAAATTAAGTATACATAAATACTCAAATTTATATAAATGAGTGTAACTGAAATGGATATTTTTTACAATTCTCAATTATCAGTCGTCCATTCTTATATGTAGTTATTCATACATATACTATATGTAGTTAGATTAAACATTTTTGATTTCCTCAGAAGTCGTACGAGTACATCGATGTCGTAAATGTGATTGGTTGCTCAAATTATTTTATTTGCTTCCACATTTTATTAAACCTACATTTCAGTTTGTAAAATGTTCACTTGCTAAAAAAAATCTTATCGCATACCACTAAAGTGCTGTTGTTGATAAGAGCTTACCAAATTCTACATTAAATAGATATTCACCTAGTTAGCCAGGTAGAGCACTAGTTACTCTCTCTCTTATATACAGAGAATGCACCAAAAGATAAGCTCCATGCCAAAAAGAATAAAATAAGTTTTCTATATTTTCAATTTGTTCACGCAACAGTTATAGACACATTAAAAATTTAATTCGATATTAAATTTCTTGCGACTTAGAAAGAGTTTCGAATAATACAGTACATACTCTAATAATATATTGATAATTGTTTCATTGAGTGTTTGTGACAAAAACCAAAGTGTTACACATTTAAAAGGAAGCAGAAATTATTTACAAAGATAACACTAAATGACTGCTTATTTTATCAATTGTTAATATTGTGTTTAGTTGTTAATATTACTGTACAAAAAAATTATTATAATTACATATATTCATATAAAACCTGCTTAAAGAGACTATTAATGTAATATAACTAAAATCGTCGCTTATTAAGTGTAAAGTACTAATCATTCCATAAATTGATTCATTTGGATAAGTAAAAAGAGATAAATTACCAATTGCTAATTTAGGAATAAAATAAAATGTATCCTTATTATGAACAGGACTGGAGCGTTTTGCCACCAGATAATAACCGCAGGTAAGTAGGAATATGTACATACATATTTACATATGTTAAAATAAAAACACTTATTTAAATTTCCCTTTAATTATTTAGTTACCTATTACATTATATAATTTATGAGATAAGTAAAAACGCATTAAAATATAAAATTTGACATTTTTCAAAGAATTTGTTAAGTACATATTTGTGTGTGAATAACGCAAAACACAGTCTTTATGGAAGTATTGTTTTTTCTGATGATTTGATGATTTTAGAGTTATCTAAAATACAACTAACGTTTACTGGTCATTTCTTATACGAACTGATTGGCTTAAGAAGCTTTTGTAATAAATACATATAACGAGCCTTTGCTGCAATAACGCAGTAATTCAAAAAAGGTTTTGCAGAAATTGAGTTGAAAGTTATGGATTTACACACAACTTAATGGTAAAAGAAAATTTGGTTCTTTTCTCAAGAGCTGAGTATACAAAAATATTTTTATAAAAAACGACAAGGCGAATAATTTCGTAATATAACTACGGTATTGCAGCAAAGGCTCGATAACTAATATATCATCCTAAGGCGAATTGAGATGTGCTGAATATGGCCAGTTTCTAACTCTGCATGAGATATCCCCATTAAACAGATTGTCATTGTTGTCAATTTTGTAATCCATCTGGCTACACCATGGTGTTTTGACACATAGTGGTTTTTTCTTTTTTACGTGTAAGCTGCTGAAAATTTTTTCGGAATTTTTTAATGTTAATAAACCTATTTATTTGCAATAATAAAATTTAAAATAAATCTAAAATTTTCGCAGTAATACATTTATTTGAAGGGCAGAAATATATTTAATACATAAATGCTCAAACATTCCATATAAAAGTAAAACAATACAGCGAAAAATTAAAGATCCAGTCAGAGAAAAGAAAAAAAATTGTCGCGTTGTTAAAAGGTAGAATTAGCCAAGTAAAAGAAAACGGGTAATAAAGTAGTAGCCTTAAAAGTGAATGATATTTGTGAAAAGTGTTGGAATAAGAGATTAATAATTTACACAGTGCTAATAAATTATAAACAAAATAATTCATATGCCATAGTCGCACGGTTAATATATACATATGCATATGCATGATTGTGTAGTAAATTATTCGAAATCCGTAATATAAAATTTAATACAATAATATAAAAAAATTCCGTAACATACATAATTTTATGAACACCTGCTCATATACTTAAAAACAAAAACAGTTTTAAGTTTCCAATAGCCCGCCTTATGTTTTGTTCATTAATTATTTCAAAAAAGCTCATATTTAACCATTGTCCTACAATTTTGAACTTGCGCAGTAATTTTCAGCCTTTTTATTTCACTCTTGACCAATTTTTAATTTCTCAAAATGTTTTTTAATTTCTTTTTGACCAATTATCGCCGTGTTTCTATTGTTGTTATTATTTTAGTCGTTGTTGTCATCGTTTGCTGTACATGTACATATGTTCTGATAGTATTGTTTTCTACAATGTCATTTTAATTGTAAATTAAAGTCTCCAATTGCATTAAGAGAAAGATATAAAAAATCTTTATACAGATACGATTTATACAACAACAATTATAAAAAACAATATGTAAATGGTGACTAATATTTAAAAAAATAAATAAAAATTCAATAACAATTTGGTTTTCAAGTGTTGTCAAACGAAGCATATACGAAAAAGAAAAATTTTTCTGTATTGATTAGGGGACTAATTTTGCAGTTCAACAAGCTGAAGTGTAGCGTTATTTTAATACAATTGTTTTTATTTTTATATTATTCTAAGAAAAGCAATTTTACATTGAAATAACACGTTGCATCACCTAGATAATATACAAAATTAAGCACCAAAATATTTTAATGTACAGTTTTTGTCCCACTGTGCATATCAGTTTTAGAGTTTCCAGTGTAATGACCAATTAAAATACTATAATATGCAAAACGCGCCGAATATGGAATTGAATATAAATTTTTTAATAACAAGAATAAAATTTTTTGACGATCAGAGAATTTGCTTTGATGTGTGATCTAATGTTAAAGTCTCCAAACAATCTGTACCTGTCAAATACAGATGTACCCGTGTTGTTATTATGTTGTTTTGGCCAACAATGAAAAACAGTTTGTTGGTGGTAGCAATATAGTTAGTTAGTGTCACACAGCTACATATTAAAAATTAACAGACAACAAAAAATAACAAAACAGAAAAAAATGTGTCGCGTTCTGTAAAAAAAAATATCGAATAAATGTTGAAAAAAGAGGCTGATTAAAAACTAAAATTACATATTTCAACTTTCGTTATTGTTTGCGGATTTTAAAAAAGTTGTTGTTATTAAGATGGTACGAACTAATTGTGCACAAAACGCAATAATGCTTTTAATATGGATTGAAATAAAGAACAATGAAACCTGTAAATTGACCTCCTGTGCTTTGTACTGTTTTTTTCTATTATAATGTCATTGAGCACTTAATATACTTAGTTTTATCAAGTGGTTGAAAGATAAAATTCAATACACCCATCAAAATAAATGGTTATGGTATAATTAATTGACCAAAAGAAAAATAATAAAAAAGTAAAATTCTATGTAAGATTCTTAATCTTAATAAATGTATATACATATGTACATATATACCTATGTACATGTACATATATGTGTGTATATATGTACATTAAAAATTTCTATTCAGTACGGAATTTGTCTGTTGATTCTTTTGATGAATAGGTGAAATGTTGTCGGTTACAAATAGTAAAAATTAATTTAGTCACATTATGTCAACGCTCTAATAATAAACTAATGTGAATTTAGGCACATACATCCAAACTCCGTAAATGAATTTTAGGCTATTATGATTTTTACAAAGACAAATTGAACTTTGTTTTCTTATATAGCAGTTGTCATTGTGTGCTTATTTAAAAAGTGAAATAATGTGAAGGGGGTTATGCCACTTTTCATACCGTACAAACTTTCTAATATGTCTGCAAAAAGAGTGGGAACTTATATTTTAAAGGCTCAGTTATCCTTAAATAATGGTCGCAATTGCGACTGAGTTGCATATTAACTCATGGATACCATATAAGAGTAGGGAATTAAAAGTTCGATTTCTCGATATTCTTAAACAACGCTCAGAGTTGCAATCGAGTTGCTTGCAAAAGATGCCTTAAAATATCTGCAGATTTCCATAGTTCCAAACTTACAAACAATTAGTAACTACTTATTTTTACAGTGCTCAAAACCATTTTGTTTAAAGCCACTCACATAAACTGATATAATAAGCACATGCAACTATGACCAAGGTTTTTGCTAACAAAAGTGAATTGTTTCCGCAGATTAATAAGTATTTCACCACTACATGTTGTTAAATGTATACTAAGTATTATTCGAAACATTTTAGTGGTTATTTAGATAAGAATTTATTCGATGAAATAACTAGTAAAATTGGCATAAATTAGCTAAAAATTTTTTAATTCATTGTAGAAGGTTGTATTTCTGTTCTTGAAGAAGATACATAAAGGCATGTTGAAATAATACAATTAAGCAAAATAATCGAATAAATAATAATATTAAATCAGATTACAAATTAAAGTTTTTTATATGTGCATATATAAGTATATATAGACTACCACAGGGAGTACCAGACTGGTATTCTGTGTGCCGCGGTTGCAATTCCTGCCAATAACTGGGTGTTACTGGCGAACGTTTCTGAGCAGTTTGTGTTTGTCTATTTTTCCAAAGTGGGACGCAAAGCTTTTAAAAGCAAGTAGAAAATAAGAGCCTGGTCCCCACACAAGTTGCTACTCTGTAAATAGATTGGCAAATAAAAGTTTCGAATTTGTATATTTTAATGTTTTAACTCGAAAACGTTAATTTTCTTTTAACTACAGTGGAAGGAATATCCCGTATAACTAACTAACAACTTTTCCTGTCCCAACGGTTTTGTACAAATATTTGATAGAAATTATTATTGTTATATCGAAGTTTAGCTAGTAACGAATTATTTTTTAAACACCAAACAAAAACTGCTTCTAAATCTTCACGCTTACAACGAATAAAATAAAATATTTAAATTTATTAGTGACTAAATAATGATTTAACAATATAATACAGCCATTATTGGCAAAACCCTCTTTTATAACTATCGACTTTTTAATTATCCATTATTATCGATTACTTTTCGGCAAATATTCTTGATTTTACACTATATAAACAAAATAATTCCGCAACAGTAAAAATATTAAATAGACTTCTGAAAGTATTTAGAAAAGCTAAAGATAAAAATATATTTGTATCGGAATATCGTATATATATATATATATATATATATATATATATATATATATATATATATATATATATATATATATATATATTTTTTTTTTTTTTATTTATTTATTAGTAGTATTTAAAATACTTTTTTATTACATATATACTTAAAATTAAATTAAAATTAAATTATTATTATATATATATATATATATATATATATATATATATATATATATATATATATATATATATATATATATATATATATATATGTTTTGACTGCTACATTTTAATCTATTAGTTTTAGCGTGCCTACTCAGTCAGGTCTGTCTTTATGATAGTGAGAATATTTATAGCGGTGCAAAATCAACGTTAAAAGAATCGTATTTCACCGTCATAATCATTAAATCAAATGAAAATGCGAATTAAGTTTCATTGATCTAAAAAAACAGCTTTGTTTATTTAAGTTTAAATATATGTACATAGTTATTAAAATCAAAAACTATCTGTAATAAAAAAAAAAACAACAAAACAAATGCTATTGGAAACAGTTGGTCATTTAATATACGAACATACATATACATTCCTACATACATCATAACTTTTGTATTTCATCCTATTTAAACGCGTATGATATCTACATTGGAATGTTTGTAGTTCAATATGTATGTATGTCGATTAAACTATTTTTTGTTAAGTATATGATTGCAACAACTATTTATAAAATAAATGATATTGAAAAGGTACAGAAAGTGGTAACAATAGCAAAGAAAATCTGTCATTCAGTAAAGTGATTCATTAAAACTACAACCTCTAGTCTTACATAATCACACCTCTCCGTTTTTTTGTTTTTTACGTCTCGTGCTTTGGCTTTGGTAATAATCTTGTAATAATTTCTCATCATAATTATTCAAATACATCACAACAACTACAAACTCAACATTACCAAACCGATCCCCTTATTTCTAAATTGGAAGAAAACAGAACAGAGGCAACAGTTTAATATGAATTCGGAGCATGGGTAAATGTTATATTGTTTTTTAAACTTTTATTATTGAATTAAATATAGGTAACCTTCGATTTACGCGATATCTACTTTATTTACGCTATTGCGATATGATTATATTTTAATTTATCAGGTGTATTACTATAATGTTTTTTATCGAACCATATAATCGGTTAAAAAAATGATAGCAGAAATAATTTTACGCGAAATGATTTACGATAAATAATTATTTGCATGCTAAAAGGCACAAGTATTAAAAACGGACTTTTTGTAAAGTTTTAAAAAATGTTCAAACGCGTGACAATCGCCTACTTCATACGTTCGTAAAATGAAAATGTAGGTGAACTTAATATTATTTTGTGTTATCAATTTCGTCAGAGATTGTTTCAAACAAAATTGTAGTGTTTTGAAAATCATTTTCAATACGAAAATTTAATTTAACATCGGCAACAAATAACCGCGTAAAATGTAGTAATTTCATGAAAAAGAAATTTTTAGCTGTTGAGCATATTTTATTTAAAGCGTATAATTATGTTCTTATTAACGAGGGTTATGCATCGGGAAGAATTGGCTTTGCCCTTTACTCTCAAACACCTTACATTAAAAATAAGCAATTATGTATACATTTAATTAATTTGGAGATTGGAACTGTTGAAAAAGAAGAAATTGAAAACTTTTGTCTATTTTAGCATTCAAAAGAATTTTTTATGACAAAGGAAAATGTAATTACATAAATTTTACTATTCCAAGTTCTATATAACATTATGATATTAAAAAATTCTGATAGAAGGACAAAAAACATAAATAAGTCAAAACTTAAAATGTTTTAAACGGTTAATTTCATACTTATTCAGAGATTGGTAGCTAAAATATTCAACAAAAATGTTCCTTGCAGTGTTTGGCATAAATCTGCTGAACACATTCCCTACTTAAAATGTATCAGTCCCGATGTTTCCTAAGTCGATTCACTATGAGTCTACGAAAGGGGCAGTAAAGATTTGACTTTGTTGCACATGCAACATGCTTCAAAATAGTATTTTAGTAGTAGTATTTAGTATTTCTTTTAAAGAAGAAATTAAATAGTGATATACTGTATTCGTACACTCTTACTCGTCCACTAAATTTAGCGCGACTTTAAATTTTGAAAATAAAACTTTTTCATCTGTACAATGTACTAAATTTAATCTTTGTAAAGATAAATTGAAATTTAACTAACAGGCAAAAACCAAATTTTTAGCAAATTCAATTTAGCAGTTAACAGAGAACAATAATCGCAAATCGGACATGGTTCACTTAGAAGCGAAATGTAGGATTGGAAAATTGGATCCATAATAATTATTAAACGGGAATAGTGCTCGAAGGTATTATAAAACGTAATAGGGAAAAGGTAAATTAGTGTTAAAACAACAATAAAAACCGTTTGAAAATGTATACTTCTTGAAAAGATTTGTGGTCATATTGAATAAAACGGATAGGTTCTGGTATTTATTACACACTGTATAAAAATGGTGTTCCAATGAGTACTACATAATTAAAATATGATAGTGGGACATACGAAATATTTTATAAATTTGATCAAAGCAGTTAAAAAATTGTTTTTTAAATTGTCGAGCGAGCGTATACTATATAAACTGCAATATGTTCTTCACCAAAGAAAGGGTTTAAGTTAAAATCTCATCCATTATGCAATGATGTTTACTAATTTTTAATTTTTGGAAATGAGAGGAAAGTAAATTTCACATACCCATGTTTTCGGCGTAGAATAAATAGATGAAGTTTTGACAGAGTATACAAACTTCGTTCATAACTATATATAAGTTTATTGAAATGCTTTATAAGCTACTTAGGCCTAAAATCTTCAATGTAAATAAAACAATTTATTTCATTTTTTCCCGACGTTTCGTCGATTTTTTGTCGACTTCTTCAGGGGGGTCTATTTAATACAATATTAGAAAAAACAACAAATATAAACAACATGAATATTTTTATAAATAATTATATATTTAAATTCTACCTTAATGTTATTAAGTTGTTCTTGTTTTGACTTTATCTGTTTATGTTTTGTTATGTCTCAGATGTTTTGTGTTATTAATACTTTGTAGTTTGTGCTTATGTTGTCTGTGTCTTCTTTTAGGTTCATCGTTCTGTCTTTGTTTTTTTGAATATGTAGACTCTCTAGTGTGTATCTTTTTCCTCTTATGTTTTCTTTGTCTAAAATTCTTATGTTGTTAAATTTGCTGAGTGTTTCTTTTCTAGCATATGTTGTGATAAAGCTGTTGAATTTTTGTGCTTTTCAATATCATTTTTGTGTTCTTTTATTCTTGTTTCTAAATTCCGTTTTGTTGTTCCTATATAGATCATGTCACAGTTGTTGTTTTTGTTGCCATTACATCTTATCTCATATACAACGTTGTTTAGTTGTTGTTTTTCGATTGGTGTTTTTACTTTTGTAAATATTGTGTTTAGTGTACAATTCGCTTTGTAGGCAAAGTTTATATTTTTGTTTTCTATTGTTTTCCTTAGATTTTTGTTGTCTGTTAATCCAGGTATGAAACGTACACTGTAGAATTTTGTTTTTTCAATATTATTGTTGACATTTTCCTTATTTTTGTTGTTTCTTAGTTTGTTGGTGGTTTCGGTAATGAGGGAATTGATTAATTTTATTGGGAAACTGTTGTTTCTTAAAATATGGGTGATTTTGTTAATATTGTCTCTGTAAAATTGTTCATCGCTTATTGTGAGAACTCTTGTGATGAAATTTTTTGCTGTATTAATTATTTGGTTTTTAGGGTGTGTTGAATTAAAGTTAATTATTCTTCCAGATGCTGTGTCTTTCTTGTACCAATTGAATACTATTTTGTTTTTTGTTCTATGTAATTTTGTATCTAAATATGTTATGAAGTTTTTGTTTTCAATTTCGATGGTGAACTGTATTTTTGGATGGTATTCGTTAAAAGTGTCAACTATTTTTTCTTTTTCATCTATTTTAACTATTGCAAAAATGTCATCTACATATTTTGTTATGTATTTAATTTTGATTTTATTATTTTCCAACTTGGTGAGGGATTCATCAAGAAGATCGTCCAATAATATGTCTGCAATGGTCGGTGAGAGAGGGTTGCCCATTGGCATGCCAAAAATTTGACTGTAAATGTCATTGTCATAAATAAAATAATTATTGTCAATAATGCAAAAACGAAGTATTTTCAAGAATGTGGATTTTGGTATATTTGTGTGTCTTTCTATTTTTTCCCATTTTTTAATTATTAAGTTGATTACTTTGTTGATTGGAATATTTGTAAAGAGAGATACAACGTCGAGTGATATGAGTATTTCTTTATTGTCAAGTGTGATGTCCTTTAGTTGGTGTTTTAAGCGGCTAGAGTTTTTAATATTAAATTCCTCCGATATAATGTTTTTTAAAATTTGGCCAATGTGTTTTGCAAGATTGTAGCACGGAACTTGTACAGATGACACTATTGGTCTGAGAGGTACCCCTGTTTTATGTATTTTTGGTAGGCCGTATATTCTAGGAGCTGTTGCCGCCGTACTCATTAGGTTTTCTTTCTGCCATGTGTTAATGTGTTTGTTTTTATATAGTTCCATAATTATTTTGTTGTTTTCTTTTTGTAGTTTCGTTGTAGGATCTTCTCGGAGTTTTCGATAAGTGCTTTTATCTTCTAAAAGTTCTTCCATTTTATTTCTGTAATCATTCTTATATAGTGCTACTGTTTTGTTGCCCTTGTCCGCTTGTGTTATGATTATATTTTTGTTTTTGTTTAAAAATTCTCTTGTTTTTTTATAGGCTGTGAGTATAAATTTTTCTTTCGGTGTGTTTTTATTGTATCTTTTGAATGTTCTGATATTGTTTGCTAATTTGGTCCGTGCTACTTCTTTTTGTTTTTCTTCATTGTCTGTTATTGTCTGAATGCATTGTTCCATGTCTGCAATAGTATGTAAAGGTGAAAAATTATCTTTATTTATAGGTAAAGCAAACTTTTTTCCTAATGACAAGATCCATTTTGATTCAGTCGGTATATTAACGTTCGTCTTATTTTCAAACCAATTGTTGTTGAATTTGAAGTCAAGTGCTTTAAACTGTTTTTCTTTCAATGTATCTATTTTTTGTTCTTGTTTTTCTCTCAAATGATTATGTATGGTTTTTATTCTATTTTTTTGTGTGTTCATGAAAGCAGTGTAATCTTGTTCCATTAACAGATTTTTTAAACCTATTTTTAAATGATAAATTTTTCGTTTTATGATTGTGATATTTGTGTTTGTTTGTGAGATTTCTAGGTTTAAAATTTTGTTGTGAAAGTTTTTTTCAATGTTTATAAGTTGTTTTTGTATTGTTCCACATGTAAATAGTTTTCGTACCTGATTGGTCGTATGTTTTGTATGATTAGGTACAATGCCATAGCTTCTACATGTTAGGATAAATTTTAATCTATTTTCTTGTTGTGCCAATTTTTTTACTTCGTTGTAATATTCTTTTAGTGCGCGACATGACTCATTGTCATATTTTAATGTTATGTGCTGGAAATAGTTCTTCATTTTGTTGTACATATATATTTGTATCAATTCTCTGTTGTCTTAAATAGTTTTTATCTTTCGGCAAGCTTTCCGACTTTTGTTTATTAATTTATGATGTTTGTTTGGCCAAATTTTATGTTCTATATATAAGTTTATTGAAATGCTTTATAAGCTACTTAGGCCTAAAATCTTCAATGTAAATAAAACAATTTATTTCATTTTTTCCCGACGTTTCGTCGATTTTTTGTCGACTTCTTCAGGGGGGTCTATTTAATACAATATTAGAAAAAACAACAAATATAAACAACATGAATATTTTTATAAATAATTATATATTTAAATTCTACCTTAATGTTATTAAGTTGTTCTTGTTTTGACTTTATCTGTTTATGTTTTGTTATGTCTCAGATGTTTTGTGTTATTAATACTTTGTAGTTTGTGCTTATGTTGTCTGTGTCTTCTTTTAGGTTCATCGTTCTGTCTTTGTTTTTTTGAATATGTAGACTCTCTAGTGTGTATCTTTTTCCTCTTATGTTTTCTTTGTCTAAAATTCTTATGTTGTTAAAATTTGCTGAGTGTTTCTTTTCTAGCATATGTTGTGATAAAGCTGTTGAATTTTTGTGCTTTTCAATATCATTTTTGTGTTCTTTTATTCTTGTTTCTAAATTCCGTTTTGTTGTTCCTATATAGATCATGTCACAGTTGTTGTTTTTGTTGCCATTACATCTTATCTCATATACAACGTTGTTTAGTTGTTGTTTTTCGATTGGTGTTTTTACTTTTGTAAATATTGTGTTTAGTGTACAATTCGCTTTGTAGGCAAAGTTTATATTTTTGTTTTCTATTGTTTTCCTTAGATTTTTGTTGTCTGTTAATCCAGGTATGAAACGTACACTATAACTGTTCATAACTGATGAAAAATAAAAATTTCTTTCAGTAAACGTATTTTAAATAGAATTTCTATTAGAACGAAACATAGCCAAGGGCGCATTTTCCCCAGATATGTAGTTGTCAAATTTACTTTTACTCTTATTTAAAATCATGAAACACATAAAGAGTTAATAATAATAATAATAATAATAATAAACCCCATTATCTAATGGAGACTAATAAGATTTGAGCTCCAGTTGCTAAAAACTAATATATTCATTTAACAAAATTTGTTTTATTTTGAATTTTTTAGGAATGGTATTTCAGGGAGTACTTAATTGCTTTAGATGTAGCTAAACAATATGATTCTTGTCTCTGCTATTTCAAGTTAAAACTATTTTAACACACATATAAATTTACGATCTTATAAAAAGATTTAGTGCTAATTGTGAAAATTATTTTACGCGAAGTTGATTTATACTAATTTTTGTCGGTCCGAACAAAACGGGTAAATCGAGGATTATCTGTAAATGTACATTTATATATTGTTAATATTTATTATTTTCCCTTTGAATTATTAATTTCTTCTTTAAATAATACTTATAAATTTAAGATTTATTAAAAATTAAGTTTAAGTTCTCATAAAGTTACCAATACTTAGAATAAAGGGCCCTAAACCATTGCAAAAATATACCAGCATATAAGCGTACTACTACTACTACCACCAATACTTTTGCAAATTTTTGAAATGGTCATACCTACAAGTTATATTAAAAATATAAAAAGAAATGATATAATAAGAAAACATATATATGAGACCACCTATTTATAAATAAATTTTATGCAATTCATTCAATTTTAAAATATATAACTCTTAGATAAAACCCTTTGGACTTAACATAGTTCTGTTATCATACTGCTACAGCTCTTTTAGACATATAAAAACTTAAAAATTAAATTTTTTAAGATTTATGCTAAGAAAGCTCTTCTGTTTATGATCAGCTTCTTTCTAAAAACTCATATAAAAATATAGTTATAGAAAAACAGATTTTCAAACGTTCAATGAAATTGCTAAAAGGACTTTAATCCTTTTTTTTATAAATGGCAAGAGATTGGCGAAAAATAAATTCTATAGAGAAGTCCTACCCGTGTCTGCATGAATGTCCATTAGTTGTTATTAATTTTTTTTAGAAATTATAATAACACTTCGAAGAAATCATCTTTGAGCCAGAGAAATGATGTTCATCATATTTGCATAAATGGTATTAAACTTCCTTTGGAAGTTATTATTATTTTTTAGGAAATATAACGTTACGAAAAAACTAATCTTTGAGATAAATATGGCATCAGTAAGAAAGTGCTGGAATATGGGCAAAAATAAATATTTTAAATGATTTTTAGGAAACTCTGCTCGAATATCCATTAGTCAAAAGCTTCATTAACCTGTTTTTCAGAAATTAAAATAACTTTTCGAATAAACCATTTTTGAGACGGAAAACGATAAAAACGGGTGAAAAATAAATAATGAAGAAAACTCCTAGTGGGGTCTTAAAAGCTTAAGCTGCTTCAAATATTCATCTTTGAAATAAAAAGAGAAAGAAGTCGTCATGAAAACTGTTTCACTATGTAATGTCTTAACAACATTTTTTTACATAAATTGTAACCAATTCGAGAAAAACCATCTATGAAACGAAAAATAGGATATTTATCTTGCTAAAAATTCTACTGTTGAAAATTCAGACTACTATAAGGATCATAAGGGAGAGGATCTTTTTTGCTATTTTCCTAAAATTGCTTTTAGAGAAATTAAAAGTAGAAAATTCATGAAAAATTTAAAATTTTTACTAAAAAATCCATGTTAAAAAAACCCATTGAATAAGCTGCATGCATCATTTTTTTACGGTCTGGTCTAAAAATATAACCACAAGTACATTAAGAATACTTGCTCCTGGGTTTTTCATTTAAATAAAACTCTTTTAACGACAACTGGTTCATGTCTAGATTACAAATTTTTCAAAGTTATATTCACACACATTCCACCTTATCGTGAATAGAGGGCGAACAAAATTTTCACGCAAATTATTTCTCTTGAACAGAAACTTATTTCATGTGATTATGAAAACTATATTTAATTGCTCATGTTGATGTATACACTAGGAAGAAAAGCCAACCGCATGTCAAATCAAACCCCCAAAACTCAAAAATATTTCTTCGAATACTGAGGTCGAAAAATATTAGATATAACGTATGCTGTACGGTATTGCCATTTCGTGAAATGTATGTAGCAGTCATCTGTGTGAATATAAATTTCAAAATTTATAACCCTAGACACATACCAGTTGTCATTACTGCGTTTTGTTAAGCGGATAACATACTGCTGATAAACATGAGAAATATAGTAGTACGTATTCTAAATGGAATTGTTGGACCAAATGGACAAAAATTATACCATGCATGCTCTCTGCTCCATATACCTTTTTTTCGTAAACACAAAAGACAATCTTAAAATTATCACATAAAAACAAGTCTGAATATTACAGAAAAATGGGAACAAATGGGCGTACACAATTTTTTTAAGATTTAGTTTATTCGTCATTATCTCCGCTTGACAGAATACCCAACAGTGTGTTTTCTTAATCGAAATTCATTCTTCCTGATTTTTTAAATTTCGAATTTCTATAGAAGATGAATTCCAGAAAAATCGGCGGATAAAATTTGATGTTATTTAAAGATTTAATGCTCCCTCATATACCGCCATGGAGCGGTACGTGCCTCAAGAATGTGGAATTATTGTTACTGCTTATTTGAGAAATTTTCAGTCTGTTGTTTTAACGCAGCATGAATTTCGACTTCGTTTTCCTTGTCGTTGTGTTTCATGTGCTCGAACAATTAAGTGTTTGGCTGATTGGTTCGGCCAAACTGAGTCCACTATAGATGTCGCAAGAAGTAGTCGGCCTTGTGTTGCTCGTTCGACCAAGAACGTCGCTGCTTTTACCGACGACGCCAGAAAGAATCCACAAACATCAAGGGGACGACGATGCACACAATTAGGCATCAGCAGACGTTCGTTGCAAAGAATTTTGTTGAAAGATTTAATAATGTTCCCCTAAACTGTTAACGAATTGCTGCCTGCTGACCGTCGGACAATGTTAAGTTATTACCATACTCTTAAAGTTGGTGCAAGAAGAGGATGATATCGTATTAAAAATTGTAAAGAGCTACGAAGACTATTTGCACTTAACTGGTTACGATGCGAGTAACAGACAAAATTCGCGTTTCTGGGGCACAGAGAATCCACATGGAAGGCATGAAGCGCCATTGCATCCTTTTAAAGTGAATGTTCGGTGTGGTATTTGCAGTGAATAAGTGATTGTTTTTTTAAGACGTTTATGCCACCACCGTAACCAGAAGTTGTTAGCGTTACAGGCAGATTATAAACTAGACGTTCTTGCATCAAGTTGCCGTATTGGGTCCCGACTATTGTTGGTTTCTACAGGATGGTGCAACCGCTTAGACAGCTCGGCTAACAATAGAGATTTTGAGACACCACCTTCCATGTCGAGTAATTTTGGACATTTAAATTTTTGGATACTCAAACTGGGCGTATAGATCGCCAGATCCAACAGCACTAGCTTCTTCCTTTGAGGCTTTTTAAAATCTTTTAAAATATTCCAAAACAAACCACTAACCCTGCAACTTTTTAAAGTTAACAGTGTAGAAGAAATCGCCAATTTGGATCCAGATGTTTTGCGAGCAACAATTAAAAATTCCGTAAAACGGACGCAATTATGCATTCATTCGGGAGGTGGCCATTTAAGCGATATAATTTTTTCCAATTAATGTCATCAATTTCACACATTCAAATAAATTCTTAAGTAAAACGGTTTTTTTCATTTATAACAAAATGGCAGCGAATTCCAATTATGACATTTTGCTTGTGCTACCTTGTATGTATGTACGTATGCATGCAGCTCCAGTTTACAACAGGAACAACAGGAACTTCCATCTTGAAAATTAAATCGTCTGTATTGACGTCGTTCAGTTATTTCTTTATACTTATTTCTCCCAAAAGGTGGGCTTAATTATATTCTTTGGGTTGAGAAGCTTTATGTATATACAAATTGTATTTAGAATAGATCTTAAAATATTATTAATTAATGGTAACCTTCGTCCTTAAACATTTCGCATAATAGATTTGTGATATGAAATTTTACATTTATGCGGGCCTTAATTTCGTCTGACAATCGTCTTCTTTTTTTAAGTTATTAAAAACCTTTTCGTTTGAACTTTCGTAAAGTCTTATAAACAAATAGCCAATTAGAGCCTTTTGAAAACCATTTGTAAAAATGCAAAATATTGCAGCAGATAAAAAAATACGTTATATAGAAAGTGCTGAAAAAATGCCAAGTAGTAAACCAAATTTTTAGGTGCTAAAGGAGCTCAAAATGTGCTAAATTTAGCATAAAATATGTTAAACTTACAGTGATCAGTACCAATATAAATAGGTTACACAAATATTTTGGTTAATATTCTATTTAGTATTTTATTTATACACTTATTACAATTTAAACACTATTTCAATTAGTTATAACCTTAAGTTTAATTAAGTTTTGAAGTATTCTACTTAAATTATATTATTTGCATGCATTTTTGCTATTGCCAACTAAGCCAAAGAAGCCTTTACTAATCATGTGTATTTTATCACGTACCCTTTGCTTTTATTTGGGTTACGTGGTACTTTCTCCTTCACTCTTTCTTGCAGATTTAATCCAGCCTTTAATATGGCCACCATAAGGCAAGCCTTTTCAGAAGCTGTTGAAAGAGGTAAGTGAGCCGTTTATAACATTATTCTCTTTTCATTTCTTTTTTGCACTTGATATTATTCGTGTGCATTTCTTTGTTGCAAGGAATTTATAACCTTAATAATTTTTTTTTTTAATTTTGTTTCCGTTTAAATGATCGTAGTGCATTTGTAGTCGTATAAATTTATTTATGTTGCATTGCGGGTCAGGAATATCTATCAAATACTTACGGTTGTAGACGGGACAGCGTTAATGCTCTTGCACAGATTGTTATGGAACTCCCTAGGTTCTGACGGATCTTCTCTCCGCGTAGCGCATAATTTATTCAGGCAGTGTAAGCATTTACAATGATACAACTTTTCTCTGATCTTATCGCAGAACTTGAATGTCTTTGTGACGTGCTCCACTCGTATCATCTACTTCGACGTTACAAAAATGGAATTCACATCAATGCATCAAGTACTGCTGCGCACATCTGCGTGAGTTATTATACCCGAAGTGGTGTACTTAGTCTTCCGTCCTGCTTTCCACCTATGTTCTGGACAGTAATTGACTAACCTTAAACCGGTGAACATATTTACCATGCCTTGTCTTTAGGGAAAAATGCACCATCTAATTTGCCACTCCACCATGCTGTTCTTCATTTTTATTCCATGTTTTTACACTTGATTGTATCATGATGAATGTCAATTTCCATATTTAAAAATATAACGTAAAAATTATTCCTCGTTTATCATATTGAGTTTTGATATACATCATGATATAAATTCATCAGGTGTAGACCTTAGTTAAAGATCACGAAATCATATTAGATTAGAGCGATAAATATTTTACTGGCTGCTAGTCAATATTTCGGACAGAAAAAATCTATTAGTAAAATACAATATGATTACAAATATACTTGTATTTGGACTACTCGGTATCTTTTTTTTTCACAAGAATGTTCTAATTATCATTCGATAATTCGAATTACTATATGTTGCTTACTTATCTTTTAATGTCACAAAACCATTTTCGTATTTCGTCATCGGACTCTGATGCTTCTTATCCGGCAGCGTTTCATCCTTGCAGTTATTTATTGATTGCTAATCCAAATACCAGTCTCTGATGCTTCCTATCTGGCAGTGTTTAATCCTGGCAGTTATTTATTGATTGCTAATCCAAATACCAGTCAGTGCCGGAAGTCATATTATTTGCATTTCAAAATATTCCACGTCGATATCAATTATGTGACTTAGTTTTACATAAAATTTGATTAACATCTGTGTAACTTAATTTTAAATAAATTTGATTGAAGTATAATAAGTAGCAATAGTAAAAATAGTAAAAATAAATGAAACAAAAAAGCTAGGAGTAGTTCCAAGAAATGAACTCTCAAAGAAAAACCAACTTCGAACATTAATCTTCAAACACCCACCATTACTCGTACAGCCAAACACAGTTTATAAATTTGTACGAGTATGTATATATGTATATTTATGCATGTGTTGTATATGTTAATGGAAAGAATGGACTCTGAGTAGAAATGAAAGCAGCAGACTAACTATTGCATTTAAAGCTTTCCCTTGCTATGCACACAATTTGCCATTATATGTATATGTAGGCGGACACACACGCACACACCTTAACTTAATCACGAAATGTTGTACTTATAGGGTTTCCAAAATTAAATGTTCAAAAACTTGTGATTGAAACAAGCACTCCCAATCAATTGAGTAGAGAAACTGGATGTAAAAAACAAAATCCTTGATATAAAGAAGAGAAACGGTAAATTTCAAAACAATCGCTTAAAAATGATTTGATGATTTTTTTATATAAAGAAAAGTAATAACACTTAATCAATTAATGCCTAATACTGAAAGTGTTACTCCTTTTCCAAAAGGTATTGTGTAGAGAAGAGTGAGATAGAAAGAGATAGTTTAATTCTTTATACAACTTTACTGTTGGGCGTTTTATTAATTTTTATAGAAAATTTGCAGCGCCTCTGGTGATAAGTAGATGTATTAAGTTTCGTACGCCATTTTATTAATTGTTTTACTTTGCCGGCAATTCTGCTAATATTTTCGATGAAGTATGTATTGGCATAGAATAGTATCACTCGCTATCAGTATTATCCAGTGATCAGCGCTATTCCTTCATCACTTAAATAGTCAAACAACAACCGATACAATGCCACAATAATGTACATTGGAAATAATCATGATGTTGATGACTTGACCTGTTTAGGGATCGAACTCTGTTCTTAGTCATAAATTACTGTGTAGTCAGTCAACGCGCTAAATACTTCACCCAACAGCGATTTTGGTAACTATTTTAGAAACAATCTCCTTTTAAAAGGCCCATCAGAAGATAAAACAAATACAATAGGAAAGTAAATTAAAAAAACACACGAAAGAATCAAAATTGTCTCCCATAACATGCCTGTGTCCTCTATATACATATGTATAAGTGAAAATAAACTCAAATGCCATTGGTAAAGTAAATTTTACATAATTTGTGATGAATATCAGCATTGTCCTATACGAAAATTACAAAATATATAACAATAGTCGATATAGAAAGCTTTAATGCAAAAAATATATATTCGATATGAATCCATGTATTTATTTTTCTATCAACCTGTGCATACAGGCTTGTTGTGTTGTTTGTATAAAAGGCTTTTATACTTTATATTGTTATATATTCTTTTGTAATTTCCGTATATGATTGAGTTCTCATATTGTATTTGAAAGTTTTTATATGATCATAGGAGGTTGATAAGTTGGTTAGCGGCAACGAGCAACTAATAAAATATTTTTGTAAAAAAAATATTTTTTTTTTTTGCAAAAACAAGTTATAGATTATTAGACTTTATAGCTCAATTATGTTAAGTGTTCATGTCTCTGCTAATGTCTGTACTAAAAATGATAATGAATGACACAAAATGATAATGCAGAACTCGAAAATCTGATGGAGCAGTCTTCCAAATGATAACGCAGAGAGCTTTTGGCAACTAAGACTGTCAGCTACAAATTTGTGGTTTCCGAATGGCAAACCAAACTGAAGTTCGCTTGCCATCCATAATCGTCCCATTACTAAAACAATTCTGAATAAAACTGCATCGCTACGAGTGGATTTTTGAAATTCAATGATCGACAAAATTACCTCTGGCTTTGCAACAAAATTACATCTTCACATTATTAGCTAAATAAGGACCCAAATCTCATTCTAGCTTTAATCCTATCCAATCTCGATTCATATTGACGAAAAAGAAAATTTATATTTATGTAGGTGTATGTACATTTATGTATTTATTTATCGGTAATACACCTTATAAAATAAATTTAAAAAATATAATAAAAACAAAGGCGCCGGGTTGCAAGACCAAGTGGTGTACATATGTATGTACAACGTCTAATATATCAAGTGTTTAAATTACAATTGAAGACGTGTAACGAAAGTGTGTTGATATAAAGATTTTTTTCAATATTTTCTGATATTAAATTTTGAAAACCCTTTTCTTAAAAATAGAAAAATTTATATAACTTTAAAGCTTTATCTTGTTTTCCTTCTTCCTTTTAATGTCATGTTAATATATTTATATGTTTGCTTTACTTGTTTCTCCTTTTTTCGCAGTGAGGATGCCAACACCTACTCGTTTAAGAGATCTCATACGACAGATACGTGCTGCTCGCACAGCTGCAGAAGAACGTGCTGTCGTTAATAAAGAATGTGCCTACATACGCACCACATTTCGAGAAGAGGATCCCGTATGGAGGTTAGTAGATGATTAGATTTAACAATTGTCTATAAATGAAGAGGCAGCCATAGAAAATTAAAATAAAACAATTATCTGTATTTAATATGTAAACGTTTTTGTTTTTGTACAGATGTCGCAATATCGCCAAATTGTTATACATACATATGCTGGGTTATCCGGCACACTTTGGGCAATTGGAATGTTTAAAATTGACAGCCAGTACACGTTTCACAGATAAACGAATTGGTTATTTGGGAGCCATGCTGTTGCTAGACGAGCGGCAAGATGTTCATTTATTAATAACGAATTGTTTGAAAAAGTAGGTTTACAGCATAAAGTAGGCTTGTTGTTTGTCTTCCTCTAGCGCAACAGGCTGTACTAAAGCAATTAAGCGCTTTTCTTTATTTGGATTAATTTGTGTGCTTGTATTCCTTTTTTTCATTGCATTGAAATCACTCGACTATCACAACAACATAATCCTATAGTGATTTAAATAGCTCGACACAATTTGTTGTAGGTTTGGCTTTGTGCACCTTAGGTGCAATTGCCTCACCTGAAATGGCACGTGATTTAGCCAGCGAAGTGGAGCGTCTAATGAAGTCACCAAATACATATATACGTAAAAAAGCCATTCTGTGCGCATTTCGTGTCATTCGCCGCGTACCCGAATTAATGGAAATTTTCTTACCGGCCACTCGTTCTCTGTTGAGTGAGAAAAATCATGGTAAGTTTTCATTTTGCACTTTTCTTACTAAACCCATTTGCATTTATTAATAATTAAAAGGGTTTGCATGCTTAGTTTTAGTTAAATGGATAAGAAGTTGATTATGGGCCGACATACAGGTCGAAATAAATTTGTTATAAAACAATTTTATAATTTTTTTAAATAAAAAAAACAATAAAAATATTTTTTTTATAAAATAAACAAGTTAAAACGTGCATACTTGCGTTGATTGTACACTATACAATAAAATTCATGTCAGTAATTTTGCTGACTTTTACAATAAATTTCATTCATTCCATTCGTTCATTCGAGCGAAAACAATTTTGCGTTTTATATTATAGCATTTAATGTAAATTCTCACACGAACGAACAAATGCAATTTATAGAAACTGGTATTTAGAGCCTGTTTTTATACATTGACATTGCATTCCAGTATTTATATTGAACACAAAAACAAATTTGTTTTCAATATATGGTAAAGTTTCATTCGAACTTTCTTTTCGTTTTATAACGACCGGCACTTAGTCTAGCGAAATTGTGGAAGTACAAACATTATCTTTAAACCAAACAACAACTACTATACCTGAAATAATTTCGCACATGTGTTTTGCACTTCGAACTACTCCTGACCAACTGCACAAACTTGAAAACTTTCAACGAGCATGTTTAACATCAGTTCAATTGTGTTGAGTCTTATAAAATTTTACCATTTACTTAAAAAAGAAAAAAAAAAACAAATTGATAAATATGCAAACACTAGTATTAGAAGCTCAAAAGAAAAAACTTTGTTAAATATTGAGCCGACTTCAGATATAATCCCTAAAAGTTTAAAGTATGTAAAGTATTATATGCATTATCTTATTAGCTTTTTGAAACATTTTTTAGGAGAGCTTTCGAAATTTTGAATACAGAAATAAGAAAATTTTCAAATGATTTCAAAATTATAAAAATGTAATTGTTTATATTTGCAGGAATTTTAATAACGGGCGTAACATTAATTACAGAGATGTGTGAAAATAGTGCCGATACGTTGATGCACTTTAAAAAGGTAAGCTTTTCTTATATTCACATCAAATACTAATTGTTCATACATTTTGGCTCGTAAAATCTGTGCTTAGCTTATAAACAAACTATTCGTTAAATAAACGAAATAAATTAATTGTCTTGTTAAAACATATTAAACATTTTAAATTGATGTCTAGACAATTGGAATATCCGCTCATTCACTTAAATATTGTGGTGATAATTTTATTATCCATTATATAAACATTTTATTTTCGTATACTTCTTCCACTTCTCGAAAGCACACTCTCACCAGCTTTTTACTTTAAGTTTGAAATGTTTCTTTTTTTAAATCCTTTTCTATAATTTGATGGAAAAAATTACATGCATCAGATAAAAGTAAAGCATCGTGTTGGCATGTTGATATTTTTAGTTAAAAAATAAATACTTTTACTAAAACTAAAAATAACCAAACGAAATCATACATCAGCAATAAATTTATGTACCTTAAACACTATCCTTCTAATAAATTTATTGGCGTTCCATTTATTATTTATCTTCATTTTTATATCTTTTCTGTTCGCCAAATTAAATGTTTTATCACATATTTAATTTCCTAATATTAATTTATTTTTTTGTGCTAAAAAATTAATGCTAACGCTTTATTATTTTTCCCTTAAAAATTAAAAAAAAAAAAACATAAACATACATACGTACATTTAAACTTAAATTGTAATCTGCTTGCCAGGATAGCGGAAATCGAGAGGTATGAATCAATATTATGCTAATTTTTTATTAGAAGCTCTGGTCATGCGTTGATTTTGTTTCCATTATTACTTCTTCTCAATATTTGCAGCACTTACAATTTTTGTTGTAATTTTTATATATGTTAGAAATATTTAAGCCTTATTCATAACCTTTTCTAAACCTTTGATTAGTTATTATGAAAAGGCAATTAGAGTTTTCGACATATAAATACATAAATAAAAATAGTTATTAGTTAATTATTTTAATTAGTGTTTTAATATTTTTATTAAATGTAGCTTAGGAAATAAAACTTTTAATATGCATCTGTTATTTGATCTTTTTATATTAGTTATTATTTATAATTAATTATGCTTAAGGTCTATGTGTTTATTTATAAAATTCCTCTAAATAAAAAGACCTAAATAATATGTACGTGTATTTTAAGAACTAATTTTTTTATAAAGAAAACATATATAATTTTTATAATCAAGCGTTAGGTCTTTTTTTAAAAAATAATTTTATTCAATATTTCGACGCCTCTTTGGGAGTCTTCGTCTTTGGACGCCCAAAGAGGCGTCGAAATATTGAATAAAATTATTTTTTAAAAAAAGACCTAACGCTTGATTATAAAAATTATATATATTAAAACGAAAAAGGTCGAAAAAATAGTGTTAATTAATTATAAAGAAAACATTAATCACTTTGTAAACGTGGAAGTGGATTTGTAAAATATGACTAAAACGTATCTATACAAGATATTAAATTTGAGGGTGTAGTTTTCTAAATATATCTGTGGCAATAAGGATTAACTTAAGCTCAAAATGATTTAATATCACCATTGTGATTTCTCACTTCAAAAGTATCCCTCAAAGTATGAACTTCCGCTTTTCTTTTTTTTTGTGCAATTTTATTTGGATCAATAGCTCATGAAATTGCGTATGATAGCTTGTAAAATGTAGAATAATTTATTCTTAATGTGTAGAGGCTTAGGAACGTATATAGAACCCTTGCCCCTATTGCGGTTCACAACTCAACTCAGTTTGGTCGTGTAGAGTCAACCCAACTTATGCACAACCAAACTCATTTTAGTTATTGTGTATCGCAATAACTAAAGTGAGTGTGGTTGTGCATAAGTTGGGTTGACTCTCACACGACCAAACTGAGTTGAGTGGTGAACCGCAATAGGGGCACCTGTCTTGATTTCTAAAAACCAATTTCAAAATTTAAAAATGCTCTCCTGTAAAACTACAAAATCGGCCTTAAGCACTTTTTCTTTATTCTTACAGATATAAATAAAGCTTTTTTATATTAGGTTTTTAATTATTAATAAAAATTCAAATATTGCACAATCCTAAATTCTTACCAGCACAGTAGAAAATTTATGTTACATCAATTCACCATTGTTACAAACAATTCATATATAGACTCACATCTTCCACATGTGTTCTGTGTTCTTTAAAGGTATTTCGTGCTTTGATCACCAGCACTAGTTAATACTTTTATATTTTAAGAGCCATAATATAAGCTGGGGAATAATCATTATATAAATATGTAATTATTCGTACACCACTCGATAACCAAGAAGCTTCCTTTCTTTAATTTAGATTCTTGATACGTGGTTTGTACTAATTTTCTTTATTTAGGTAATTTTTTTAGATGCATAATATATTAGTATCTTTCATTTGAAAATAATAGTACCCGCATATTTTAAACTCTTCTAAAACTTAGGTACGGCATATTCTAAACTCTTCTTAAATTTAGGCCCTTAAAATTGGCAGTGATAGCCATCATTTTACAATTGAACTTCTTTTTTTTGGATGTGAGCCGAATCTTTGAACTACGGCGTATACTGCTGCAATTTGAAAATCAGTTAAGAATTTGATTCGACTCTGTATTGATTTATAACGTTTTAAGTTGATATTTAGCAAATGCAAATCTATATTGAGAAAATAAAAATTAGTGGCTGTCCCACTAAATACGAAAAAAATTTCGTTATAAAATTTATATTGAAAACAAAAATAAATTAGATATTTTTTGTGTGACACTTTGTGTCGGGAGCAAGCACAAAATTTTTATTGTGCATTATAAAGGGTGATTTTTTTAGCAACTTTCTTTTTTTTTTATCAACACTGTTTTTGGCAGCTCAGCTGCTATGTTACTGTTAAACATGTTCAGTTTGGTCTATAATTTAACCATCGACTTACAAACGAACAAGGTTTGCAGATTATTGAAATTTGTGCTCCGGTTAAGAAAGTGCATCGTCCATTTTTTTATCGGAAAATTATTTTCAGCTCATTTTTCTGGTTGAATGGATACGTGAACAAGCAAAATTGGCGTATTTGGTGTGAAGAGCAGCCAGAAGCATTGTACGAACTGCCAATGCATCCCGAAAAATGCACTGTTTGGTATGAATTATGGGCCGATGGCATCGTATGGACCGTACTGTTTCAAAGACTACGAAGGCAGGAAAGTTACTATGAATGGCGACAGCTACCGTGCGATGATTAGAAGAGAAGAGGTGGATTTAGCTGACATATGGTTTCAACAAGACGGTGCCACATGCCACAAAGCACATGAAACAATGGCTCAATTGAGAGGCGAGTTCGGTGAACAGTTTATTTTTAACGTTTTGGCTGCCTAGATCGTGCGATTTAACGCCTTTAGACTATTATTTTGGGGGCTATGTTAAGGCTCTTGTCTATAGGGACAAGCCTGCAGCGGTTGAAACACTGTAAGCCAATATTGAAAAATTTATTCGTGAGATACCGGCCGATATGTTGGAGAGAGTATGCCAAAATTGGACGCAGTGTATGAACCATTTGAGGCGTAGCCCCGGTCAACATTTACAAGAAATCGTCTTTAAACATCGTTCTATCTACTTAAATAAAGATTTCATACAATTCTGTAAATTTTATGTTTTTGTTTTTAAATGCAATCCGAAAGCTCTTAAAAAATCACCCCTTATTTAGCACAAGAACTGATACAGTTCAGGTCAGTTCAGTTTTCTTTGTAATGTGACCTTTTGTTCTTTGTATGCATGGCTGTTTCAAAGTCTTAAATAAACTTAACTTGATTTTGTTGTTGTTATTTTCAAAATAAAAGTTTTTGTTTACAATACTAAACTATTAAACTAAATAGCCCTAAATGATGGTTTAGATATGCCATAGGCTTCATCTAATTTCATTTCCGATTTTTCAGGTGTTTTTATTTGAAGTAGACGTGCTTGAGGACAAATAGCGTGAAATTACTTTTTATTTATTTCATTTATAATTTACAAATTAAAGGCGCCGAGTAACCAGGTCATAAGCTCTCAAATTTCATTTTATATTTTTTAAAAACAACGATAAGAAGAATTAAGTTTGGTTAAAGTTCTTACTTATCTCGCATACCCATAAATCTCTCCTGGCAGCTACTAGTGATCTGCTGTTAATTGGATTGCGAGTCTCTATTCCAAAATCTAAATTATATAAATATACAGATTTCGATCATATTTCAGTTTTGCTTGTAAGATAATCAGTTATACTGACATTAAATTTGTTACAAAGCAGAAGGGAATAAAGCAAAAATCGTGTTATTAACTTCTTTTTAATAATTTTGAAAAACAATCAAAAGAATAATTATTTTATACTTATATATTTTGATATATTCCATGTAAGAAAATTTTAAGAGATTTTCATGAGATCTTTTCGTTGAAAAGTGGTTTAAGAATA
Organism: Germaria angustata; assembly: GCA_963681545.1. Lineage (NCBI taxonomy): Eukaryota > Metazoa > Arthropoda > Insecta > Diptera > Tachinidae > Germaria > Germaria angustata. The sequence continues at coordinate 52,843,132 of OY813001.1, read as the reverse complement.
AAAAATGTTATTTAACAATTTCTTTTTTTTTCCTAGATTGTACCAAATTTGGTGCGCATTTTAAAGAATCTGATTTTGGGCGGCTACTCACCCGAGCACGATGTTAGCGGTGTCAGTGATCCATTTTTACAAGTAAAGATATTACGACTATTGCGTATTTTGGGTCATAACGATACTGATGCCTCGGAAGCCATGAACGATATTTTAGCGCAGGTCGCCACTAATACAGAGACGAGTAAAAATGTGGGCAATACCATATTATACGAGACGGTTTTGTCTATAATGGATATAAGGTAAGTTCTAGCAGTGAAAGCGGTATTGTTGGGAACAATACATTCTATTCTAAACAATGTTTAATCGATATCGAGTGCTTATACATACTTATTATAAGTTGAAACAAGTAATAAAATTGTTTTTGATCAGATCCGAAGGTGGTCTTCGTGTTTTGGCTGTTAATATTTTGGGACGTTTCCTTCTGAATTCGGATAAAAATATACGCTATGTGGCTTTGAATACTTTACTACGTACGGTACACGCTGATACATCAGCTGTACAAAGACATCGTACAACTATTTTAGAGTGCCTAAAGGATCCGGACGTTTCGATACGGAAACGTGCCATGGAATTATCATTCGCTTTGATTAATGCCCAAAACATACGTACTATGACAAAAGAATTGTTGCTATTTTTGGAAAAAGCCGATCCAGAATTCAAAGGTCAATGTAGTTCGGGTATGATTTTGGCAGCAGAACGTTATTCGCCCAACACCAGATGGCATTTAGATACACAATTAAGTGTTTTAATAGCGGTAGTTATTTGAAATATTTATATGCTTTTTGTTTTTGATTGTGAAATAAAATTTTATTTTGCTTTGCTGATTATAGGCTGGTAATTACGTACGTGATGACGTGGTATCATCCACAATTCAACTTGTGTCTAGCAGTCCAGCTTTGGAGCAAACATATATAACTAATCGTTTTTGGGAGTCTTTACAAGTAGCCAATCACTGCGAAGATAAGCAGCCTTTATTGCAAGTTGCCGTTTGGGCTATTGGTGAATATGGTGATATGTTTATGTATGGCTCAAATGATGATGGTTTGTAGTACATATTTTATAAACCTTTTTTGCAATCTTGAAAGAGGGATTTAACATTTTTTTTTTGCCAATTTAGAATTTGAACGTCCCTCAGAGAGTGAAGTAATTGCAATGTTCCATAAATATTTAACTTCTGCTCAAGTTTCTATAACTAGCAAGCAATATGCTCTAGTGTCTTTAGCAAAGCTAAGCACTAGACTACAAAGCTGTGTCGAGTAAGATTTCTTCTTTAATAAATCCCTTATTAATTTATAATATTATTCTTCTAAATATTGAATCTTTTTATAGAGAAGCTCAGGCTTTGATTACCTCTTTTGGAAGCCATTTAAATGTTGACCTACAACAAAGAGGTGTAGAGTTTTCTCAACTTTTTGGCACCTATAAACATTTGCGTCCAGCCCTTTTGGAAAAAATGCCAGCTATGCAGGTAAGCCGCATGTCCTCGCAGAATGGCGAAAGTAGCGGTTCATACGAAGACAATAGTCCTGATCTAATCGAAAATGGTTTAGCTGATGAACAACTCAACACAGAAAGCAATATGAACACGATGAGTGATAATACTGTAAGTTCAATTATAAAAAATTTATTACTCCCGCAAAAAAAAAATCCTTTTGTTTGTAGAATATTCTGTTAGATCTTTTGGGTGGTTCTGATTTAACAACAACGTCTACAGATTTATCGGTACAAAAGAAAAACACGCTCAATGCTAATAATGATACAAGTGGTAATAATCAAGATTTCCTTGATTTATTGGGCTTGGATATGTCTTCAGCTACCCAGTCACCAAATGCTATCACAATAACAAATTCTACCTCCAATACTCTTAATACAAATATGAATAATGTTTTAGTGGGTACGGGCGGCGGAGATAGTATCGTTAGCGGTTTAGGTGATTTAAATAGTATTTTGTCAAACACATCAACCACTCTACCCACAAATGGCAATGATTTATCATCAATTGTGGCTGCCGCTAATATAACTTCACCGCCAATAGATTTAACACAGCATAATTCTCCAATTAATAATCCCATGGTTACAACAACAGCTTCAAGTAATGTCAGTGTGGTAAGTAGCTTCATGTACAATTATGAAGTTCATCAAATCTTTGTATGTATGGACATATGTTAAAATTGTATATTTTTAGCCTCAAGGACCCAAATTGACAGCTTTAAATAAAAATGGCATTTTGGTTCAATTAGTACCAGTTAAAGCTAGCGATTCCATGCAAATTTATATGACAACTACGAATAGTTCAACATCAACAATGGAACAATATCTATTTCAGGTAATTTTAATTCTCCATAAGGTTTTCTGTAGTCACAGGAATGTGCCAATAGGCTGCAAGCGGTCATTGTCCGTAAGGCGCAAAAATGTTTTCGGCAGAAATATTGAAAATAGCACCTCTACTTCGTAACACGATACGAACTCTTCCTCGACATTTAAACGTTTTGATTCTATGTATAAAACTTTTCAACCTCTTGATATCAATGACGCTACTTGCACAAAAGAAATATTATATCTTTTAAGTTTGTTTCCATCCAATGAACTGGCAGATTAAAGGTATATATGCACTTCAGCTCAAGAAGTGCGGGAGGAAATAAGCAAGCTGAACTGCAAAAGTTATGACAAAAGAATTTACTTAATGTGTTGTATACAACTTGGTTTTTTGAGTTCAATCAAATTGGAAATCGTTCCGTTTGCAATTTGTCCAGCATAATTTTGCGAATCCACAAGGTATTGGTATTCAAAATCTTAATAAGTAATGGATTCGAATTAGCGTTGTCTCTCCATGAAAATATCGTATATAACATTATTTATTTAGTCTCAGATATACATATTTGTTATTATAACATTTATTGATCATAATTTTTTCTTCATTATTTTTAACAAACAAGTTTTTTTTTTGCTTTCAGGCGGCAGTTCCTAAAAGTTTTACCTTACAAATGCTGTCACCATCTGGATCTGTTTTACCACCTGGTGGCGTTATAACACAAGAAATGCGTGTTGTCAGCACATCAAATGTATGTTTGAACAGTAACACTTACATATATGTATGTATATATAATCAGAACTTCTTTTGTGTTTAGGCTACCCTGCGCATGCGCATACGCATATCATATGTTATCGATGGTGTTAATATACTAGAACAGTCAGAAGTTAGTGGCTTTCCTGACACAACTCCAGAATAGGAATAAGTTTAAGCTAAAAAAAAGAAACAAATAACAGTATCACAACAAAACCAACAACAGTAAAACCTACATAAAGGCAAACACAACAACAAAAATTATTAAAATAATCATACATAAATATAGTGATGCAGAAATCAAGGCGTAAAACAACAAACACACATTTAGCAAAATCAAATCATTCATTTCAACAGGTAATTAACTAATTCATTAACAATTTTAATTAAAAGAACAAATAACAACTAAACAAAAAAATTCTAAAAAAAGTTAGAACAAACAAAACAACTCAAACTCCCTCCCTTATTGCGATATAAAAACGAAAAACACAAACAACTATTTTTGTTGCGAATCAATGTCTGAATAGAATTTCATTTTTGAATAGGAGAACATAATATAAAAATCCACAGTATATATTTTTTGTAATATACAACATAATTACACGTAACAACAGACTTTTTCTATTAAAAACAAAAAGGAAACTTTTTAAAGTAAATTGAAAAGCCATGTCCACTTGTCATACATACTCTACACTTTATTTTCCCTGCTCCCATACAACCACTTTTTTCATAAACTATATTCTTTAGTATATACATACATAAATAATATGTTCAATAATAAAAATCGGCAACATTTAACTGACTAATCATACCATACATAAAAAAACAATAAAACAGATTTATACTAAGGCATATGTTAAAGTTGTAATTTGTAATATACTAAAAAATCAAATATAATAATTAATAAAATACAAAAATAATACATATACATATATTAAAATAAATAAGAAACTATAAATAGTAATCAAAGAATATATGCGCTTGAGAAATCGGTTGAAATATGTATACAATTTTTGAATCGATTTGCAAAACTAATTTTCTCTATTTAATTTTAAAACCCATTGCAAATGTTCTATAGTTAGTGTGAGAATTTTTCAATTCCAAAAAATTATTATCATGCTGTGAAAGACAGAGTGAACAGCAATAATTTTAAAATTCGATTATTTTGTTTATCAGCTTGTAAAAACACGATAACCCGTATAATTTTTGCTTTAACTTATTTGGTGCGAAAACTTCTCCCACGTACTTAACATGACTGCAGAATTGATTTGCTTAGGTGTTGAATTAAAAAAAAAATTTACGTGTATGTAGTGGAAAAGCATTTACACCGTCGTTGTATTAGAAGGAAATTATTAATAGGGTCAAAATTAAAATTAAAAAAAAAATACATATTGAACTCCAAGGGTTTTGCTGCTCACACCAAAATGGACAAGTCAGGGATTATTTAAAGGAAACATTTGGTGATTTAGTTTTCTCCCGGAATTCATGGTTATGCATATTTTATATAAATACTTTAATTTTTATAAGCGTATCCCTTCAAAAGCACACTTCAATATTTTTGTGATATTGTTTAAGCCTTAGTAATGGAATTACGACTATTTTATCAATTACCATAAACAGGTACAGCAACATGTTAATGGATTTTATTTTACTTTTTTTTATTAAAGAACAAAATTAAGTATCAAAAGAACGCTTAACGCATATATTCATTTTCGGCTTAAATTTCGACATTTTGAAATAGGTTGAAGATAACACGAAAATTTTTTTTAAATTCAGTACAAGTCGGAAGCGATGTTTTCCAACTGCAATAAAGCCCAACAATTCATTTAAAGAAAAAAGAATAATTCAGAAATGTTAAGAGTAGCATATAAAGTTTTTACCGCCAAACTTCGGACATATCGCTAAAAATAAAAATACTTTGAAAAAGTATATATCTAAGGAAAATATTATATTATATTAGTAATTCATTTGATGGCGTTTGTTCTATAAGACAAACTCTTAGCCATTTATGCATAAAATTTTCCAAGTTTTTTGTGTATATCCGTGGTAGTTTTTGCTCTCTGTTTCGCCTGAGGCTTGCTTCGGATTTCATGTTTTTCAACTTTTTTTTCTAAAACTTCCCATAGCTTTTTAATGGGGTTAGGTGTGGATTTGGAAAAGGTATTTCTAGCACATGTGGTATGTTAAAGAAAAGCCAGATTTTCACATTATTGGTTATATATTTTGGGTCTTATATAAATGAGAATATTTTTGGACTTTTGAGTTCATTATATTGAGTTTAAATAAAGCGAATAATAAAAGTTTAAACCAGGGATATCATTACTAATTCATTTATTTAATTTAATATTAAAGCTCATAACATTGTTGAATATTAATCCTAAAATTAAGTAATTAATTCTAACGTTTCTCCTAGGTGAGATACAAAATTATGCCCATTTCCATTGGAATTAAGCACAGAATTAATTTTAACACCTTTGCAAATCAAAGTATTAAATTTTTTTTATTTTTTTAATTTTTCATACAATTTCATTATATATATTTTTTTTTAAATTTAAGATTTTTTTCTATCGATATTCTTTAAATGTATTTGCATCTGTTTTTGGCACATCTTCTGAAATTCATTCCCATTTTACACTTGGCGTTTTTTATATTTTCATTAAAAAAAAGACATTTATTTATTGCTGTTTTATTATTTTTGTGTTTATTTACTTTCCGAAATCACTTTACCTTCCTTGTTGACTAAAATGAATATAAATAAATTATTTTTTGCTTGTACTTACTTATGTTTTCGTTAAAGATTTTAACTTTAAAACACAAAAATAATCTTATTTAAGTAAAAAGCAAACTCTGTTGTTTTAGCCTCTAATCAATTTCTTTTACTTTCAATTTAATAAACAATAAATGTGGTAAAGAAAGTTTAGAATAATTTAAGTTAAATAAAATGTCTATATACATAAATATAAAAACTTTAAATAAACAAAAATTCTAAGTTCTTAGTTATACACAATTAAATAAAGCATGACATTAACAAAATATACCTACAGTGTTGGAGAAAATATTGGGCATGACATGCACCACTACGAGTATATCTTAATGATATCATGAAACGTATTTTTCCGAAAAAGTAGTCAAGATTTTATAATCTATGTAAATTTTGCATTTATTAATATCAAGTAAGATTAAAAATATACATACATGAGCGAATAATGATTGTCAAACTCTGTAAATAAAATATATTATTTTCATATATATACATATATGGCAGCGATAAAACGATTTTTTTTTTTTTGCATAAAGTAATAGATTCACAGAAGCTCCATGTGAGTGATCTAAAATGAATTCGTCTATTTCACTGATTTAAACTATTTAATGTATTACGTAGTAATTGATCATTCAGAACGCCTTAAATAAGATGAGCTCATCAGCACTGCTGATTTACCAAAATTTTGCTTGTTTATTTGGAAAAAATTTTCGCAAAAAGTTTCTCTATTTCATTATTATATTAAACAGCATTAACTTATAATTAAATGCGAACTCCATTGGACATTTTTTCGCCAATAAATATCTGGATGAACAACAGATGATTGGTCATTAATGATTTTAAAAATTAAAACCTTTTTGGTATCTGTCCACAAACGAGTACATATCCAAAGAATAAACATCAACTTTTCTAATTTATACAAAATCTGCCGAGGATACGATATAAAATGTACGGTAACTTCATTTGTGGCGTTTTTATTGGTTTAAGTTTTGAATCTAAACCAGGAAATAATTTCATTAGAATATATTTACATACATTTTCTAAAAGAATTCAAAACTCTGTATGTGTGTATTACCTTTCCCAGAGTTTGATTTTGCTCTGTTTTGACATTCATGTGAAATGGGGATAAGGTATATTTTCATATATTTGTTAATTTTTCCGACCTTATGATATGTAATTTTTGTTTTTATTTTTATTCCGGCTCTAGGTCATATATTAAATAAAACTCTTTTTTTGTTTTATTTAAATTTTTATTTTTTATTCCATATTTCGATCACCATCGGTTCTCTTCTTTAGGAATTTTAAGTAAAGCAAATTACATGTGATAGTTATCAAAGAACAAATTACAACAAAGATCAAATGTGTAAATCATTCTGACAAACACTAGCAGAACGGAACAACATGCTGTTTTCGAAAGCCGCTACACTTTCATCATCAGCGTTCTTGTGTTTGGTCCACACTTGTATATTTTCATGGCATTTCACAGGAGAACATATTTAAATTTTAAAATTGGTTTTTTAAAACGAATCCGCTGTTTAGCTTGTGTATTATATATGTATGTACGTTCTGTAGCCTTTTATATTAGGAATAAACTCTTCTACATTTAATAAATCAGCATACGCGATTTCATGATTTATTGTTTCAAATGAAATTGTACATCAAAAAAGCGGCAAGCAGAATTTCTTTACGCTATAACTTTTTGATAAATTGGGCAAAATGAGTAAAGTTTTGCTGAGGGTTATTTTGAAGGGGTAAATCACAATGGTGCTATTAACACTTATGGAACTTAAGTCAACTTAAGCATTTATACCTTATTTGCACAGATATATGTGTACGTAAATATTAAAAAAATTTCATTTCAAATGGAGCATAGAAAAGTCCCAATATATTTTTTAAGATATTCTATATATAGAGCGGATTTGTTCTTAAATTTTGAAAAAAGTTTTATCAGAAACCGAAAAATAAGAGTAAACATTTTTGGTCGTCCCAATTATTTTATCCAACACTGTATATAAAATATTGTGTTACACATCAGGCGAATAAAAATTTAATTTTGTTTTAATAAATTTTTATTGTTTTAGACGTAAATATTCCAATATATACAAAATTCATAAAAATAATCAATAAACGTAAACCTGAAATTATAATTTAAACAATGAATTTTGTTTTCAATAAAACTGGTTCTTAATTTTGAGTATAAACTCGCCAAGCCTTATTTTAGTCTATTAAAAGCATTATAAAATAGTGATTTATTTTTAAATAGCAAAGGCCTTTGCCTGAATCTGTAAGAGAACTGAATATGAGAATATTTGACGAAAATATAAAAATGACATTTGTAGACTAGGCGGTCGCTCACATACAAGACGTGAAATTGCTTTTACTTTCGGGAGCCAGAGCTTTCATGACTGATTTGACTTTACATTTGTGTGAGCGAGTAAATTTTTATTATGTTACTATCCCTGATGACCCTTTTTTTAAACTACCCTCTGCTATTGATTTCACTCCGATTTTAGAAAATTGAGTTTTCATTAGATCCCCTTCTTTTGAGGTTCTAAAATGTTATTCTAAAAATTTTGGCTGAGGTGTTCATATGGTTGTATGTATGATTAAGCGCGTGTGTGTGAGTTTAGATATTAAAGCTGTTGAGTTTTCAGTCGAAATTAAATTTCTTGCTCTAGTTTTGACCAAACTAACAGCCAAAATTTTCGGGTATGTTCCAGGTTTCGACTCGGATTGAAAACGAAAAATTTTTTGAATCCCCATAATTTATAAAATGGTGTTCTGAATTCAGCATGTTTTTCCACATTCGAAGTTTATGTTCGAAAAAAAAAATCTAAATGTCAACGGCCACAGGTACGCAAAAATCGACGGCGGTCGGCGAAAAAGTTGCAAAAAAATTAACAAATTACAAAAGTAACACCAAATTTTCACGATGATTTTTTTACTTATCTTTAAGACATGTCTTTTTTGTTTGTAGGCATATTAGGTAGATAAGAAAGAGGGGTAGCAAAAGAAACGTGGTTTCTGTTTTCGTGATTTTTTTACAACAACAATGAAGAAAAATACATCTCTTCCTTTTAGCTGTCATTCGCAATTTTACTATTATATTTTATTTGCATTCGTCTGTGGTTATATATCTGTGTTCTTCTTTATTTTTCTTGTTTTAAACCGACAAGTGCTTGTTTTTTGTTTTGTGTGTATATAAATAAAATAAATATAAATAAAAAGTTCAAATAAATATAAACCATGTGGAAAAACGAAATTGTGGAGCTTTTAATTTCTAAATATCAGGAACACGAAAACTTGTATGATGTACGTAATCCTACATATATGGACCGTGTCAAGCGATCTAGCTCTTTGTTCACAATCTGCCAAGAGCTAATGATATATACTTTTTAAAGTTATATTTTAATAAAAGACGAATTTATTTCAATTAATGTACTTATAACAATTTAACTTTTTATTTTAATTTTAAAATAATAAACCAAAGTATTACATTCTATGAAAAGGCACAATAAAATAAGTTATTTTCCATATACATATGTACCTACTCAAAAACCTTTAAATATTCATTTTTAAAGTGTTTCCAAATTGCCTGGCATAATTCCAGAACTGCACGACAAAGAAAGGTTTCCCATAGTCTCGTCTGATAATTTGTGCTTTTGATGGACTCTCTAGCAGCGACGTATTGGAGTGTGGCTGCCAGTTTCTCTGCTGGAGTTATCGCTTCTCTCAAGATGGTATCTTGTTTTACTATATCACCTTCGATTTTTGCGAGTATCAAATTAAATGTCTCTCTGCTTAATCTGATACAGCTCAAAAAAGACGACTTATCTCCCAAGAAGTCGTTCATAAGAAACGAAAATGTACCTCGCTCCACTCAGCATTTCCGCCATTGCTTCCCCCACTCACTAGTTTTAGTCCACTAGTTTTACCTCCATTGCTTTCTTCGAGGTTTTTCTGTATAGCACCCAATTTTGATTTTTTTAAGAAAATTTACTTTTTTAAACACTTTACTTTTCAAGTTATTAAATTCCGTTTTTGGCGCCCAAATTATAGAAATAAAAGGAATTAAAGATAAAGCAAAAAAAACCAACTCTGGCTGTCAAATAAGAGTTTTTTTTTACAACAACAGTGAAGAAATAGACATGTTTTAAAAATCATCATGAAAATGTGACATGATTTTGGGAGCAACTTTAAAAGAAAATAAAAAAAGACATGTCTTAAAAAATCATCGTGAAAATTGGATGTAAAACAATTTACAGAGTATGAAAAAGACATTCTAATTTTTCATTTAATTTTCAACGCGAATTAAAACAAAATTAATATTCTTAAAGAAACAGAATGAAAATAAAATTATTCAATACTCTCAAAAAAGACAACGAACGAAATTAAAATTATTTGCTTTTGGTTGATCTGCTTGCCTGGCGTTATTTATCAGCGCGGCTGTTTGCCGGCTATAGACATATCGACTACGTTGTCCTGGCACCATTTGTTGTTAAAACAAAGTATTGCTTGATTATTACATTGCGATTTTACAACTAAATGCATTCGAATTATTATAATTATTGTTGAAATAGATATATATAAATGAAATTAGTTTTAATTTCCTTTAAAAAATGCATTTTTATTTTTCAATAAGATCTAAATGCATTAAGATTTAGTTCAAAAAAGATTGACATATCAAACTTTAGTATGTTGGGCAACTTTATGTTTTCGAACATAAACAAAACTGCTGTATTTTTTTCATGTTTTTTTACACAAGTGAGATCTGCCAAAACAAAATTGAAATTTTTGATAAAGTTTAAAAAAAATTGTTTGCATTAATATTTCTGTGAAAAATTAAATTGTTTTGATGAAATTCAATAAAAAACACTTCAAACTAACAACCAAAATTGTATTTTTCTTAATAATGTTAGCATTTATAACAATAAAGTACGATTCGTTTTACTTTCACCCACCCCTTACTACTCTAATTGAAAACGAATAAAAACATGGGGATGTGAATTGCAGACCATGCAAATAGCCAACTCAGCATTATAAAAGCAGTCAACTTTTATCGTGTGAAACTGACAAATATGCACCCTACTTTCTGCCATTCGATAATATGACACTTGGCCATAAGAATGTCGCATGCCATGTGACATGCGACATTCAGAAGATTTCGACCTCAGTTAAGTGTCATGGGAATAAGAATCGAGACGAAATCTTAAAATTTATCACGATTTTGAGAATTTTCGAAGAAATGTATTTTTGAAATAAGTTTGAAGTTGATTTCGATCGATCGAAATCTAATCAGCTATTATTAATTTAAAACAACACCAATTACCGAAAATTCCATTTAGATAGATTTCTTTCACAAGGTAACGTTTGCGAAACATTTTGAAAAAGGTGTTTAACCTAAAAAATTCTCGTTAAAGCTCGAACCAGTTTGATCAAACTCGATTTAATCGTTCGCGCGCGGTATCGTGAAAAATTTTCGAAAACAGTGATTTTTAAATAGCCTGGACCTTTTTTAAATCGCTTTCTTAGTTTTTAAAACAATAATAATGTAAATTAATTGAATTATTTTATTGAGTTTGAGGTCTTTTTTTATAAAAAACAATACATTTATTTTGTTTTGTTGAGCTGAAGGCCTGCGTTGCTATTGCTCTTTATCTCTTTATCTTGTAATTTTAATTATAAGATAAACAAATAAATAAATAAATATTTTGTTTTGATTTTTTTTAATATTTCAACACCCTGTGGGAGTTTTTTTTTAAATAAAAAAAGAAGAAATCAAACTCAATAAAATAATTCAATTAACAATATTTATCAAATTCGTTATTCGAGATATTCTCCAAAATAACCATTTTAATATTCTATTGTTTGTTGTGTTGTGATTGTACAAAAGCTTTCTAAAGCTATTTATACTTTTGTGTTTTTGTTGATTACAAATAGAAAAATATGATTGAGTTCTGTTTGAATTCTCATATAGTGTTTGTAGTCTGTGGCATAAGTATACGAGCTTTGAATGCTTTCAATCATGATTTAACTAAAAGGGTACTGATGATTTGGTTAGGGCCAATGAAATGCAGGCATATACCCAGCTAAGCCAACAACAAACAATAGAACAATTCAATTAATTTAAAATAAAAAAAGGTCGAATAATATCAATATTAATATCAATATTAATTTTGAAAAATCTCAAAAAGGTGTTTTTTATTAATTCACAAATTTTTAATAGTCCGATTTAGGAAAATTATAATCGTTCCAATGTGTAATATATAATATTTATTACTAGAATATAAGGAAAATATTAAGTCTATTTATCTAAGATGAATTTGTTGTTTAATATCTTCTCGGTAAAGTTTTGGGATCCTTCAGCAGGCTTGTACGTGCTCTCTCATGTCGTACCTTTTCCTTGTGAGACTTTTGTAACACCTTTAATACCTTGTTTAATGAAAATGGTGCCAAAGTGTAGTCGTTGATATTTAGACGATTACGATTTTTTTCTATACTCCCAAATATGTAAGAATATGTAACATTTTCAATGGGTATATAATATTTGCATACATTGTTGCAGCGATATCTGGAAAGAAGATGACATTTAAAAGTTCGATTATGGGCAAACTAATTGCACAATTTAGAAAATGAACTGGATAAATTTTTTCAGAGCTGTAAAACAATGATTCTTTTGAATGAGAAATAGAATCATTCAAACATTGAATTCTGATAAATTTATTGAAATTTTAATTCACTTATTTATTTCATTTTTTTGTGAAAATAATTTATTCAAGAATTTTCGGTTCATGAGGAATTCACAGAAATTTTAGCTCAACTCATTTCCTGGACAAAAATAAGTGATTTTAATAAGACCTTTTTGTAATTTATTACCAATTATTAATGAATACCGGCAAAAGAAATTTCTGTCATTCATGGTGGATTACAAACTAAAATGTGAATATTTCTTTTACACCTCTGCTTTTCCCATTCCACATGAGGTTGCAATCCATAGTTGTCCTTTAAAATAAAATTAGCTGTCTGATTTTATAAATTTAAACGAAAATTCCGAACGAACAACAAAAAAATAATTTTTTCTTCTTTTTCTCAGTAAAAGAGTAGTTTGCACACAATTTTCGTTTTAATATATAAAATAAGGCAGTGAGTTAAATGTAGTCAAATGAAATCACTGTAAATTGCTGATCCGATCTGGTTATGTCGAGTCGAAATTTCAATTGCATTCGAAAATATTAAGCTTTTGGATACAAAATTTCAACTTACAACAATTCCGAATTCTCATGAAAGAACATTACAAAACGATTTAAATTTTCCATGTCGCAGTCCAAACTGTAGGAAGTAAATGAAAATGATTAATAACCTTCAACTGTTATAAAGAAAATTTCAAAAATCAATACTTCTCTTCCACTTCCTCTAGTGTCACACCATCAGCAAAGAGTTTAATTTCCAAATAGAAACCGTAATTAAACTGATACTCCATTTTATGAGGACTATCATAGGACAACATTTCTCCATCATTCACGATTACAGCAAAATCTGCTAGTTCTTTTAATTCTAATGACTCACTTGTGGCAAATATAATGGTATTATCCAAACTTCGGCAGTATTTTATAATATTCCAGATCAAACGGCGATCGAAAGCCGGCAAACCTCTCGTGGGCTCATCAAATATCAAAATCCTATTACGGGCAATTAATGCCACGGCCACATTCAATCTGCGTTTTATATTTTGTGGTAAATCTCCTATTTTAGAGTTCATATACTTGCGTAGCTGCAAGGACTCAATAATATTTCTTAAGTAATCTAAATGCTTTGACTCTTTTACACCGTTTAGCATAAGAAAATATTTTAATAGCTCATATGTTGATAGCAGACTATTAAAACCCTTACTCTGTGGACAATAGCCGATGTGTTTCAAAACATTAGCCATTTGTTTTTTTAAACTAAAGCCGCAAATATAAACTTCACCAAACCAGAAGCCCTGTTCGCCAACTAGTTGCTTAATTATATGGGACTTTCCCGAGTGGTGCGAACCATAAATACCGAAACAGGATTGTCTGAAAGATTAAAAAAAAAACTATTATATAATATCCAAGTTCGAATACCATAAGAAGGCTGCTATTTAACATATTGCGAGAAACCTATATTAGTAGATTGTCAAAACTTTTTTAAATTCCGTAGCGACAATTTCATGTTTGTTGTGGAAAATAAGTGAAACTGTTTTCATGTCGATTTATTTCTCATTTTGTTTCAACGAAAAATATTCGAAGCAACAAGTTCGACTTAATAAAATGTACCTTTTTCTTATTTATTGCTCTTTAAGAGAATATAATATATATCTTATAAGGTTTAATGGCCATAATGAAAGTTTTGAATAAAAAAGAGAAAAAGATTACTGTGATCGCAGAGTTCACGAAAATAATTTTCAAATCCAACTTGATTTTAGCAAGAATTTCCCATATTTTTTTTCGCAAATCGTTACACTTCTAAAATATTTATAAAATAGCGATCTTTTATAACATAAACGATTTTTTCTATAGAGTTGTAAATAACTTTGAAAAAAAGATATAAATATAATTAATCTCATTGAAAGCTTGATTATAGATTAAAAAATATATATTCATACTTACTTATTGACAACAAATGATATAGAGTTAATACGATTTCCTTTCTTGGGCAATTCACTCTCCAATTGGTCAACTAAGACAACTTGGGCTCTGCATGAGTCTAAGTTCATATTCGATATACGAATTCTTTCCGTCACCACACGATCATCATCGTATGGATAACAGACAGAGGCAAATGTTTTTACCCTAAAATTAGTATTCATATTAAAGGATATATTTATTTAATAAATAAAAAAAAAACAGGACCAAATTAATAAGTGCCAAATTAAAATTCCATTTCGTTGTTTCCGAGTTTTTTTCGTTAGAAGCTCAGTTCTGATATTTCGGAAAATATACCCATATAGATCCGTACCAAGTTGTAACAGCATCTTTGCACATACATATGTATGTGCGGCCAAGATGATTTTTAGCCCTCATCATGCATGTAGTAAAAAAAAACTACGAGTATAAAACACCTCAGCGAACAAAGAAACCCCCAGTGTATAACACATTTTATATTAAAAGGAGCTCTATAAAAAAGCTCTTAATATAATTGTCGCTAAAAAAAAGAAAATAGCGAAAGGAAAGGAAGATTACGAACTTTCTAATTTGTTTTTGCCTATGACATTTAAATTATATAATTAATAAACTTAATTTATTTTTAAGCTTAAGGTCTCTTAAAATGGTACTCGATGAGTACCAAAATATCGATAAAAATTAAAAAAAAATTAAGAGACCTTAAGCTTAAAAAATAAATTAAGTTTATTAATTAAAATAAAACGGTCAAAAACTAGAACGTATATAATATAGATAATATTAGTATCTAAGAAAAGCTTTAAACAAATTTTCATATTCTCTATAATTTTAATGAACATATTATTTAAGCTCGAGGTCTTATTAGATGGTTAAACAATTTTATTTATAAATATCGATATTTCTATTTATATTTTTTGTTTTTTGGCCATGAAAAATTTATTTAAATATTTTAGCTTTAATTTTTTTAATTACTTATTTTTTATTACTTTTGAATATTTCCCTCTTCTTCTAATGTTTGTTCTGCAGTTTTTGACATTGTGCAATGAGAGTTGCATTTGCTGTACTGGTGAGTTCACTTGGTATGAATTCGCCTTGGCTCTGATTTTCAAAAATAAACATGTTGCGCTTTTTCGAATAATTTTATTTGACTTCGGACTAAAGATCACACGTTTTTTGTACCAAGAGTTTATATTTCTATACTATTCCATAACTATACTCCAATGTAAGTCTTTCATCTAAAAGTTTCGAATTTTGCGTTTTTATTGTGGTGCAGTGAAAATTGTTTATTTCATAATTCGTATTTGTTAAAAATATCATATAAAGATATCCATTTTTTTAATTTTACAATTTAATTTATTTTGTAAAGAAATGTTATTTTTGCCTTTTGAAAAATTTGATATTAAAATAGAAGAAAACACATTAGATATTCATACTATCGAATAGTGAAATTGCACATCCATTTTGTCAGTCGTCTACTGTAAGTCCAATGTGTTAAAATATTCCCAATGTGCACTCGCCTGGACGAAATCTTTTCTTTCATATGGTACTTTTAAGCAGGGTATACAAAAACTTCCACCTTTTAGGCCTTGCCACATACAGAAAGAAGGAAAAGTCCCCAGAAATTTTGAACGAGTATGTGTAATGGAATGAATGTATTTATTTCATTAAATTAAATATATCTTAAATATGGAGCCATTTCAATTTCAAACATGAACCTAGTAAATAGATACGTATTGCATTTGAAGAAAATTTAGCATTAATTTTTATATGTAATTTTATAACATCTATATAAAGTGATTATATACTCGTCTTAAGATTAATATTATCATAAGAAAATGAGCGTGAATGTAATTATATAAAGCTGATAACGTAACGATCATCTTTATGAAAAAGTTTATATCTGGAATTTGAAAATTTTTTCTCAATAATTCAAAGCTTGTTTTTGATTTGCAAACTTGCACTTTTCAGTCACTGTTGCAACATGTTTATAAATTTTTTTCAACTCGTTTCTTTATATCAAATGCGTCAATCCTTTATCAATAATTGAAAAAGAGGGATTTTGAAAAACCAGAATGGTAGCACGAACTTTAACTTAAGCGTCAGATTGCAATGCATGGTGAAATAAAGTTATTTCACCATGGTCAAATGGTAATATGTCGAAAAAAAGAGAGTGGAACTACCCTGTATTCTTATACCATGCTTTTAAGTTTAGTCTTCTCTGCGGTCTAGTATTAAAGTGTAGTTTAGAAACACGTGTCGCCATTTTGTTTAAATACTATCATTAAAAATACAACAAAAATTTAGAAAGAAAACGCTTAGGCAGTAATTGAACACAAATTAAAAAAGAATCCTTTAAGAGAAAAAGATAAATGAGAATCAATTTTTATTTAATAATTTTTCTTTATCACTAGTGGTGTATTAAGTAGAAAAAGATATAAAAAGCACACAAATTAAATACACCAAAAAATTAATACTGCAAAATTATTTTTTAATTGAAAGTATTTAAATTACACCTTTTACAAAGGTTGCCTACTTTATGTATTTCAGAAAATTATTACATATATCATCCTCGTACAAATATTAATGTGTTATAATTAAGCTAAAAGATCTTCCAATAAGGTCTAGTTAATGCTGCGAATATGTAATATCGGTGATATCGTTTTAGAGGCATCGCCCAGATATGTATTTTGTTCAACCGCCCCGTTAAACTATACGTGTAAGCAACAGCAAAATACGAAAGAATATTCCGCATAATTTTAATGAATAATTTCTTTGTTAAACCCGACACAGCTCTTTTTTTATTTTGTTTCAGCATCGACCCGGCCCTAATGGAAAATTGTTTTATGTTTAAAATTTATTAACATCTATATGTATGTATATATCTTTTTCAGCAAGTGGTTGCTTTTGAATATTTTAAAACATCAACGTATACCAGAAGAGATTATTTTTTATTATTGGAAAATAAATAGTACATGATTCTAGAATTAGATGATCAGATGTATACATATGGCGTAAACAAATTTTAGGAACGAACTATTGAAGCACACCTATGTATTTATTGTTTTTTCGAAATTTGTTTTTCAATTTAGAAATAGTTTCTAGTATATTTTTTAATTCTTTTTTAGTTTTGTTATTATCATGCCTTAATATGGCTTTTAATGTCGATCGAAATTTCTATTTAGATTTCTATTGAAACGTAATTAAATTTTGATCGATATGAACCGCCGTAATTTGCCACAGCTTTTATGTATTTTGAAAGATATATTTCAAATTATTTCCAAAATTATTCTCGATTTAAATAATTAGATAAATTCTACCTACATCGAATGGACTAAAATGTCCATATATAGTCATAAGTACAAAATCTAGTGTCACTTCTGGCCATAGGATATTATTCTCTATAGTAAAAATGTCATTTTAAACCCTTTTTTAATTTCAAATAAACTAGATTGATTTGTAAAAAATAAATCGTTTTATTTTTGTGTACTAATAAAAATTGGAAAGAGGGTAAGTACTCTTTACCTTAAGACCAATAAATATAACACAAAGCTCAAAAATATCATTCAGCATGTATTTTATTTATACGTTTTTTTTTTAAACATCCAAAATATTTGCTATTTTAATTAATAAATACAATTAATGAGTATTTATGTACAAATCTAGAAACGGTAATTTTCTTATATTTTTCCGTATTAAATTCTAGTATTGATTTTCGGATTCCGCACATAAAAATTACTATATATAGTGAATTTCAACCATATCCGATCACAGAATTCCGAGATATAGCGAAAAACTTAAAATTTGCAAAAGCCCATAAATTTCGAGTTCGTGTCTTGAAGTCTTTCAACAGCACAAAACATTTGCAAACTAAAAGACTTAAGACACAAACTTGCATTTGCAAAAAAAATTCGTGGGAATAGTTGCGCCTGAAGGTATGCTGTGAAAATTTTTGCATTATCAAGTACATGTTGCATTTTTTTGATATGCAGGTTTGTGTCTTAAGTCTTTTAGTTTGCAAATGTTTAGTGCTGTCGAAAGACTTCAAGACACGAACTCGAAATTTATGGGCTTTTGCAAAATTTCAAGTTTTTCGCTATATCTCGGGATTCTGTGATCGGATATGGTTGAAATTCACTATGTATAGCAATTTTTACGTGCGGAATCCGAAAATCAGCATTAGAACTTAATGTGAAAAATATTTAAAAAGAAATTCGGTTACAGATTTGTGTGTTTATTTAAAACTTACGATGCACATTGTTTTTTAGAAGTTTTATTAAAAATTGGCAGTTTTTGAAGATAAGAAAATGCAATTTTGTTGCATTTGAAGTTTTTTTTTTCATAATTACAACAAATTTTGTTAATTTTTATTTATTTATTATTATTTATTTTTTTGCAACATGAACGACAATAGAAATAAAGTGCCTCTATGCACTATTTACTTTTAGTCCATGTCTAATTGTTGTTCAAACGTAAATTTATTTACTACTAAGTAATAGCGATTCTAATGCAAATAATGAACATGGCCTCGAAATGTCGTAATGGATTGCAAATGACAGGGATATTTCCTTGTAGTTTTATGAATATGAAGGACGATTTTCTTGTAACAACTCTCACGAGTTGTTATTTGCCTGTTTGCGGCTGAAATGTGAAGTTAGCAATGGAAAAAATGAAGTTATTTCCTCGACTGGGGGAAAAAAAGAAATTCTCAATAATGTCCTTTTTCTTCTTTATTTGATTTCAGATTTGTGCTACAGCTACTACTTGGTACCAATGTACCTTGCGATTGCTTTTAATTTTTTTAAATTTAACTTTAAAGCTTCAATCACCGAAAATAATGGGGAAAAATGTATAAAATGTGCATAAATTAGTGTTCACTTCAGATTCCTGGCAATAATTCGAATATAAAATAAAAAAGTGGCCTCTTCCCGGCCACTTTTTAGTAGAATTGGTTACCATTTTGGTCATAACTTGCCTAGTTTGCGTTGGATAGCTAAACGTATTGGCTTTCGTTCGAATTTTTTTTTGGCCAAAATAAGAAAAAAATTTTTGTAATTTTTTCAAAAAAACATAATTTTTGAGGAAAAAAATTTTTTTCGCACTACCCGCGAAAAAAAAAATAGAATTAAAGCCAATACGTTTATCTATCCAACGCAAAAGCAATCAAGTCGATATCTTGAAAAATAAGCAAGTTATGACCAAAATGGTAACC
This sequence comes from Germaria angustata, assembly GCA_963681545.1. NCBI lineage: Eukaryota > Metazoa > Arthropoda > Insecta > Diptera > Tachinidae > Germaria > Germaria angustata. The sequence continues at coordinate 52,823,402 of OY813001.1, read as the reverse complement.
AGTTCTACTAAAAAGTGGCCGGCAAGAGGCAGTAGTAGAACTGGATACCTTTTTGCTCATAACTTGCTCACTTTGCAAGATATCGACTTGGTCTCTTTTGCGTTGGATAGCTAAACGTATTGGCTTTCGTTCGAATTTTTTTTTGGCCAAAATAAGAAAAAAATTTTTTTGTAATTTTTTCAAAAAAACAAAGGGGTTAGGTCATCATAATTTTTGAGGAAAAAAATTTTTTTCGCACTACCCGCGAAAAAATAAATTCGAATTAAAGCCAATACGTTTATCTATCCAACGCAAAAGCAATCAAGTCGATATCTTGAAAAATAAGCAAGTTATGACCAAAATGGTAACCAGTTCTACTAAAAAGTGGCCGGCAAGAGGCAGTAGTAGAACTGGTTACCTTTTTGCTCATAACTTGCCTACTTTTCAAGATATCGACTTGGTCTCTTTTGCGTTGGATAGCTAAACGTATTGGCTTTCGTTCGAATTTTTTTTTGGGCAAAATAAGAAAAAAAATTTTTTGTAATTTTTTCAAAAAAAAAACAAAGGTTAGGTCATCATAATTTTTGAGGAAAAAAATTTTTTTCGCACTACCCGCGAAAAAAAAATCGAATTACGATTATCTATCCAATGCAAAAGAAATCAAGTCGATATCTTGAAAAATAAACAAGTTATGACCAAAATGGTAGCCAGTTCTACTAAAAAGTGGCCATCAGGTCATCATAATTTTTGAGGAAAAAAATTTTTTTCGCACTACCCGCGAAAAAAATTCGAATTAAAGCCAATACGTTTGTCTATCCAACGCAAAAGAAATCAAGTCGATATCTTGAAAAATTAGCAAGTTATGACCAAAATGGTAACCGGTTCTACTAAAAAATATAACATTATTTAGAAGCAATATTTATCAAATTTGTTATTGTTAGATATTCTCCAAAATAACTATTTTAATATTATATTGTTTCTTTGTGGCTTAGCTAGGTATATGTCTGCATTTCATTGGCGCTAACCAAATCATCAGTACCCTTTTAGCCAAATCATGATTGAAAGCATTCAGAGCTCGTATACTTATGCAAAACTCTACAAATATATATGAGAATTCCAACAGAACTCAATCATATTTTTCTATTTATAATCAACAAGAACACAAAAGTAGCTTTAGAAAACTTTTGTACAATCACAACACAACAAACAATTATAATTGACTTGCGTCTTTTTGTTTTTTCTTTTTACGCCGTTATACAATTAATCGCCCTTTGGGTGATAATGAAAGTATTTATAAGGCAACGAAGAAACAAAATTTATAATAACAATATTTATCAAATTTGTTATTCGAGATATTCTACAAAATAACGATTTTAATATTCTATTGTTTATTGTTGGCTTAGCTAAGTATATGCCAATGAAATGCAGGCTTCTATTAATACGTTATATGAAAAAAAAGAAAATAATTTTTACCCAGCAGCTTATTAATTCGGCCCCATTTTGTAGCCCCTAGTATTATGCACTTACTGTTTAGGTACCGATTTTAAATATGCTCTACGATAAATAACAACAGCAAAAAATACCACAAAAAAGAAAACGGATATGAAACAAATAAATATTATGGAGTCTAAAATGCCTGGACTGCTCCATTGAAAGTATGAGGCTACAAATAAAAAAATTTTCAAATAAACCTAATTAAATTGAATCCAACTGCGACGTATTTACATACATAAATTAGGTTTCTCATAGTTATCGAAGATCTTTGTAGTGCCGTGCAAAACACTAAAGCCAGGCAAAATCATGAATACATAAAACAGACTATCAAAGTTTCCTTGCAAAATATTCATGTAAAAAACATAAGGAAGGAGACCTTAAATTAAAATAAAAAGAAAGAAAATAAAGGAAAAACATAAAATAAAACAAATTTAACAATATTTTGATACGTTTTCAATTTGGCTCACAACAAACTTACCCATGATTAATTGCATGAAAAAAATCTTGGCAAATGCTCTAATTTTATCATCATCATATACGAATAAGGAGACTAGATAAATGAATAGTAAATTGGCGATACCACAGAGAAGAAATAGTATTAAAGCACCTGAAATTGATATATAAATAAGGGATAAAAAGTTAGAAATTTATAAAAAGCTTAAGGCAATTTCGTTTTCATGTTTTCGTTTCATTTTAAATGCAACTGTTTTATTTATTGTTATTTTTTTAGATCGAAACAAAAAAAAAACAACAAATTTTATTTTGGGCTTCACCAAAACTATTCGAATTTGTTGCTAAATATTGCAATTTTACATTATTAAGAAAGGTTTCAATGGCTACTATAGAATTGCAAAACCAAAACATGTCACACGCCCCAAAATACAGGCCATTTTAAGTCCGATCGCAGCATATTTTATTATATTGTTGTTAATCGATTGATTATAGATTGACATTATTCGTCATTGTATTTTATAGCCTAAGGCCATTATAAAATTACGAGTGTCGCATAGCTGTTGATGTTGCACGTTGGATCCCTAAGTTTTCGGTGTTTCTCAGTTCTCATGGTTGTGCGTCCCCCGCATACATATGTTGACTCATCGCAAAGATTTTCCAGATTACTTAAATATATAGTTTTTATTTTTACAAAATACTATGTCAACATACATATGTACTTATATGGTGGACGCACAACCATGCGAGCTGAGAAACACAGACAACTTAATGATCCAACGTGCAACAATCGATATCTTATAATGATCTCAGGCTATATAATACAATGACGAAACATGTAAAAACAGAAAAAAATATAAATATATTTAAAAGAGAATGTGTAAAATTTTTAAAAAGTAACATTAGAATAGTGTCTTAAATTAAATATTGCAACATAAAGTATTTTTAATACAAATAATAATTATAAAATAAATAAATATTCTGATATTTCGAGTCCCTTGGGGTATCTTCTATCGGATTGTATTTAATACATATTTATTTTTTATAAAAAAGCAGACCTCTCAAGCTTAAGATTATTTAAATATACAATTAAAAAAACCTCACTTAACAAATATCAAATAAAACAGTTTTTTACTTAACAAATCACAATGATTTTAATTTTGGACTTTTAAAACTGCATCGAATGCCGAATGTTAATTGTTTGATGCGAGAAAAATTCGAAAAATTTTCGAAAACCGTTTTTACTTTAATTATTCAAAAATTCATTACAAATCGATTTTGTTATTGCAAGAAAATCCTGCAAGGTCTCAGTGTGTACACGTATGTATGTCAGATATCTTATTATCTATATAACTTACCCAGTACAATTGGCCAGGTTGCTTTAAACATTGCACATGCAATTAAAATAACCAAATATAATATAGAAATTAAAAAACAAATAGAAATATCCCATAGAAATGTCACACTCCATTTAGTTGTATCAGTAAGGCCAGCAATTTTTTGTAGCGTCATCATGCTGCTAATACGTTCCTGTTGAAGATTCACAAACACTGTTGACATTGTCAATGGCATAATTATACCCAATATAACGTGCATATCATAGTCCCTCCTCAACATTATTGGTTTATTAATGTAGGTGATTGGACTGGAACACATAAAAGGGAATGTTGTTAAAATTATTTTCGAAATAATGAAGAGCATTAATTCAATTATAGATTTCATTTTACTACACCATCTTTAATAAATATTGGGAAAATACATTAATTTGTAAATTAAAATAATGAAATTAAAAAAAGCAGAAATCCAAATTGATATTGAGAAAACATGATTCAAAAGAGTGTTTCTTCCGACTGTTGGAAAATAAAAATTAAAAAAAAATATATATATAAATTTAGTAGACTATGAAATATATGTATGTACATATATATAGTACATAAAATATAAGATTGATAAATAAATATGTTAAAATAAATACTCTTTTAGAATTGATAATCACATATTCAAGCTCATGTTGAGGAAATGCAAAATTATAACGAGAATTATAGATTATGTTAAAAAAATAAATAAATTTATTTAATATTGAAATTTATTATTTGGGATATTTTCCCCAACTAATCGTTAAAAACAATTAGAGCTTTTGCAAACTGCATTGTTTGTTGTGGCTTTAGCTCTTCATATGCCGACATTTCACTGGTCGCATAAACTTCACTGACGATTTGGTTTAGCGACCAATGAAATGTCGGCATATGAAGAGCTAAAGCCACAACAAACAATACATTTTTTAAATAAATTTATACTATGAAAATAATAATAAGATTCTAAGCAAATAAAATTATTAACTCAAAAACTCATAACGAATATTTAAATACTCTTGAAATTTAAATCTTTATTTTTTTAATGAAGTGCGAAATTTTCATATAATACGGATAGAAATTTCAAGATGAAAAAAATCTGAATATTAACTTGTTTTTAAAGATGATATTATACGACCATTATCTTGATTAATTTAGGATTTAGCATTTATTACTATTATTGAGAAAGAACTGAAATTTAAAACACATATTGACTAATTTGCAAAAAAAAAAATTGTGCAAGAAAATTGGTTTTGTTTTTTTTTTCAAAAGAATAAGAAATCAAATATCAGATATAATGGCAATAAACATATATAATACTATTACAAAACCACATTTCGAAATTGGGTCTACAATTTTATATTCATGCTGCACTACACAACAAATGGATGAACTACAAAAACCATATTAAAATGCAACAGGTACACATCAATCAACTTTCAAACTTGAGTAACTCAAATGGATAAAATTAAACGGAGGCTTACATTGAATTTTATACAAAAACTGCAACATGGAGAAGCACCGAAACATTTAACAGATCGAATAGTATATGTCGGAGAAGCACCACCATACCAGCTAAGGAATATGAACAACTTTTGCAATTGAACTGCAATACAACGAAATCTTTTAAAAAAAGGCTTTCAACTTTACAATATCTTTGTAAAAAACGAATCTCTTTTTTGTAAAGCATAATTCATATTAAATTATTGTATGTACATATTTGAAAAGTTTATTAATACTAATAAAGTCATTCATTCATTAAATTATTTATTGAACAATTATATACAATATATTTCTTTTTAATTTTTAACAATATTTCTACACCCAGTGGAGATGTCTGCTTCACGAAATTTAAATTATTAAAAAAAATCAAACGCATAACGAAAACAAATTTTTTTTCTGTTGAAAATATTTTAAAATTTTCTTTTGAAAATATATAAAAAAATCTTTTCATTTTATTTGTGAGATTTTTTTAAATAATATGAATTTCGTGAAGAAGACACCCACTGGGTGTACGAGTAGAAATATTGAATATTGTTAAAAATTAATTTGTCTTTTTTATAAAAAAGGCCTTTTTTAGCTTAATAAATAATAAATTAATTAATTAGTTTCCTTTTTGAGTATTAATTCTTATAAATTTAATGTATATTCTCAAGCTTAAAGTCTCTTATTTAATATAAAATAAGCAAATATCCCGAAGATGGTACTCGAAGAGAGCTTAAGATTGAGAAAATAAATAAGTGGTTTGTACAAAACAATAGTGCAGTAATTCTCCAATTGTATGTGTTTCCAATTAGAAAAATTTCCATTTATGCATAAATTTATTTATACATAAATATAGTCTTGCATTTCAAATTAGTCTTATTGCAATTCCACTTAGAAAACTTAACGTAGTTTTATTCCGAAGAATTTTTTTCCGTTTTCTAACTACTACTACTGATCAGAATGGACTTCTGTGATCAATATTAAATCGGATTTATTATTATTGATTCGTACTATCAATTAGGATTTTAATTATTAATTTGTATTTTCGCAAAATCAGTTCATATTTCTCATTATTAATTTGTATTTCATCGATATCAATTTGGATTTATCATTATTAATTTGTATTTTTCTCAATATTAGGATTTTTGTTGCTAGTTTGTATTAGTATGGACTCTTCGTGTAGTTTGGATGGATCTTTTAATGTTTCAGAAATATAATTATTACAAGACTTGACTAAAATTTTGAGGGATGTATCAAAAAAAAAAAAAAAAAAAAAAAAGCTGTAACTCGGTTGAACACGGTTGTATTAAAATTAAGCCAAAAACTTACTTGCTTATATAGTTGAATGCCAAATTAATGGACATTGGAGCTGAATGAAAAACACGCTCATTAAACCACATATTCCGATTAATATCGTGTGTCTCGAAAGCTGCTAAACTATTGAAATTTTTTCTTGATTTGTTTTCATAAGTTTCATCAAGTAATTCGAAATTTTTGTAATAAAAGACACCATGACGAATATCATCAGGAGTATAAATTTGCACTAAACTGTGGTTCACATTTTTATACTCTCGTTGGAAGTAAAAGGTTATTCTATCAACATTCAAGCTTGCTGGAACAATTTGGCAAATAGCCAGTATTAAGAAAAATGATATGAAAATTGTACAAAGTGGCAAAATGTGTTTCGATTGGTACAATAACTTTTTGTACAAATATGCTCGAGTAAAACTTTTTTTCAATTGTGATCTTTGATCCTGTATAAATTTCAAGGTCTTCTTAATATCTGGAAAATTAATTTGTTTTTTTGGCTTCATGGTAAAATTCATGTAGGCTTCATTTAAACCACTGCTTGCCATGTACACATTAGTGATGCCGAGAGTGGAGAAATTTTGCTCTAGATCAAGAAACAATCGTTGATAGATGGTTTTCTTGTCAGCAGGAATAATGTAAATAATACGATCTCTGAATTGATTGTGAATCTTCAGATTTGTTATATATTTCTCTATCAATTTTGTTATCGGTTCTATGGATGTCATTGGCCGAAGAAAACATGTCTGAAATAATGAATTGTTAAATTTAAAAATGCCTTTTTAATATCAGATCTAATATATTTACCAAATAAAATTGTCCACCAAGTTTACTTCTCACAAAATATGGTGTACCCCAAGTAATTAAACATCCATCATTCAAAATTCCAATACGATCGCCTATCTCGTTGGCCTCATCCGGGCTAAACGTTGTGACAATGATGGCTCGATTTTGTTTCTCTTGCTTCAGGATATTCCAGTATTTGTTTTGTTCCTCGCTTCTCATATAGACAGTGGGATTATCCAACAAAACCACGGAGGTATTGCATGTCATTGTGCAGCACAGCGCTAGTATACGTTTTTCGTCAAAACTTAATGTTTTAACTAGTTTTTGGCAATCGACTAAAGGGTTTAGGACATTAAGCCATTTATCCAGTTCGAATTTTACTTGAGTGTCTATGTTTTGTTTTAGTGAAATAAAATATTCTATTGTTTCTTGTATCGTTAGCAGATCAAAAAGTGCATTATTGGTTAGAGAAACATCGACATGCTGTCTGTAGTATGGCCAATTCTCGGATATATTTTCACCTAAGAAAGCAATACGGCCCTTATAAGCCTCCCAGCCTGCTAATGTTCGGATGAATTCACTTTTGCCGCAATTATGGGACCCTAGTATTACAGAGATTTCATTCATAAAAATTCTCATCGAAATATTTCTCAATTGGGGTTTTATTTTACAAGGATTGCAGTATGAGTAGACATTTTTAAGCTGCAACACTTCCCCATTTAAGGGACCATATTCGATGTGATTTTCATATAAACCACACCCAATCTCCTTACAGTCCTTACTTCGGAACTTTTGCATGAGCCGTTTGTGCCAATTATGATCAAAACACATAAAAAGACAGCCATATAATAAGAGTATTAAAGATTGCACTCCCAGCAACAACATAGTTTCTTTTGAAGATTTGCCTTCATCGTCTTTGAAATAATCCATTAGTCCATTGGGAAACAAATTGTTAAAAAATATTACACTAATAATCAAAATTTTAGTTGATAGTAAATCGAAATTCATTGAATTTAATGTTTCCAAGCAGATTGCATATAATGCGATCCACATGGTAGCACCACACCATACAGCTGTTTTGGCATTTTTTATTGCAGAACTTAGTGCGATGGCATAAAAGATTAATAACATGTTGTGTAGGATTAAAAATGCAAATAAAGTTAGGAGTTTTCCAATGGAAAGGGGAGGCCACAGGATCTAAAAATGTGAGGAGCATAGTGATTAAAAAAAAATTAAAAAAAACTATCGTGTTAAGCAAGATTTAAATTACAAGGTCAGAGATAAGTAACCAGGTCATATGAATGAGTATGTTTGTTTTTTTTTATTTATACGGATGTACATCCAAGGCCAGGAATAAAAATTAGATATTGAAGTAACTGACGGAAATGGATCCATTTGCAAGAGGGTACTACGAATTTCTACCACACTTAAACAAATTAAAAATAGATGGCGATTATAAGTGGCCCCACCATGTCTAACTATCGAATGTGAAAATCGAAATTTTCAGAAGAGGGCAAACGAGCCTCTTTTTCAATTATCTCTGGTATGGTAACAACGATTTTTCAGCCGACTTTTCATACCCAATGCAGAATCAAAGGAACGAATCTAAAAAAAAACTACTCGATAGTTTTTATTTTTATATGAAGTGTTATGCTTCAGAGGAGTGCTTCCAATAAACCAATATGTGATAGGAGCAGATAGTATTATTTAACAGTGGTCAAATTTTATATGGGTTACATTGCGGCCAATATGCTTATTTAAACAAACAACTAAATGGATATTTGGCAAATCGAAAAGAAAGCTTCGAAACCTGTTAAGTATAGGAAGCGCTTTCGGAAATCGCCAAAAAAGTATTTAAAACATTGCGAAAGGATACTGTATTATTATATTGCTAATTTCAATAGAAATTATCGAACAAAATCTTAATTTAACTTTATAAAAACAAGTAGATTGGAAAAAATTATTTCCGAAAAAAATATGGAAGTTTCCTAATCTTTTGATAAGGGAGTAAAACCGCCACTCACCTATTCTATTTAAACTCGATTTTTGCAAGCACTACTATAATGACAATATTTCGTTTTCGTGCTTCAAAAGTTCAAATTTCGAATAATGCGACAAATAACATTTTTTCTGTTTTTTCTAAATTCTAATGGCAATAGTGATATCATTGTTTTCTAAAAGAATACAAATAATAAATATCGAAGGGAATATTCCATGTTGCTAATATTTAGAATACCCAAATATGAATTGTTACTTAAATTTATACTTTAGAACTTTATGCTTGAAAATTGCAACACTGATGTCATTATTTTGAACTATTGAAGATTACTCACTATTAGAGCTAGAAATACCAGTATGTCCAACGATATCAAATGAAGTAGTGATACAAGGAGATGGGCAAATCTCTGGTCATTATAAGAAAATCCATAAGTCCAATGATGGGCAAATATATTTTCTTCACATTCACGCGAAAATTTCTGAAAAGGACAAAAACGTTTAATTAAGTAAAACTTCACTCAAACTGATATATTTACCCATATTAAATTTATAAATGGTACAAAATATATGAAATAGTACAAAGACCATTCCAAATATTTCTCAGGCGTCAAAGGTTTATTAGAAACGTCATTAACGCAGTTCATTTCAGGCTCACGAACGTGAAACATAGAAGAAATTCTAGAAAACATATGATAGATTGTAGACAGTTCCATATCTGCCTTTTCGATTTGAGCTGTTACAATTGCGTATAGAAGTTGTAGAAATCCTTCGCGTATGTAGAAATCTGCATCATCACTTAAAACATTCCTGCATCTTGTTAGCCAAAAATGGTCGAATTTAAAAAAGTTTTTGTCGGGTCTGCTACGAAAATAGTTTGGAAATCTTAAAGTCACATTTTCACTTTCCAAAATAACTCCAGCTAATATTGACGAGACATCAAAATTATCGATCATATCCTTTTCAGTTTCAAATCCGACGGGATTTAATAGATTTAATCTTTCGGATGTAATTTTCATTATATCTTGGTTGTACTCATTATCAGGCGTGAAAAATATTTTATAAGGAATAGTTGGTTCCGTAATTAACATTTGCTTCCTGTTGAATATTTAAAAAAAAATCAATGTAGCACATGGAAAACAAAAATTTACTAAACTTACTTGAACCACGACAATTCTTTCAATTCCATATCTCTTTTGAAATGAATTCTAGAGAGAGTTTCAGGGGATTTTATTAAAAGTAGTACGCAAAATATTGCTAAAATTGTTATAATTTCTATTGAAATTTGTATATAAGATCTGCGTTCCACTATCAGATTCTTTTTCAGAAGCAGCCACAAGTTTCTCGTAGTCATTGTTGAAGAGAAATTTTGAAAAAAAAATAATTTTCAATTCGTTTCCAGGCTTAAATTTTTTTCAATTGACATATGTGTATATATACATACATACATATAATAATTATTGACAACTTTTTTAGTTCCTGTTTACAATGTAGACATTTTTATAAAATTTTTCTTTTTCTTTTTTATTGCAGAAAGTTTCCATTTTTAGGTACGGGTATGTGAGGAATATGGTTACAATTATCTAAGAGCATAACTATAATACAATAAAATGTAATTATAATATGCTTCAAATTTATCTATTTTTGGCTATACTTTCTCAGGGAAAGTAGAACCGACTGGACGAAAATAATTTTCGGTAATTTGAAAACTACTTATGTATGTGCATACATATGTATATTAAATTTAATATTATCCAAATGAGAATTCATTTGGCTACTGTGTATGTACTATGAATGATCTTCGCAATATTTTTCTGTTATAGTAAAATTATATTTGTAAAGAAAAAATAGTAGCTTTGATCGGGAGTTAATAGCAACCATATTGTTGAAGGTACATATCACAGACTATGTTCGGGCATCGTTCCGTGCGTTTCGGCCATATTACGGTGCCCCATTTCAATAAACAAAATAGTAGATTCAAGAGCGTCTAGTGCATCCTGAAATCAGTAAATATTTTTTTTCGTTAACGCGAGCGCTATAGGTCGATGAATACCTGCTTTTGGTCTGAATTGGATGATATATGTATGTAAGTACAATACAGCTCTAGGCGTATTGATATTTTGGTCGGCGCGATTTGAAAGCATGGCCACCGAGATCGTGCGATTTGAACCCGTTAGACGTTTTCTTGTAGGGTTTTCTTCAGGCGTAGGACTATGCCAATAAGCCACAAACTCAAAGCTAACGTAATCCATGCCATCGGTCAAATTCAGCCAGATTTATGCTCAAGAATCATAGAAAATTTAACATTTCGTATTTGCGGTACCCAGAGCAAAGTCACGGCGTACATTTTTCATACATAATGACATCAGTAGGCCTTTCGAATGAATACAAAAATTTAATAATTGCCCTTATTATGATTGTCGACGTCACACCAAGTCGACATCAATATAGTGGCAATTGTAGGATCGTTATCGAGAACTACTAAATATTATTGATAGGATATTACTACTAATATGGCTTATAAAATTACAATTGGCCATCAATATTAGTTAATTATTGCCTACAAGGAGTTCAGAACTGCTGTCTTTTTTACTGTCGACTTGATGTGACGGCGACTCGACAATCATAATAAGAGGGATTATCTTACACACACTTTGTTTTATTAAAATTTGAAACAAAATAATAAAATAAGGTTTACAATTTGATCTTGATCTAATGATGAGATACTACGTGGGCACAATAAATTAAGAAAAAAGCTGGAATAAATAAATAAATAGTATGTATGTACATACTTATATGGCCAAGTAAGCGGGGGCTCCCTGTTTAATATAACCTAAATTAACCCTCTAAGAAGAGCTTCCAAAAAAGTACTATAAATGATAAAGATTAGGAAGGCGTACAATTTTGCCAGTAGTCATGATGTTCTTATGTTTCCTAATACAAAATAAATATTATCATTGGTGTTTTCATTGTAGATTTAAGGAAATAAATATTTGTTTTTGTGTAGAAACTATTTTGAAATCACATCTAACAGATGTTTAGAAATAATTAATATTTTATCCGAATTTTTTCAACTAGCCTTCCTCGGAAGTTGAAAAACGCACCACTGGATTTGGAAGTAATGAAAACGTTGATCCTTGAGAATGACTTAAATCTTTAATTACGTAACTTACATGCTTTTCAGTAGACAAAATTGATCTATGTATGTACTTACATATGTATACTTATATTGGATGTCATTTTTTAGGTTTTATCGTTTTTAATGAAAAAAGACCGTCTTTGACGTCCTTCATCCGCATTTTTTGTTAAATGGTTCTCCAGATATAATAGGGTACATCAAAGCATGTACTTATGTAAATATGTACATACTTACATACATATGTAGTTCACTTATTGTCAGCTGCACTCAATGCACATACTACATGCATACTTATATGCGGAATTAATAATGAAAAAATTCATATAGTAAATATATAAATACATACATACATACATGTATTGTTTACTCATCACTAGTGAGATTATTTCACTTTCTTATTTGTGTATAATTAAAAAACTGGCTTCGCTTTCTGTAAAACCAATTTTGAGGTAAGACGTTGTTTAAGCAAATGCTTTTTAGCTTTTAAATATTTAGCAATTACCTCCATATTCTGTGATTACCTCAAAGTTGTTAGAGATAATGAAATAGAGTGATACATAAATATTTTGTTGACACTATCGAAAGTAAAACTAAAAACACATACATATGTACATATGTATGTATGTATGCAATCATTTTTTTTATGTATTTACATATGTAAGTATGTATTTACCAATTTGCTCGTATGTACATAAATATATATTACGAAATGAATCGATTTGTTTCCATAAAATCGCTAGAGTCTACAACACTACTGATAATCGAAACGGTCAAAAGCTGTCAAGATACAGCTGCTCTGATTTCTAACCTTAAAGTATTTTTATACAAATTAAAATTGGTGCATAAGTACATGCAATTGCAGAAGGAATACTTAGCTGGTTACTAAATCCAGAGAAATTTACGCAATAGGTAAGATTGAAAAAAAAACATATGCATGTATTTGCAGAAATACTTTGTAAAATATAAATGATGTACTTTAGAAAAAACGGTGATATCAAATGGCCGCAGCAACAAAGGCGAGTAAAAATTTATACAGACTATTTGTGGGTAATTTGCCGTGGACGGTTAGTCATCAACAGCTGAAAGTTTATTTTAAAGATTTTGGACGTGTGGTCACCGCCAATGTAATATTTGACAAAAAGACTGGCCTGTCTCGTGGTTATGGATTTGTAACAGTCAATAGCTTGAAGGTAGTAGAGAAAATTGAAAACGAGCAGAAACACCTTTTGGAAGGCAATTACTTAAACATACAAAAAACTTAAAACTATCGATCCATATACCAGCATTTAGTTAAGTTAACATACATTTTAACAAAAATATAATTAAACAAGCAGAAAACTAACGAAATGAATTATCAAGAAAGCCAAAATGATAGCGATTGGGAATTTGAAGACAGCGATGAAAATGATGAACTATTTACAAAAGCTACTCAACAAGTTCAAAGAACGCATGACAAACTGCTACCGAATGATTTGTTGGAATTTTATGGTCTATACAAACAAGCCACAATTGGTAACTGCAATACTCCGAAGCCAGGCATGTTTAGTATGCAGGCTAGAGCGAAATGGTGTGCTTGGAATGAGTTACGAGATATGCCAAGTGATAAAGCCAAAGAAGTTTATATAGAAAAAGTTAAACAAATAGACCCCAAATGGTATGAAAATATACAAAGTGGAGTTACATCTGCTTCAGTTAACACTGGATGGGTGGTTCATTCCATAGAATTACCACCCGATGATCATAATTCGAAACCAGAGCATGAAAAAAATATCTTTGATTTTGTTAAGGATAAAAATATTAAACGTATCAAGGAGACCATTAAAAATTCCGACTTTCAGTTACTGGATGAAAATGGCATGGGACTGATACATTGGGCAACTGATGCAAATGATGTAGCTATCTTGGAATTCTTGTTATCATCTGGCTGTCCTGTAGATTTGCGTGATGCTGAACAACAAACTGCTTTGCATTATGCTTCGTCATGTGGTCATTTGGAATGTGCGAAATTACTGTTACAATTTAATGCTGACAAAAGGATAAAAAGTGCAGATGGACAAACCTGTATTGATGTAGCCGATAACCCCAAAATACGTTCATTATTAGAATCGTAATACGTAACGAACACTTCAAATTTTTTGCTTTAATTTGTTTTAATAAAAATGTAAATTAAAATTTTTTGAAGCAGTAATTAAAATGTTTCATGAAAATCTGACAGACATTTCTAAAATTCGATAAAGGGTTACAGAAAAGACCGCTTACATTTGCAGTACTGCGCTGCAGTGAATTAAAATGCTAATAACTGCAACAGGAAAAGAGATGATGTACAAAAAATTGTATGTTAAATATGGGTTATATGCAATAGGCACGTAAAAACATTTGATTTGTGTTGGTATAGAGGAGAATGTTTGCTTTTCTGTGCAGTGCAGTACAGCATTTATGAACGTGCCCTTTAATTTTCCTTTTGTGGATGCAAATATTTTTAACGAAAAATATTTACTATCGATTATCATTTAGAATCCTAAAATATTATGGAAACTACCACAGCTGTCTTCAAAAAGGTTTTGACGTTTTTCAATTGTTCTATGGCTAGATTAAGTTTATACATAGGGATTTGTGATTTACTTTCCACTAGATTTATGCATAATCAATTCTCACGTGAGTATTGATTAGCTTGTATACACAATTTAGAAATGTTGAAATTTAAATCGATGTTATTGATTATTGGTAGAAAGTTAGTTGTCATCTATGATTGCAGAGCTAGAACTATTTAATTCATGGCCGTCTTGTCCTGATCCTGAATTTTTTTTCGTCCCCATAAACAAACACTTGCACGATACCATCTCTATTTGCAATGTAGAAAGGATCGAGACCTAAGTATTTATAAAGGTTAAGTAGCTTTGGAGAGGGTGTATGCAACTAAAACAGGCGTGTGCTGTTTTACAGACTTGGCATCACTGATTTTTGTCCTCAACATTAAAAAAGCGTGAGCCTTCAAAAGAAAAATAAAAAACAGTTTTAACAAATTGAACTTTTTCAATATGCATCCTGGTGGTCCAATTACTTCAGACAGTGATATTGAAAGTGTCTTGTCCCTACAAATTACAAATCCTAAACTTCGTCGCAGTAGCGTAGGAGCAAAATACTACTGCAGTATTGAAGGATGTGGTGAAAGTTTCAAGCGTTTAGATCATTTGGACAGGCATGAATTTAAACATACAGGAGTTGTAAGTTTTTTTATTAACCCAAGTGCCATATACATACATAAATATATAGTAATTAATTTCTTAAAAATTAAAAACAGAAAAAGCACGCCTGCCATTATGATGACTGTTCGAAAACATACAGTATATTGACGCATTTGAAAAGACACATACGGTCCACTCATGAAAAGCAGGAGAAACAACCGATAAAAAATGTTCCTTGCGAGGTAGATACTTGTGATAAACTTTTTACAAGTATCAGCAATATGCAACGTCACATACGCGAGGTTCATGAGAATCCTAAAGTATACAAATGTCAATTTTGTGACGAGAAATTTACGCAGAAACTGAAAATGCGAAGACATGAAATAGGAAAACATACAGGCGTTTATCCGTACAACTGTGAGAAGTGCTCGAGGGGGTTTCATCAGAAGTGGCAATGGGAAAAACATGAAGAAACGTGTAAAGTGTATCCATGTCCTACTTGCAATGAAACGTTTGAAAAGTGGACATTATTTTTAAAACATTGTAAAGAAACTCAACATTCGCGCAAATACTATAAGTGTGAGTATTGTGAAAGCGTCTACGTTAAGCCTGTTGAACTGCAAAAGCATGTGGCGGTAAAACATTTAGAAGATAAAAATAGCACACCAGGAGCCTTTAAATGCCATTACGAAGGCTGTCAAAAATGTTATGCATATGAAAGAAATTTGCGTCAACATATTGCAGTCACTCACGATGGAAAAACATTTAAATGCACTCATAATGATTGTGACAAAGCATTTAGTTCTGCACAAAATTTACAGAAACATTTAAGCAGAGATCATTGCACCAAAACAACTAAGCGTAAGGAGCCTTCTTCTAAACCTCCACTCAAACGCAAAAAACGCAAAGACGCTGGCAAGGCAAAAGTTTCGCATTTAGTTCAGCTTTCGGGTATAGCAGTAGATAGGCAGTTGAATAAAAAGCTAAAGTGTAGAGACGAAGCTGCTATAGAAGAGGTTGCGACACATCTATCTCAAGAAATGGATATTAATTCAAGTTCTAATAATGATGATTTAGAAAATGAAGTTATTGAAGATGGCAGTAAAAATAAAGACGTTTCTACAAGTTCTACTGAAAAAGATATAATTTAAGAAGACTCAAAACAAATTAAACGGCAAAATTACGAAATTGGAAACTATACGAAGTGAAATCTATTATAAACCAGTTATAAAATTTAGTCCAGTATGTATTGATATTCTTAATTAGCAAAATATATGTATTTTTTGTCCTTTATATAAATGTACTTCTTACTCATGATCTCAATAAAACGAATTTAAAGGCTCTGCTGGTAATACATATGCCGATAATCGCGTAAATCTGCGATGCTATGGTTCTTCAAAGCTGTTAAGAAAAGAAATGGATTTTACTGAAACATCGCCACAAAATGTTATATTTATATAGAAATAAATCTTAGTTTTGGTTTGCAAGAATGAATGAACTCACTGAAATATTCCAAATTCTTCGTTTTGCAAATAAAAAAAAAAAAAAAAAAATTAAAGGTCTAGAAACTGAATTCAGAAAAACTATTTCTTATGTTTATGTTAAAAATTATAAATACCCAGATAGTTTAATTTGATATTATTATTATTTACTATTTCAATAGCATTAAAAAGAAATTTCGAATGAGTATATTTTAATTTTAACGAAATTGGTTAAGTATTCCAAAAACGTAAATATGAACTGCTAATAGAGTTTTTAATAGCAAAAAATCAGAACTTCAAATAAATGGCCTATAATGGATTTAGAGATGAGTTAGCATCATCACTAATCAAACGCAGGAATGTGCATAGTTGTTTGTAATTCCGAAAAAAATTATGAAGCTGCGGCTGACTTCCTAAACGTCTCTTTACGACGTTAATGTATCGATATAGTATCAATAGAGTATCGATACATTATTTAGTTACTTTGTATGCAGATACCTTTTATCCCTGATAACGTTTAGACACTTTTATATGCAATACATCTTTTACTAAACATATTAAGTTAAATTAGTACGACAATAACAGAGGACCACAGAATAAATCAATATAAAATCAGCGACGAGTTTACGTGTTTAATATAACTTTCATTGCAACTTAATTTTTGTGGATACTGTTTGCTTTTTTACATTTTGTACCGAATACATTAAAAATTGTATGAACTACATGTAGGATTCAGTAAAACCGTATTACAGCAACACAACTTTTGTTTAGGAAGTCACACAATTATTCATCTTAAATGAGCAAGTAAAAAAGAAAATAACTTCGAAATTTCAATAGTTTGAAACTAAAATATAAACGCATTGAAAAAATGTATTGTTTGTTGTGGCTTTAGCCCAACAAACATTTTTTGATTTCTTAAAATATAAATGTTTTCTACATACACATTTATATTACCAAAGTACATTATATTTTAAACGAATAATTGACTTTCAAAATTATGCACGTAATAAAAATATGCATTAAATAAAATTAAGTGTATTTGCTTTATCACTACTAAAATTCATTATCATTAATTACAAACTTATTTACTTTTCTTAATGTCCTTGTTATTTACAATGAATTTATAACTTTGCGCATACGCATTTGTTGCAACCACTTTTCAAATTGTTCCGAAGGCGTTTGAGGATTAGGCATATAGTAATTCTTTGGTGGTTTGCCCTCTTCTAAACGCACAAAGTAATGACAATGTTTATATTCTACAACGCCAAAACGTCCTCGTGCATGGCGTCTAAATCCCTTGAAAACACGACCTTTTCCCACAAACGACTCAGCTGCAATTTAACCAATTATTAGAGTTTCTTTGTAAATGAAAAACATACCAATCCATAGATTGCTTCTGTATTCAACGTTATGGCTCTTTTGTGCCATTTCAATAGCTTCTAGTATGACTTCTTTGACATCAGTCGCACCTTTTTTTAAAACAAAGCTTAGCTGCTTTAGTGCTTCATCCACTGACATGCCCCTCACGAAGGAAGCTATATACCACATTTTATCTGGGCTATATTTAATATTTGTTCGCATATGACACACATACTGAAATGGGTGGTAGTGTATGGGCTCAGAATTTGCATTTATTGTTTTTCTTTTTTAATTTTATGTCAGACATGAATTGATGTGCTTTAATCAATGAATGGTTATTTGAGAAATCTTATAACAAAAGAGTGTTATGATGGGAATTGGCAGAAGGAATTTTACATGATTTTGCGGTATGTACATATATGTATGTATATGTATATTTTAGGTAATGCTGATTTAAAATGTGTTTATATTAGACAAAATAAACTTACCGCTTTTCGTGGATCCTCTTCAGGTTTCTGCGGGGGGTGCACTATTTTATTATTGAGCAACCATTTCTGTGGTCCTGTATTGTGTTTGTTATAGCGCGCCGTGACACTAGAACTCGTATGCAAATTAGCCGCTACTAAAGGTGCTCCGAAATCAACAAACTTATTAGAGTTCATCAAATGCATTTTTGATAGAGAAAGACGATTCAATAGCCTTGACATGTTATTCATTTTGTAATTGTTTTAATAAGATTTTGATTTACAATTAAGAAATTTATTTGAAATATTCACAAAATCTAAGGCTGCATAACCAAAAAAAAAGAAAATTTCGTGAATGGAAGAGAGGAGCCAGCTGATTGTCAAATGTGAGTACAAAAATTAATAAAATTTGGCTACACTTATTGAAATGGGAGTTTCCTTTTTAATTGTTAGTAGTGTAATGTTCAAATTTACATTAAGAGTAACAGATTACAGAAAATTAACTGTCATTTTAGTTTCTAACCAAGATTTTTCATAAAATTCATCAAAATTCACTAATGGTTTCTTTCGAAGCAACGTAATTGTCGGCGTGGGATATCACATGTGAAATATTCCTGTATTGTAAACTCTGGCATCTCTATAATAACATTTTCCTTTTGTTACCTTCCGTCATTTACCGTTATTCCTTTTCACAAAATAAAACTTAAAAAAGTAAAAATAAATGCCATTTTTCCAAACGTCTTTTCGTTCTGCAAATTTTTCCTGACAGGAGTACTAAGAAACACAGTGAAGAATATTTTGTTGGGTATAATCAACCAAAAAATTTTCTTAAAAAATATGTTTGTGAAATTAAAAATCAATAAAATAAGTAATATAATATTAAAAAATATGTTAGAAAATAAATAAAAATGGTTTTATTTAAAGAAACTTAAAAATCTATGTGTAACTAAAAATAGTAAAAAAAATGTTCCAAACGTGGGTGTGATAATGAAAATTTCAATTAAAGAAATTTAAGTCCTTAAAAAACTTAATATAACACAGTTAAAATCGAGTACGCAAATAATTGTGTAAATTTTATCTTTCACAAGTGGATTTAATAAAACAAAAATTATGAGTGATTCTCGGGTTAGTGGCAAACGTATTTCCTCTGCCAGTGAAAGTGATGCTAGGTCAGCAACCCAATTTAGCAAAACAATGTCAACGAAGGACTTGGAAGACTTGGATATACCACCAGAAATAAATTCACAAGCACTCGATACCACTAAAACAATAAATCAAGTAAGTTTACATAAGTAACGAAAATTTTCATTGCCAACATTATATAATATTGGGCCATATTATTTTATGCTGTTTATTCTCCTTCACCTCCCCATTTTGTGAATGAGAAATTTTTCCACACTATATTTTAATGATTTTTCCTTAGGGTACTTAACAGTTGTGTGTGTGTGTGTGCCTGTTACTTTCATAACTCTCTCTTTTGATATATTCTAATATTTATGTACATACATATATACATATGGCTGTGTTTTATTTGTGTTACATATTTGCTTAACTCATTCTTTGGTTTTCATTCAACAACTTTCTTTGTCCTACCATTTTCTATCCTACCATGTTTATTATTTATACTTTATGTCGTTTCCTTGTTTTGAAAGATGTAAACAACCGACTAGTTTTTCCTATTAGCGTTTCCCTAATTTTTCTTGTTTGCATTTGTTGTTATAAATTTACAGTGAGGTGAGCCTTTGTTGGCATAATTTTCTGCATTTTTGTTTTGCTTGGCCCTTTTACGGAGTTTCCTTTGACTTGCCGCCATTTTTATTTGGTGTGTGTGCTCTCTTGTCATTATTTCATTGTTGAATACTAAAACAACATGAGCTGAATTTTTTAACAATAATTATTACTACAAATTATAATATTTGTGTTTTTTGTATGTGAATATTTTTTTGCAATTATTTTAATTCACAGAGATTGATTTATAAAATGTGTTTACTATTTCTTAGATTTCAGGGATGATAGTTTTTGTCCTAAATTTATATATATTTTTTAATTAACAGATGCATTAATTATATTTTTTAATATTAATAAAAATAAATCCGCTTTTATAAATATATAAATTATTTACAGACCATACCAACAGTTTAATAATTTGATTTTGACATCCGAATTACTGATAATATTCCTTTTAAAATTATCGAAATTTCTTAAAATATTAGTTATGGGTTTTCTCTTAGTTTAGATTAATTGGCTAATGTTCGTACGATTTTGGGAATATATTTACATATTCTTGGTATTTGTTGGGAAATATTTTTAATAATTCTAGTACTATACATGCGACTTTCCACTAGGTTATATAGGCTTAATTTGCCGAACCATTTTAAAGTTTCATTTGAAATTCGAATTTCATACTCGATACTGATGTTGCTAATATATTTATGTATGACTATAGAAACTTAATAATATGTATATGTAGTTTGTATAACTTGGTTTTTTGTATTATACATTGCCATTGAATTATCTATCATATTTTTTCAATAAAAACTTTATATTCGTTGTGTCTATCGAACTATCAACTTCAATAGGTTATGGGCCCAGACTCGTGGTTTTTGAAATCGTTTTTCTAAGTTCGTTATTGAGTTATTGTTTTTTTTTGCCCAAATGAATACAGCAGCTGTCCAGTTTCCTAAATTATCAAATAACAACTACCATGTATGGAAATTTAATATGGAGTTGCTATTTCTCGAAAGAGAGCTGTGGGACTTGGTAGTGAAGGCTGAGCCTGAAGCACCGGATGAAAAATGGTTGGCTCGTGACGGAAAAGCAAGAGCTACAATAGGATTAGCTGTGGAAGAGTCTCAAAAGGTGTTAATAAAACAGCTTAAAACAGCTAAAGCGTTTTGGGATATTTTAAAGAAGCATCATCAAAAGGCAAATATTACCAATAAAGTGAGTCTTCTAAGATTGATGTCCTCAAAAAGATTGCTTGGTGGTCAGTGTATGGAGAGCCATATAAACGAATTCTTGTCTATTGTCGACCGATTGCGTGATTTAGGTGAAAACTTGGAGGAGCATAAAGTTGTTGCGTTTTTGCTGGGTACATTACCAGATGAGTATAATAATTTGATTTCATCTTTGGAAATGCGTCCGGAAGCAGACCTCACGATGGATTTTGTCAAAGAGAAGCTTATACAAGAATTTAACAAAAAGTTTAGATCTGATCAAGAGAACGAGACTGCTTTTAAAATTCAGAAACGAAAATTTTTACCGAAATGTTTTTTATGTGGAAAGCCGGGACATTTGAAGAGAAATTGTAAGGAAAAGAAGAAAAACAACAATAGCAACAACCGCGCAAATATCGTCAAAAATGATGCCGATGTTTGTTTCGGTGTAATGCAAGAGAAAACAAGTTCTGAATGGTTCATCGACTCTGCAGCAACAAACCATATGTGCTGTGAGGAAAGATATTTTACTAATCTGACAAAAAGAGTTGATACTGTTTATATGGCAAACGGTACTGAAGTGAAAGTACGTGGAAAAGGTGACTGCAGATTGTTCTGTGAAAACAAAGAAATTCGTGTTCGGGATGTCCTATTTATTCCGGAGTTGGATGGAAGTCTGTTATCGGTTCGTCGGTTGACGAGTGTTGGCTTTGAAGTAAACTTTGGTGGGGATGGTTGCAAAATTTCTTTGGATGGCAAAATTCATGCAACAGGTTACCTGAGAAATAATTTGTTTGTATTGAATCAACGAGAAAAGGCGTTGAATGTGTCAGATTGCATTCATGTTTGGCATCGTAGATTTGGTCATAGAAATTTAAAAGCAATTGACATGATGGTTTTCAAAGAATTGATGAAAGGGGTTAAAATAACGAAGTGCAAATGTTCATCAACATGCGAGATCTGTCTGAAAGGAAAGCTAGCGAGGAAAAAGTTTCCTAAAGTGTCGGAGTCAAAGTCTGAACAAATCTTGGATTTGGTGCATTGTGATTTATGCGGTCCAATGCAGGTGACAACACCTGGTGGTAACAAATATATCTTAACACTTATTGATGACTATAGCCGGTATTGCAGCGTATTCTTTCTTCCTTCAAAAGATATGGCATTTCAGAAAATTATGCAGTTTATTGAGCAATGCGAAAATCAGTTTGGGAAACGGTTGAAGGTTCTTAGAACGGATCGTGGTG
The DNA here is from genome assembly GCA_963681545.1 of Germaria angustata. Classification (NCBI taxonomy): domain Eukaryota; kingdom Metazoa; phylum Arthropoda; class Insecta; order Diptera; family Tachinidae; genus Germaria; species Germaria angustata. The sequence goes on along the minus strand of OY813001.1, from coordinate 52,800,745 downwards.
GTGAATTTGTTAATTTCAAGTCTGAGAGATATTTCAAGAGTAAAGGAATAATTCATCAGCACCTTATACACCACAGCAAAATGGGGTTGCTGAGCGGAAAAATAGAAGCTTGATGGAGATGGCAAGGTGCATGCTGTTAGATGCAAATATGGAAATAAAATTTTGGGGAGAGGCTGTGAGTCATGCAAACTATATTCAAAATCGGCTTTTGTCTGCTGCTGTTAGTTTAACGCCATTTGAGTTATGGTATGGAAAACCTCCAATTTTGAATAATATTAAAATTTTTGGTGCTGTTGCATATGCGCAAATCAACAAGCAAAAGAGAAGAAAGTTAGACGAAGTGTCAATCAAGTGCAATCTAGTTGGGTACGAAGAACAAACAAAAGCATTTCGTTTATTAAACACCAATACAAATAAAATTATCATAAGCCGTGATGTAAAGTTTTTGGAGTCTAAAAAGGATGAAATTAATAACAACAATGTTGTTGGAACTGGTGCTAGCGGCGTTATGTTGAATGATGGTATTGATGATAATGGAGATTGTAGCATTGTTAGTTTTATGCTTCCGAAAGAAACGGGCTTTGGTGATAACGGTGATGAAAATAAAGTTCAAAATGGTGCAGTAAATTGTTCTCAATGAGATATATGTATATCAGATAAAACGGATGGAATAAGCAGTGAAGATTTTAATGGGTTTGAGTCTGCCGAGGAATTCTTGTCATCATCTGAGACAGAATTGTCGTCAAATGAGGCTGAAGCTGTGTCCAGAAAATCCTCAAGAGTAAATAAGGGTATACCTCCCAAGAAGTATGGTTACAAGGTGTGTGAGGAAAGTGACCCAGTAAGTTACGGGGATGTTTTAACACGATGTGATAGTAAATGTTGGCTGAAAGCTATGGAAGAAGAAATGAAGGCAATGAAAGACAACAATGTTTGGAGCTTGGTAGAATTACCCAAAGGTGCTAAGGTAGTTGGTTGCAAGTGGGTTTACAAAACTAAGCACTTAGTTAACGGAGAAATAAAATATAAAGCTAGATTGGTGGCGAAAGGATTTTCTCAAAAATATGGGGAAAACTATGATGAAGTTTAGTTAAGTTAAGTTAAGGCAGCAACATTTCGAAGCTTGTTGGCAATTTCGAGCTACAGAAAAATGAAGGTACGTCAAGTCGATATTAAAACTGCATTTCTTTATGGTGAATTGGATACAGAAATATTTATGAAGCAACCTGATGGCTATATCGTGAACGGGAAAGATAATTATGTTTGTAAATTAAATCATAGCCTATATGGGCTTAAACAGTCAGCTCGGTGTTGGAATCTCCGGATCAATAAAATTTTAATTGATTGGGGATTCACGAGGGGAATAACCGAATCATGCTTATATGTGAGAGGGAGTGGAGATTCTGTTACGTACATCCTTATATATGTTGACGATGTTCTTATCGAGAATGTTATAGATCTCCTGAAATCTAATTTTGAGATTACTGATTTGGGTGCTTTGAAGCTATATTTGGGTATTGAGGTAGTGATGAATGACGGCTTGTTTTATCTATCGCAGAAAAGATACATTAACAAAGTTTTGAGTGAATATGGGCTTCAGAATGCAAAAGTTTCATTCATACCAATGGATCCCGGATATCTTAAACTGAATTCTGAGAATGTTCTTAATAATAATAACCTGTATCGTAAGGCGGTTGGTTCGCTCTTGTATATTTCGAATAATACAAGGCCTGATATTTCGGTGGCTGTATCAATTTTATCACGGAAAACTAGTAATCCAAATGAAGATGATTGGAACCAATTAAAGAGAGTGATGAAATATCTAAAAGGAACTATGGACTTAAAGTTATGCGTAAGTTCTAAATCGAAATTGGAACTAAAAGGGTTCGCTGATGCTGACTGGGCAGGAGAACCAAATGGACGAAAATCAACAAGTGGTTTTATTTTTAAATTAGGGGATGCGGTCATTAGTTATGCCAGTCGAAAGCAAACAAATGTCACGTTGTCGTCCACGGAAGCAGAATTCGTTTCTCTAGCGGATTCGTCTCAAGAATTTTTATGGATTTCTCGACTAATGAAAGAATTTCAAATTGATATTGGTCAACCAATCATTTTCGAAGATAACCAAAGCTGTTTGAAGATGCTCCAAGACGAGAAGATATCATCAAGAAGTAAACATATTGATGTAAAATACTATTTCATTCGCGATTTATTAAGAACTGGAAAAGTATTATATGAGTACTGTCCAACCGATTCTATGTTAGCTGATATTCTAACGAAGCCGTTGCAGAAGACAAAAATATGCAAATTTAGAGAACTTATTGGCCTACGTGAATGATTTTATTAGTTTTTTTTTAATTCTTTGATGCATATATACATATACTATAAATGTACACATGTATACACATACATACATATGTATATTAGAAATACAATACTGTGATAGTGAGAAGGGCTGTTGCTAATATATTTATGTATGACTATAGAAACTTAATAATATGTATATGTAGTTTGTATAACTTGGTTTTTTGTATTATACATTGCCATTGAATTATCTATCATATTTTTTCAATAAAAACTTTATATTCGTTGTGTCTGTCGAACTATCAACTTCAATAACTGATTTAATTTATTGCTATATACAGTTCTACGTCAGGTAAATAGTTTCTACTTTGTACTTTTCCAGTTTAGATCGAATATAAAAAACATTTGTAATTGTAGCAACTTTTCTACCTTTGTAAGATATTATACGGGTCAGGGTCATGTATGAAGGTATATAGTGTTTTCTTTCTTGAAAAATTTAACATTTTGTTGATCAAAATTTAATTGATAAAAAATAGCTTCCTTACAGGATAACACGCAATCCTGTAAGTGTGAGCTTTTCTCTTTGAAAAGGTAAAATATGTCATACTTTTTTTAGAAATGTTTATTGTTTTGAAAGTAACCGTTCCCCAGTTATTTTTAATCTACATATCCCTTTTAAAATATTTCATTTTAATTCTATTTTATTTTAAGCATTCTAAATACATACATACATAGGTACATATGTATGTAAATACATATTTATTTAAAATATTTCTTATCTACTTGCAGCCACACGTTCCACAGCCATATAAAACCGAAAATTCCAATAATGATTATCCACTGGCTGTACACTTTTTTGCCAACTTCCATCATATTTGCGTAGTTACAGCACTGTTGCCGTTGGTGACACTATTTACATGTTTTGTAACCGCTTATGTCTTCCAATATGATGACGTACACGAAACACATTGTAGGGTAAGTTGTGCAAATGTTACATTTTTGGCAAAATTTCATTTGGAATACATTTTTTTCCAGGTTTATAATATTGTGCCCTCAATAAGTGCAATTACTGGCGTAAGTCCTCAACGTTATTTTTGGCGTTTCAGCATTGCCTTACATTTGGGCCCTCGTTTACCCATCGCATTCATCTATAAAAACTACTATCGTTTAATGTTGGCCAAATTGCAGAAAGAACGCCCCGATAAAGTCGGTAGAACTGTTTATTTGGTTTATTTAATATTAATACTGAATTGCATAGAAATTGCATCATTGGGTGGTGTCACTTACATTTCGAATAGAGAAAATTATCGTAAGTATGAGCATTTTTTCCAATCAAAAGTTTATTAAAAAGTAATATATACTCTGTAAAAGGGTGCTTATCTTTCTAAAGTATTATGGCATTGTTGGCCTTCGGCCGGACTTTTTCTATGAGATATTTCCAAAACCGGCTTTGCTTTCAACATTTTGGTTTTATTTTATTGGGACTTATTTCATTTTTTGCATGGGATTTTTAAGTTTTATTTCAATTTTGGATTGCGAAATAATTTAACTTACTTTGGAGTTTATTTCATTAAATATAATTTTGTTGGTGCCATTTCATTGGGAACTATTTAATATACATATATATTACGTTGGACGTTATTTCATTTATCCATTGTTTTTTTAGATTAAAAGCTGATTAAACTTTGAGTTCGATCGAAGTAGCAGTAATTTCATATTTTATTTAAAAAAATATTATCGTAAAATCTTAAAATTAACTAAATCGAGTCGACTCATATTCGCATGACAGCTAAATGAGGTCACAAAATGCCACAAATGTTCAAAAGTTAAGAACCGCACTTAGAAAAGCTTCATTGAAAAAGCGGTATAAGCCTATAATTTGATCCATTTTTAGTATTTGCTGTTAAAATTTGCTTTTTAAGAACATATTTTCTATTTTTTTAAGTTATTATTTTAAAAAGCTTTTTTGTAGCTTATATTCGCACATATTAAGTGATGCGGATCGAATTGTTCTAATCATGTTCTTAAAACACTTTTTTCTTTAACTTTAGCAATACATGAAAAAATATTTATCACTTTTATGATCTGTTCTTTGTGTCACATGTTGGCCACCATTAAACTAAACGACATCATTCACGAGGATCATACCGAGTTGACACAATTACAAAGGGATTCGATTAAATGGAAGAAAATTTTATTCGCCATGTCAATTCTTAGCACAATTGGCTTATTGATCTTCTTTGCCAAACATCGTTTCTATTGTCATGATTTAGGTAATTGATCTTGTCTCTTTGTTTAATTAAGAATTTCTAAATACTAATAATTGTTCTAGCTTTCAGTTGGTTCGCATTTTTTGAATACTTAATTGCCATAGCCAACATGTTGTTCCATTTCACCATTATCTGGGACTTTCCCTTCCAATACATGTTGGTTGTGCAAGGATCGCGCACAAAAATAGAAGAAATATTTCGCAAGTTATTGGAAAAAGTGGATTAAAATCATTGGATAAGGAAAAACTGTCGAAAAGGAGGAAGGGCTTAAGAAATGTTTTAACAATTTAATTTAACAAACAAAAGTCTTCGAAACTTTATATAAAAATATATTAAAAACAAAAAAAAAAATTAAACATAAATATAAAAATCGTTAATAACTTATTACGCATAAAATACTCTTATGGTGACTAAACAAACAAACACGCACTCTTTTTTTCAAATATTAAATATTTTTTATACAATTATTTTTAGGAATTTTGATGTGTTTTCCTGGTACGAGTATGTAGTAAAAATGCGCTTCCATGTTTTCGTTTTTTCTTGCCCTTTTTCTTTTCCTGAAATTGAACTCTAAAAAATAATGTTGAAGTTCCTTTTAGATTTAAATACATATGTAAGAAATTCAGTTATAGTATTGCTAGTTTAATGTAGGCAATTATAAATTAATTTATTACTAAAGTTTTATAAAACTATGTAAAACAATAATTCCCACATTATACATTCACTATCTAAGGGAACGTTTGAATTGTTTTGAAGTGCTTTACTGACTTAGAAGTCAACGCTTTAAAGATTTTTTTTAAACTAATTTAAGATAATTCTTAGCTCGTAGCGTAGGGACTAGTGTACTAAACTAGTAGTCAAAGGGTCACATGTTCAATTCCTACAGTTTATGCTTTCTTTTTTTTATCTTCTGTTCCCAGTTTTTCAATATTTATTTATCACACGTATCACAAAGGGACCAAATCATGGACCCAAGTGAGCGAAAGCTGCCTATTCAACCTAACCTAACTTAATAAAATACTATATATTCCTATAAAAATTCCCATTTATATATTGGAAATATCTGCATAAGCAGTATAAATTTTTAATCTTTACAAAATATGGTCTGAGGTCTATTGATGAGCTGACTTAAGCACCACAAAATAAATAGAACTAAATAATTTTCCAAAAAAATATTTTTATATAATCTATTTTATTATCAATTAATAAAACATTCAAGTTGTAGATCTCATACATTTTATTTATATTCGATATTTTGCTACTCTTTTATACATTTTATTGAATAAGTTAAGACAGGTACAGTGCGAACAAAAATTTTTAAAACACTCTCGCTGCTTGATACGACTACTTAATAATACAACTATGATAATAAATTCATCTTAATCAAACTAAGATTTATTTAAGTTTGAAAATGCACACATTATTTATCTACAAAAGTACTAATTCATTGTAGTTTTTAATAAAATGATAGGGCGGGCAGCATTTCAATATGAAGGCATATTTTGCTCCTACCGATAATAAGCACCACAACGTTATTAACGAAGATAAAATTTTCGTTTTATTAAAAGCTTCGCTGGTAATCGAAAACTTTCAAACTTAATTAGCTCTGAATGTAAAAAATGTACTTTTAACTCTAGGACTGGATTTACACTATGCATTTACGCTTCAAATTTATTGCAAGCAACTTCTCGAATAAAGGGATATTGAAGCAAACGGCATAGCAAAACTGGCAGCACATGCAATTTCATGCAATATTTTTCTCAGCTGTTTCATTGTGCCTTTTATTAGCGCAGACACAAACTTTCGTACAAAAAATATTTTTTATTTAAAATTTAAATTATTCTTTGCAATAAATATTTAGTTCGAACGCACCGATTTACTAAATATATACAAAATACTTTAAGCAATCAAATATTTAATTTAATCAATTGTTAATATATTGTTAATTTTAACTATGAATTTATTTAAAAAAGATTATTTCATTAGCAAAATTATTTTAACTCCTCAAGCAAAGCAAAATTAAAATTGAAAAACAGTAGATCGAAATTTAATCGAAAAATTTACATTTGTAAAAACGACGAGAAACATAAAGAGCAACTTTGATTTTAAATAAAAATTATATAACAAGCAAGTCTTTCAGATTAATTATTAAGGGAGTTTGTATGTCTTCTCACTGGATGTGGGATAATGACGTAATTGAGTATAAGAGTTATGATGTAATTAGAAATTTGCAACATGTGCTTATATTCGCTGAGTAACATCCATAATTTTTGTCGCTTGAATGAAATAAATAAATAATCGAATAAAAATAATAGAAAAACTTATCGCAAAATCGAAATAGTGGAAAATATCAGTAGCTTAAACAAAATTCAAAATATTCAAATAAAAATTATTATTTAAAGCGAAAAAGCTTAGATATCTAAATTTCATGAACCTTTAAAAAAATAAATTTCATTAAAAAATATAAAAAATACGCCAAAATTCATAAAAATGCCATATGTAATAAAAAAATTTACAATTCCCAGTAAATCGTACATTCGAAAAAAAATTGCACGTTCTTCTTATGCTTTTGATTTTATTTCAAAAAGTTTATCTTCATCAATATGTTGAAATATTTTTTAAATTTATAAGTAATTCAACTAAAAGCTAATTTAACTTCTAACTAAAGTAACAAAATAATTAATAACAAGTTTTAAAAAATAAGGTCGTTTTAAAAAATAACCGATTCTACGCGGTTCACATATGAATCAAGTTTGTTTAGTTCTATCGCCGAATTATTTAAATAAATTTGTTTAAAATTGGTAAAATCAACAATCAAAAAATTACTTTTAGCTTCACGCTGAACTAATTTTACAAGGCGATAACAATGCAAAGCGAAGAAAACCCTGTCAGCACTCAATCACTGTTGATCCACTGTACACCAAATTCCAATGCTCTACCAACAATAAAATCACAATGAAGCATATGCAACCAAAACCTTCAGCTATTTCAAGATATAACAGTAACGCGACTGTAATACGCTTACGTGTTCATGCTACATACAACCACAAATCATATTACAACAAACAAGAACATGACAACAAAGTTCTATTAACAACATATCGTCAATAGCTCGACGTCTGTTAGTAAATAATTAAATAAACATAAGAAGTTAACGACAATTGGTTCCTCTACATTACAAGACTTTTTCACTCTTGCTAAAGCAGAATTAAGTTCTGATGTATTTCATTTGTAAATTTTGAATTAGTTAACATCGTAATACAGTACGTGTTGTCGTATTGAAGGAGCTCCGTTAATAAAAGAAATTCGGAATTCTTATTGGTGCGATTGCCAGCATGTAAATAAAGAGCAACAGTGGTGTGATTGAAACTAAATATCTGTATTGTGTTACTAAGTGCCTGTTTACATTGGACGATTTTTGTCGCTGCAATTCTTAGTTTGTAGGTAAATAGGGGGAATAGAGCTAATAGGGGAAGAGAGAAACTAAAGAGAGTACACATAGGCATGTACTCTTGCAATTCCTTTTTCCCGCAATTCGTAATACGTAAATTCCTTGTTTGTTTACCGTAAGAATATACTTAAAAAAGAAAATATCAAAAATTACATACGTATGTATGTATGTATGCATAAAATATCTGCGACAAAAATCGTTCAATGTAAACGCAAATGCAATTTTAAAGAAAGGAAGACAAAAATTGCAGCGACAAAAATCGTTCAATGTAAACTGGCACTAACTTTATTATTAAAAAGAACCTGCAGAAAATTAATGTTAAAGCATTTCACCTATGGTGTACTTTGGGTGTGTACACAGACTATTAATTGGGATTTAATAAATCCGCTGTAGCGCTACCCTGTGAGACTAATTCACCTTGATCAGCTGGTTTCAGTTTCTTCTTTTATTCATTTTGTTAGTCCACATTCAACAGCTAAAAGAGTCACACGCGTCTAGCTTAAATTCGGGTGTTATTAAATTTTAATTAAGTAGTGAAATAGTTTGTGAAATATGTTCTTTATGGTGTTTAATAAACATAAAAGTGTAAACTTAGTCCAAAATCGTTCTGAATGTAATGGCATATGTGCATGTAAATCGGAGGAAAGTAAGGAACGGCAAACGCAAGTCATCCAACGTGGTGGCCGTGTCAAAGTAAGTTCTCTCTTTTTGTGTATAGACATCTTTATGGATGGCTATTTTTACATGTATACTATCTGATGCAGGGTGCATTGCTAATGTGTATCCACATAATTTATCATATTTCGTAAAATACCATTGATAATTGTTTCAGTTCTTGCAATATTTTCTAAGAAGAATTTCTTTTAGTTGGAATGGATTCTGCTTGTCAGATTGTTATAAGACAAATTTGTTTTACAGGGTGATGGCGACATCAATCAGAATTGTTGACGTCACCCTTACTTCAGCCGTCAAGTGCATTAAGTAATAGAGATTTTTAAATCCCCTTATTTTTTCTATGTGGGATATAACAATACAGACCATCGCGAATTCGCTTCAATTCGCTTGTAAATATTTGTATGGGTTAATAAGATCTGCTTTGATTTCTTGAGTGTTGCCCTTGAGTGGTGAATAACCCTTTGCGAATTTGGTAGGCGTACGAATGAGGTAATTTATCTGCGATTTCGCTGTACATGCAACTATCAACTACGTGAACAGAAATCTGTTCTGTTAAGAAAACTTAAATTCCTTTTCGGTTGAAAGATATGCCATAGTGCCCTTATACTCATTGTATAGGTCGCATTTTCTGTGATCAAGCAAGTCAAGCACAACGTAAAAATGTATGCTATAATTGCTTTATGTATAATGTTTCATATTAAGAATTAAACCAAATTTTAGTAAATACGTAAATAGGTCTTTAGACATTATTCATATTCTTGGAATTAGTCAAAAAAAATGTGGCCTATGAATGCATCGTATGATTTGCTATATAAAGCAATTACTTAACACTCGAATAAACTGGGCGGATAGTCCAGCTTGGTTCTGCTTCTAATGTTATGCCAATGTTATGCCAATGTGTATTAATGTGGTTTATGAATTTGCTAATTCAACCAAATCCTCAATGGCTCTCAGTCTCAAACATCATTTATAATTTTTTTTTTACTGGCTGGCTTGTGTCATTGGGGTTTAAAAGCCAGAGGCGCAGAAAATATTCTTGAAATGACAATTGTATGTTTCTTAATAATAGATCTTGAGGTATGATTCATGATTTAAGAATTTAAAATATAAAATTAAGGTAAAATGATTTTTTTTTAATAAACCTATTCAGTAGGACATGCACAAAAAATATGTAATATACACATTTCGAATATAAATTTTTATAATATTTTGCGAAAAAGAAGTTGAATATTAAATAAATATGGTTATTATTTAAATGGCTATGAATTAAAGTTATAAGTAGGAAATGTGACAATCGGAAGAGCAAAATTTTATAAAAAGAAAAATAAACGCAAGTCGATTATAATTGTTTGTTGGGTTGTGTTTGTATAAAAGCCTTTTAAAGCTTTTATACTAACTTGTTTTGTAAATTACAAATAGAAAAATACGATTGAGTTCTGTTTTGGTATGCTTTTCAAACATGATTTGGCTAAAGGGTACTGATGATTTGGTAAGTGCCAATGAAATGCAAGCATATACTCAGCTAAGCCAACAACAGATAATAAAGTATTAAATAAAATGAAATTATTATGCAAAATGCATTGTTTGTTGTGGCTTTAGCTGTGCATATGCCAACATTTCATTGGTCATTAAACCAAATCTTCAGTGAAGTTTAAGCAGTTTGTTTTAACGATTAATTGTGGAGAATATCCCGAATGATAAATTTCAATATTATGAAATTATTATTTTTACTTTTGTTTGAAGGAAAAATATATCAAGTGTTTATTCTTTATATCTTTTAATTTAAAAAGATGATGAATATTTAATGAATTTTTATGACAATTACGATAGTTTGGACTTAAAATTAGAAATAAATAATGAGGATTTGTTTAAATATTCAATAAATTTTAATAAAACTGTAAAATTAGTTCAAACTAGTTAAAGCCGTTAAAAGAACCAAAGCTCTTAAGCATTTACGAAACCGTAAACAGTTTTCCTAACTTTGGAAGTTGGAAAAATTAACAACGAAGTAAAGCTGAACTTCTAAAGAAGTGATAAAAATATTGAGATTATGATCAGAAAGTAGGGCGAATTCGGATAATTTCCCCTGATTATAACATAGGCTTGTTATTGCGGAACGTTCCCTTTTTTGCTGCTTATCAGCCGACTTGGAAGCTGTCCTTAATATATTGTTTTTTATGCAAAAAAAGTTATATTAAATTGTGAACTGGGGTGGGGAAAAGTTTAAAAAGTTTCCAATAGTGAAAATATCTTTTTTTCTCCCCTATGGTAAAGCAGTTGTATGAATTATTATTCAAAGGAAGGCAATAATTTCATCAAAATTTAAAGACAACTATATTATAATAAAAGGGAAGTAGTTTTATAGATTTGCGGAAGTAATTTAAATTTTTAATAAAAATTTTTATCATGACATTCTAAGAAGTTGGAAAAATGTACTAATAGATTTTTGGAAGCAATGCGAATGTCGTTCTTTTTTCTCACTGAGAACTAAAGTGGAAACAAATGTAGGATTTGTTGAAACTACTGCCAAGGACTTCTAATAGGATGATGTTAACAACACATCCGATAAGTTCGCTGTGACGTCTATAACGCCAGAAACAGTTTTATAGCGAATATGATGTAAACCATAAAATTAGTTCAAAATTACTTGAATTGAAAAAGGGGTTAAAGTAGAAAAGTCGGCAACATGCCACACATAAACCCGAATATATGCAAGTCTATGAAACTAAAGGCGTTTTTGGCATTTCTTGCAAACTTTCGTTGTCTTCGCGATAAGCGTGCGTTTTTTAGTCTTATCTATATTTTCGAATCGCTGTCATAATTATGGAATTTAGAACAATTACAATTTTAAATAAAAACACCATGATTATTCTTTGCTTCGATATTATTTTTGTTTTTTTGATCTCTTCGATGTTCTATGCTTCTATAAAAGTTCTCAATTATATCGTGCCCTTACCGCGAAAAAAGCTTAAGTGACAAAGTTTTTGATTTTCACTTTTTCATCGCAAGCGATAATTGACGATATCTAAAATTAAGTCTTCAGATTTTATAATCGTTGGGAGTGGCGTCCCAAATTTAGAGCAAACTCAATTTTGCAGTACACAATACACAACTTACTTTTTCAACTTTACAAAACATGGCTAGTGGTCAAATACTACGTTTATTATTATTATTATTATTATTATTATTATTATTATTATTATTATTTCTTTATTAGTATTAAAAATACTTTTAAAAATCTATTAAATTTTTCGTATTTAGATATATCTTATATAATAGACAATACGTTTTTTAAATACATTTACATTGCGTTCTAATTTTATATTATTTGGCAGGGAATTGTAGAGTTGTAAACCTTTATAGAATAGTGACCGTTGCATTGCAGCCGTTGATGCTCTTTCAATTCTAAAATGGTCCACGTTTCTTAGCTGGTACGGTTGAGCGTCTCTCACATATGTTATTTGTTCCGTTAGATATTCTGGGGCTTCACCGTTTTTAATTTTTTGAATAAATTTCAGAGTGTTTAGTTTGAGCCTTTGTTCTATGGTGAGCCATTTTAATGTTTCCAGCATGAAATTAATAGATGTATATCTGTTGAACTTCAGTATGGTTCGCATTGCTCTATTTTGTAATTTCTGTAGACGTTCAATCTGATTCGCTGTGCAACATGTGTACAATATGGTTGACCCGAATTCAAAGTGTGGTTTGATGATAGTGTTATATATATTGATCGCTGTCATGATTGAAAATTTTTTTCTAATTCGTTTGAAAAAACTAATTTTTTGCCGATTTTTTACAGATATAGTCAATATGTTGTTGTCCTTGTCAATGATAAAACCTAAATATTTTATTTGTTCTACTTTCTCTATTATTTCATTATTTATTTTAAAAATTATGTTGCTTTTAGTATTAATCTCCATTATCTTCGTTTTATTTTCATTTAGTTTCAGTTTATTCATGTTAAGCCATGTATTTACGTTTTCCATATCGTGAGTAAGATTGTTATAACATTCGTGATCTGATCCTTCTTCCGTAAAAATTAGAGTATCGTCAGCATATAAAACTATTTCACATTTGTTCAATATGTTTGGCATATCGTTTATGTAAATGATAAATAACAGTGCTCCCAAAATCGATCTCTGTGGTACTCCATAATCGTTATTATCTGTTTTGGATTTGAAATTATTTACTTTAGTAATTTGCTTCCTGTTTGTTAGGTACGATGTAAACCATTTTAATTCTATATCTCTAATGCCGTATTTTTGTAGTTTTTGCAATAATATATTTCTATCGATTGTTTCGAAGGCCCTTTTAAAGTCGAGAAAAATTCCTACTATTTTTTGGTCCTTTTCGGTTTTTTTCCATCTGTTTATTAAATAGTTAACCGCCGTTTCACACGAATACTTCTTTCTGAATCCAGATTGGTACTTTGATAGTATTGAGTTTTCTTCCATATATTGCTCCAGTTGCTCCTTTACCACTTTCTCAATTATTTTCTCACAGGTCTTCAGTGTGTTTATGGGACGAAATTCGTCACATTTTCTTGTTTTTGCAATCTTGGCAATTGGTGTAACCATTGACGTTTTCCTGTTTATAAAATATTTATTAAAGTTATCGGCTATTTCAAACTTTTCCTTACACTCTATTTGATTAAATATCACAGTTTCAATTGCACTTTTTGTTTTCTTTAAAATTAGTTTTTTTAATTCCCTCCACATTTCTTTTTGGTCATTAATATTATTAATTTTGTTATTTAAATAATTATTTTTTTCGTTTTCAATTTTTACTTTGTACAAATTTCGTGTTGTTTTATAGCTATCCCAAGCTTCATTTGTATTTTGTATCTTTGCTATTTGGTATTTTCTAATTTTTTCCCTTTTTAAAAGTCTTATTTCTTCGTTAAACCATTTGCAATTAAAATTTTCTTTCATTTTCTTTTTTTTTTGGTTAATTTTTTAACTGCATCTTCCAAGTATTTATCGAACAAGTTGACGTTGTTGTTTAGGTCATTATTTATATTTATTTGTTGTATGTTCCATATTTCTCTATTATATTGGTCTCTATTATATTTAAATATTTCAATATCTTTATACGCATTAGGATTGTATTCTGCATTATTTATTATTATGTCTATTGCTTCATGATCTGAAATTTTGTTTGAAGTATTACTGTTTGTTGATATATTTGTGTTGTTTGTTATTATATAATCAATTAATGTTTTTGAGTTCTGTGTTTTTCTTGTAAATTCATTCATTATCTGTTTAAGGCCGTTGTCATCAAGTAAACAACTCATTTATACGCACGTCTTATTTGCAAATAAAAAAGAAGAATGTTGCCGTATAACTTTTTTATTGTAACTTATTAACTCACTTAACAAGTCGTGAATAACGACACTATTTGCAAATAAAAAGTAAGACGTTGCCACTTGATGAACGTTTTTTGTGTTTTACTTACCAAACAATCATATTTTCGTCACATGGCATCACTAATAATAACACAAGTTCTGTATGTAATTTCCCGTATAAACAGTGAATTAGTTATTTGCAAATAGTTCTATTTGCAAATAAGACGTGCGTATAAACGTGGTATATGTACGAGCTGATATAAGCGCTATAATAAATAAATAAACAAATAACAAAATATTCCAAAGAATTTTTTAAAATGATATGTATTTAAGTATACATTTGGGAAATTCAAACGGTGTGCTATTAAGTCATATTTTAGTATGGTTTAAAAAAATTGTTTTTGTGCTGCAAACAAAAAAGTTATAAAGAAATAAGACCTATTGAGGTATTTTTATTGTATTGTCATAAAATAATGGAAAAATCTGAGCCGAACGGCCGAAACTCTTTAGACGAGTGGCGTTAAACGTGTGCGCACAAATCCAACTATAAAATGGAGTCTGCTGGAAGAAAAGTCGCCAATAGAGATTTTGGAACCCCAAGGTGGACACTTCTGCGGCTAATGAGCAAACTAGCAACGTTTATTGAAAGCCCTTCCTCAGTTTGTTCTTCTTCGTCTTCATCACCTACAAGGAGGTGAATTAAAATTTAAATGGACAAATTTTTTTCATACTTGGTCCACCCGTTATCATGTCCAACATGCAATTTTCACACAAACTGTGTATTATTTTAGTTTTTGACATTTTTATAAATGTTTTAATTTCTTTTATTTGATGTCAAATATTTATAAATGTTTTATGTTCATATCAGCTGACCGAATTCTGAAATAGCATACTAAGTTAAGACGGGTTGTTCATAGCAGTCATATACATACATATGTATGTATTTTCATGCTATTATTTTATGACATATGACTACCGTTTGAATCCCCCAATTATATATGTATTTTGTGTTAAATTAATAAAATATTCAAGTTCTAGGTCTTATAAATTTTCTCTTCATTCGATATTCCCTGCTATTTTATAAATTTTATAAATTTTATAAGATAAGCTATAATACAGTGAAAAAAATTTTTACAACACTTTCGTTAGTTTCTAATTAAACACCTTATTTTGATAATAATTTATACTAAGCCGAAATTGCATCAAAAAGAAACGATATGGTATTTAAATTAAGCTTTTCTTAAACGCGACATACGTCATATATCAAAACTCCTTAATATCCTTTGTATATATGACAGATGCTGTACCATAAAGTTTTTATGTGGCGACTAAAAGTTTCAAAACTTAAATTCGCATGTTGCTAAGTTCGTTGTTTTTGTTGTTGTTGTTATGTTGCATGAAAAGAGTGATATTTTCTCACATTTTGAAAAATAGAGAATAGTTATCGTATGGTGTCAAAGCAAGTTTTGCCAAATAGAAAAATTAATTAACACTATTTTTCGACCTTTTTAGGACTTTTTATAAAAAACAAATTTATTTTATTTCATAATTTCGACGCCTTATTTGGGCGTCTTCGTCGTCGTAAAAAAATAATTTTTCCTGAAGAAGACGTCGAAATATTGGAAAAAATAAATTTGTTTTTTTATAAAAAAGACCTAAATTTCGTTAATAAAATTAAAGATATAAAATAGAAAACTACAACAAAAAACAAAAAAATGGTAATGAATATCAGAAGATAATAAAAATTTCACTTAAAGTCGAAACTTTAGAAAGACTTAAACAATAAAATTATTAAAAATCCATACTTCCGCAGAGACATAAATTGTCAATTAAAATCAATGTCACAAAATATATCAAACTATTTTTTATTTATTTTATAAACAACGTTTAGGGTTTTTTTATAAAATAATAAAATTATTTTATTTCAAAATTTCGTCGCCTCTTTTGACGTCTTATGCAGGCAAAAATTTTAAAAATGTATCTTCAAATCGAAAATTTACTAATAAATAAATATTTTCAAGAATAATGGAAATTTTGCAGAAAGTCGAAATTCCAATGCGTGTTTGAAAATCAAGAAATTTTACAAAAAATAAAACATTTTAGAAATTTAGTTATACGAATTATATTCGTCCAAAAAATTGAGCGTTTAAAAAGTATATAAAATAGTCGACATTTTGCCTAAATAATAAATTAGAGAAAAAATTAAAAATATCAGAAAAAATTTAAATTTTACTAAGAAATTGAAAAATTTTTCAAATGGGACAGGAAATCCAAATTACACATAAAAATTCATTAAAAATATTAACAAAATATTACAAAACTCATTTAGATGCAAAAGATGCGATAAAACACGCAAGTGAAATTTAGAAAAAATAAAAAACATTAATATTAATATTCTTTTAAAAATATGAAAAAGATTTTAAGATCAGCGAAACCTCAATCGCTTTAGAATCTCGAGGTGAAAGGCATATAACATACCCAATAAAGTTATTTGAAACTATCCTGCTGATTAATCAGGAATCTGATTTCAGTTGCAAGCAATTTTTCATTTTCCTTATATGAATAAGATTCTTCACTATCGTTATTTTCATCATCTTTCGTACGTCATGCCCTTCTCTTTTCCAATTAAACTATTTGTGGCATCTATAAAATCTGCCTTCATGTTGCATTCATATGTTTTTTTTTGTATCAAAATGATCTTACTAACACTTATTAACTTTTACGGGGCATTAAAAGCAAATAAGAAAGAAGTTAATGATTACGTTCCCACTGAACGCTTGGTTGGTTGGCTGACTTGTTCACTAGTTGGCTCTGTCGGCTTGGCCCAACTGCACTAACTGACCAGCTTGTTTGACTTGGAAGCGGTGATAACTTTGTTGTCATTTTATATTGCCGCCAGTCTCGTTTTCGCATTTGTTTTTTTTTTTGTTTTTTTTTCTTTCTTTTTTGTAGTTTGTTTGTTATTGTTATTGGCCTGGTCATTGTCGCCTTTAATGTTGTTGCTGCTGTCGTTGTTTTATTTAATCATTTTTTTGTTGCATTACTATCAACATTTTTAGTTTGAAACTCTGTTTGATATTTTTATTTGTAATTTTTCTTCAAAAAAAGTGAAGCTTCTCCTTTTTTTGCAGTGTTGTAGTGTTTCTTATGATCATTGGCAAAAAAGTTGTGTTTCAAAAGCTTAAATTCCTTTCTGGTTTTATTAAATTTCTTGAATGACTTACGTAAGGTTTAATTAAAATTAAAATATTTCCATCATATAATGCAAAAAGGCGGGGCTTCGGAAAGCTCTAAATTTTAAAGCTGTTGCCAGCTAAATTTTACCATATAATAAAAGCACAAACTTTTAAGAAATAAATTTAAAAATATGCATTTAGCAATTAAACATTAACAGGACTTACTAGTTGTTCTACTCAATAATTATTTTTACAATTCAAATCGCTTTATCGCTAAAAAAAGGATATATTAATGTGTAAATATATATCGTATTTGCTTGAATTTTAATTTAGAAAGCAAGTGACAGGAAAGCTCTTTACGTGTAAAAAGCTTTCGTTTTTCCATAAAACATAATAAGACGGTTTGCGCTTACTTAATTAACTAATTGACAGAGCTTTATATAAATAAAAAAATTAAAAAATTCCATTGGCATATTCAGTATCATGGGCGTAGCTAGGTATGGGTCTAGAGGGCCGTGGCACCCACCTAATTCTATAACAATTTCTTTTACATACATACGATATAAAATTATTAAAAAAGGCACAGGGTATTGTGGACGGATTGCTTTTTTCTATTCAAGAAAACACAGCCAATTTAGGAATAGAAATGTCTGTTCCAGGGATAGTCTCTCGTCAAACTCACCGTTCAAATCCCCCGTTTTCATCACCTGCTGAATACTGGAAGCGATCTATATACACTCCTTATATAGATTCTGTAATTTCATCACTGGACAGAAGATTTATTGAAGAGCATAGGCCAGCGTTTGGAATTTATTGGTTGTACCCGTCAAACATGCTTTCTTGAAGCTGGAAGAGCTTAAAGATGCCACAAAAACGTTTGAGCATTTTTATGAGTTGGATGATTTGGAAGGAGAAATTGAGCTTTGGTATAATTCTTGGCAACAAAAAAAAAAGAAAAAAAATGGGTAAAGACGAATTAGCCGACTTAGAGCTGGCGAGTATTCTGAAAGACGCTGGATTATTTTATCCAAATATAAGGAAGGCGTTATTAATTTCATTGTCACAGACGTGCACTCCTGCAACTGTTGAGCGGTCATTTAGCACTTTAAGGCGAATAAAAACATGGGTGCGCTCCACAATGACTGAAGCTCGTTTAAACGGTAAAATAATATGCAATTTTACTTATTATCAAAAAAATAAGTATGTATATTGTATATTGCAGGACTATGTATGCCAGGGATACGCAAAACAAGGGCGCCGCGCCAATGCTTACGCTCTTTTTTTGTGTACATGTGCACACGTATTGCAGAGAAATAAAAAACATAAATCAGTCTCACTCGAGCATTCAAACACGATGGATGTGCTACGCTTGTTGTTAGAAATTAGCGTTGCCATATGCAAAAAGTGAGATCCCCAGAAATTCATATGAAATTAACCTGAGGAAATACTAGTTCTTATGAACAAAATTTTTATGAGAAAATGGAGATTTATGATTTCAAATTTAGGTATGACATGAAAATGTCAGATCTGGCAATAGTGATTCTTTATGTGTGTTTGTGAGGGCAAACAAAATGTTTATATGTATTTTTGCCTATCGCTGATGTATGCTAAGCGTCCACAGAAGATTGGTAACCGAGAAGAAGGACGAATTTTTGGAAAAAATTCTAGCAAAATTTTCAGAAGATCTACGCAGATTACTCCTCAAATAGATCGAAATTGTAATAATCATAAAAAATCGTAATCATAAAAAATCATAATTTTCGTGGCACCACCCTATTTCATATCCTGGCTACGCCCTTGTTCAGTATACGTTTTACTTATTTTCTTTAAGCTTAAGTCTCTTCTTTTTAAAATTTAATTATCGATATTTCGGTACTCATCGAGTATTTTTTATAAAATAAACAAATATCCTGCAAATGGTACTCGATGAGTATCGAAATATCGATAATTAAAATTAAAAAAGAAGAGACCTTAAGCTTAAAAAAATAAGTAAAGAGTATTGATTAAAATAAAACGGTAAAAAAAACTGAAACATACATACATATGTATATTAACTATAAGATATAATGAAGTAATGGTTAAATACTATGAAAAACAACAACAAAGCAAAGCGTTGAGTAAAAACAGTTCACAAAAGTTCATTGTATTTTTACTAAAAGTTTACTGAAAAATAGCTTTAAAATTAAACGAATTTTCTATTATGTATAAAAACGTGATTGTAAGAGTTTTATAAAGGAAAACAGAAAAGTTTTGAATAAAAAAATTCAAAATTTTACAAGAGCTTTTTCAAGTTTTTTAAGCGTTTTTAAAATGTGTTCATGTCATTAAATCTCTGTCATAGAAATTTTTTATTTTATAAAAAATATTAAAATTTTCTGTTAGATTTGTCAAATTTGTTTATTGTGGATTCAGCTGTTCATATGCCGACATTTCATTGGTCGCTAAAACAAATCGTCAGTGAAGTTTAAGCAGTTTTAAAACATTCAATCTCGTATACTTATGACAAACAAAGCAAATACAAAATGAGAATTCTATATTATGTATGATTATTACAAAATACATAATCATAGTAGGCTTAGAATGCTTTTATACAAACTACACAACAAACAATTATACTCAACATGAGTCTATTTAATTTTGTTGCAACATTCAAATTCAAGCCAACCAACCCCCTCGGAAGAAAGGTAAAACCCTATTTAAATTTTGTTTTGTTTTAAAAATCTGCACAATTTTTGAAAGCTTTCATAATATGTAGTTTCGAAAAGCTATTTTCTTAAATAACAATTTAATGTAATTTCTTTTCCAATGGTTTATTAATTTAAATAATATTAAAAGAAATTATTCAATTGTTCGTTAGTAAGTTGGTTTTAATAGATTTCTCGCGAGGTATAATGAACAACTGTGATATCATCGATGAACTAGATACAGGACTATCGTCCTTTTTTCAAATATAATCGGAAATGGGCGAACAATAAACTCCTATTAGTTAAAAACCTAAACAGTTTGATTTTGTTAGAAATCTTGATAAAGTTAAAAAAACTCTTTCATTTAGAAGATATATATTCCTCCTTTTTTTAAAAATGGTAGGGGATGGGGGAAAAATAAAGACACCAAAGGACTACCAACTGTGTATGGACAATTGCCTTTAAGTCAAAATGCTTATTAATTATTTTATTAATGCAATTATAATAACATTTAAAAAAAAACATTTACATATGATACACAAAAAAGATTTTCGTTCTGTCTCGTAATAGTAGGGGATGGCCGAAAAAGTAATGCCTTGAGGAATCTCAACAGATCAGTATCTGTGAAAGCTATAGCAAATTTTCTGGGTAAAAATTACATTGCAGCTTTTATATTAACGCTTGAAAAAGCTTGTCTTCGAGGCTCTCGTTTTTGAAAGTTTAGTAACATTTGTTTTTGGAAGGTTGTAAATATATTAACACAAAAGCACAAAAGCGTTAAAGTTTTAAAGTGATATTTAAAACAAGTTTAAAGGGGCAGCTTTCTTTCTATAAAAGTTTTTTTTAGAGTATTCAAACTAAATTTTTTATAAAACCCTATTAAAAAATAATAATAATAATGTAAAATGCTTTTGTAAATATTATGATAAGAAATCATATGAAATCTTTTTGTTTAATTATATATATATATATATATATATATATATATATATATATATATATATATATATATATATATATACATATATATATATATATATATATATATATGTATATATATATATATATATATATATATATATATATATATATATATATATATATATATATATATATATATATATATATAGTATATAGAAAAAAAGAAACAAATTGTCATGTGCAAGCGGCTGAAAATATATTCATGCCCTCTTTTTCTCCTCTTCCACAAAACTTATATGCCCACCATTAAGCTTGACTTAGCTACTTAAATGGCCAACCAGTTGTTGTTGGACTAAAATCGAAACTGGTTCACACGAATCCATTCATATGATCAATCATATATACATAATATATGATACATACATACACACATATGTATGTACATTCATATATCCATGTCAAATGATAAACGACTACAAATATTAACTGGAAGCTCCCTAAACGACAAAAAGCGGGACTACGACAGCGGCAACGTCAACAGCCCATTAAGCTACTCTATAGTGTAGCAACAACTACAACGGAGAACAAAGTACGAGTATCTTCACATAATGCATGATTGTGACACTGCGGTTGTATTTCTTGAGATACTTGAGCAAATCGAAATGTTCTACGAACTGAAAGGCAGCAAAGCAAGACTGCAATGCAATGCACAGTAAAGCACAGCAAAGCAACAATTTAATGTAATTCCAGAAATTCTTTAATGCCTCAAGAATGAAGAAAAATGCCGTCCGTGGAAATAAGAGAAACGAGAAAAAACATTCTTAAGATTGCTGAAAAGAATTTCTAAGTTGCGAATTTGATACAAAAACAAAACTGGTCAAACATATGCTTTTTAAGAATGCATTAAGCGAACCTACCAGATACAAATCCAATACACGAAACACAAACACACACACAGATACTATCAACATATGCATCTATGGATGTAGATATGTACATATGTATGCTCGTATATGAATATTTATCCAGCTATACGACACTAACTGCCTGCTAACTGGGGAATGGCAAATGCTGCTTTTTTTAACTTAATTTTTTCTTTCGATATCTGAGAAACATCGTATGATGGTATGCAGACCATATGTATGCCGACGTTGTTGTTTCAACTATGTGAACGTTCTTGAAATTGTTGTGTTGTATGTATTTCTTATATGATTCGCTGCTGGTGTTGTTGTTGTAGCAGCCGCATCCGTACTAGTCTCTTATATTTTTGTCCAGCAAATAAGTAATGCTTAGACTTTTAGTTGAAACTTGCAAGTTTTTCATTTCGTTACTTGCTCCTGCTGCTGCTGCTACTGATAATGATGATGATTTCTACTCGTATGTAGTACATTCATATGAACAATCGTGCAACATTCATGTGGGGAAAGAAAAACATGCTGATTGGCATTTAGAGTTGTTGTAGAATTTTTTTTTTAATTTTAATTTTTTCTTGTGAATTAAAAAGTTGCACTTAAAAAGCAAGTAACAAACAGAAATATAATCAACATTTGTTTTGTGGAACAAACTTACTTAAACTTAAACCTACGCTTGGTTACGTTTGCCGCCATTAATTTGGTTGATGCAGCAGCGGTGTTACCCAATTACAACAAATTAAGTATTTCCCGTTGGAGAGAAGCTTCCTTCCTAAACTTAAAGTTTATTTTATTTTACCTCATTTTGATATTAAAAAAAATAATAATTTCGCCCAATTTAATACTTTGAAATATACCAAGGTAATACAAGAGGCATCCGATTTATGCTGCATATATCGCACGCATTCTTCCATATTTGGAAAAATGTTTAAATACAACTTCCATACATTTTGGACTACAGTTGTTGTTTTGAAAACCTCCGATCCCAATGTGTACAGCACGGTAAATCGATGAATCTAATTCGGTATAGGTATTGGCTGAAGATACCATGTCCACTAAGGCTGGTACCCGCGATTACTTTCCATCCGAATTTTAAGGTCAGGAATCAGCATATTATTTAATATTTCCTTAGTTATGGCTGACAATCTACTTGCCAGATTTTTATAACCTCCATTCTGGCTTCTGCTTTAATCATTCTGTTATATATAATATAAAACTTCTAGCTATACGCCTTAAAACCTAATCGCCTATAATATATCGCATAATCGCCTTTCCACGCAACATAAACCTATAGAGAGACGCAATAGATCTACCGTCTTTTCTACGGCTTAGTAAATATGACTCTCAAATGATGACATCTATCTATCATTATACTCAAGTACATATTTCAATGTATCCTTTGATGTGATTTCGAAGTCTTCTAGTCATATATTCCTTCAATCGTCGTCTTGATATGACTAAAATGTTTGTGTTGTGATCCCCTAGTGGCAGCCACGATTGTGTCTGTCGGATGCTGTCATTCAACAGATTTCTGGCCTCATGTAATTCAGCCACTGTAATTGCCAAAATAATGCATTCCTCAAATTCCGTGATCTTTACTCCCATTAGCAAATTCAACTGGAATATGCCATAGCACATTATCTCACTGTCGGCAGAACTGGGAACTTATCTTTTGCAGATTTTTAACTCTTAAAAGTCAAAGATTAAAAATTAATAATTTTTTATAAAAAAATTCAGATTTCTGCGAAGGCTAATGACGTAAAAATATTATAAATTTCATGTTGCCATAGAAATAATACTTGATTACCCCTTTCATCTTAAAAAAATCTATTTTCATTCTGCGATATAGAAATTTCCAGTCCATAATCTTTATTTTGGTAGCCATAGCTTAGTGTGAGGCGTCTACATAAAGTAGCGGTGATGAAAATTGGAGTTTTTATTTTGCAGATTATATCAAAGTAATATCCAATAATAGAAGTGAAATGAAATCCTATAATAGAAATGAACTTGTTTCTTATATCGCTTTTCTCGTTAATAATATGCAAACAAATTTTTCTTCCACCACTGCAACTTTCGTCTGTTATATGGTAAATTTGTAATGTTTTTATTTTACTTTTATATATAAAAAATATTTGTTTGTAATTGCTGCCTTTTATTTTGTGATTTAATGATTTTTGATGACCTTTTTCTTTATTTTGCAGATTTTCCGTCAAACGTTTTTTCCCATTTACTTCGAAAAACTGTGGCAACACCACATTACATGTCTTCGAAAACTATCCAAACGGTGAAAACGTTCCGTGTAATTTATACATGTGCGTGTATGTATGTATGTATGTTTATATGTATTTAAACCCTTTCATAGTTTTTGAACATCTCAACCGGTCAGAGCAAAAATTTGCGACATTCTGAAAACTTTTTATATTGCATAAATATGAACTGATTCGTTGTAGTAAATTAGAGATTTGTAGGAAATAAATTTTTCGAAAAATATTTTTGAAAGCAATTTTGAAGTAGCGCTTCATTCTAACCTAAAATCGAATCAGTCTTTAATTTAAAAAATAACGTGCATTGTCACAGTTTTCATTCAAATCTATTACCTTGCTCGGAATAAACCGTTTTCAAAAAACAAAAAAATATATTTAAATTGCTCTGAAAATATATGTCAAATCAATTGTATAGATTCAATCACTATTCGAATTATCAAAATCTGCTTTGAGTGTCGCAAATTGTAAAAATCGGTTTATTCTTTGAAAAAATATTGTTTTGGAAATTTTCGAAAACAGCGTATATTTTAATAAGTCCGAAAGTTATTATCAAATCAGTTTTCCTAATTGGGATACTCTATTGGACTTGGACTGAAAGCTAAATCGAGTACAGTTAGTTGTTTTAAAAGAAACCATTGCCATAATTTAACGAAATAGTTTTTACTTTAATTACTCCTAAAGTTCTTCTGAAATAAACTTTTCTATATGCGAGAAATTTCAGCGATGACCCGCAAAGCCAATTAATAATTTTATTTATATTAAATGATATGTATATTAAATGACGATTCTTCCGGTCAAAATTAAACCAATTAGGAGCAAGCTCATACACAGAGCATCAGAAACAATTTCGTAATATGAGCCAAGTGAGTTGGTGGTTGATTATTCCCCAACGCTATTTATTTTAACGTTGCTACCTTTGAAGATGTTGTTCTTCCCGTTGCTGTCAATGGCATCATATGGTCTTTTTTTTAAAGAGCTGTAACTATTATATTTTACTCAGAGTGGACAACTCGTGTGACCATTTGAACATTTCATTTGTTTTAGAGAACTTAATTCTATTCCATTTCTTTCGGCAGTAAAGCAAATAATGAATACTATATAGTTGAAATTGTGAGCATGCATTAAATGACAATCGTTATGTAAAGAAAAGAAAATCGAGATCCCAGAATTTTAAAAGTCACCTTGATTATTGAACACATCTTATATTTTGCAAAAATCACTGTGTATTAATTTTTAAAAATCTAGATCAAGCCGAAAATACCATTAAATTATGCATAAATGAATTTAAAACGGCCAGTTTTCCCGTTATATATACAATATTCCCTCTCATAGCAAAAGTCACTATCTGGCATCATCAATACACATTTGGTAAATTTCCCCAAACATCACTACTCATCATTGTCAATAATCCCCCTCCACCACTGTTTGGTACTTTTTCAACACACCGGCTTCTTTGTTATTTTCACTGTTTGTTTTGCTATACTACAGTTTTCTTTTGAGTGTGGCTTTTATATTTATTAGTTCGGTCTGTTGCATTTAGTAACGCGCGCGCATATTTTTACTGCGTTTTGGAATTTTTGTGTTCGGCGAAAGAATTTTAGTTTTTGTTTAAGCCCCCATCATTTATTTACTTACTGTGTTTTGTTTTAGCATTTGCAGAAAGATAAAAAACAAACAAATTAAAAGTAATTGGCAAAAAATTAAGAAAAGAAAATGTAAAAATTCCAAATGCTTTCGAGTGATTGTCTTGTGTGTTCTGAAAAAGTAAATTGTTGTTTTAAGAACAAAATGAAAACATGTTGATGCATGTAAGAATGCCTTATGTTTTGTTGTTGCAGATACATATGTATAAGAAAGTAAATCAATCATACAAAAAGAAACCTAAAACTATAAATTCGTAGAATAGATACCCCCAATTTGTTTCAAGCAAGTGATTTCCTTTATCAACACGTTCCGTCATAATAAAAATTTTCAATTGTTTTGATTTTTGTTTGTTTCGGCATAAACAAGAAAACACACATACATACATGCATTCATACATAATTTATACAACTTGCAAGTGTTGAATTCGCCGACTGAAAATCATATGTTTTTCATGAACTTCAT
The DNA here is from genome assembly GCA_963681545.1 of Germaria angustata. Lineage (NCBI taxonomy): Eukaryota > Metazoa > Arthropoda > Insecta > Diptera > Tachinidae > Germaria > Germaria angustata. The sequence continues at coordinate 52,774,639 of OY813001.1, read as the reverse complement.
TGCCTACTGCCATCTCTTTCTTTCTAAGACTTTAATTATTGTGTGTTATAAAATGTAAAACAAAATAATAAACTTGAGTTTTAATATTTAAGTGTGAGTGTATATGTAAGTATATGTAACAACAGTGGTTCGAGATTGACAAAAATTTCCTTGGCAAATAGATTTAATATACAACGTATTGCATCGAATATATAAAGGTGAGTGGAGTTCTCTTTATCTCTTAACAATATAATGAAAATCGTATTGATTAATTATAGCGATTTCAATAAAACATTAGTCGGCAAATTTATTTCGATACATCCTTTGTTCTGATCGAATTCAATAAAAAAAATAAATAAAAAGTTGTGTACTTTATTGCAAAACAAGACTGTTTTCTTAAAATTTTTAAATTAAAATGTATCAGAATACCGACTAGTGTTTGAATTGCTATAACTTTAAGCTTGATATTACATATAATAATACAGATTTAAAGCTAAATAATTTGCCGTAAATCAAAATTTTAATTCTGTTGTTTTCTGCTTTTTTTAATTGTTTCTATGTACAATAAGAAATTTAAAATAAATTTTATTTTCGGTATAAAATATTTCAGGTACTTAAGATAAATTCAATTAACCATGAACTTTTGTTAGAAAAATATAAAAAACGGGTGACTGAAGTTACGAAGCAAATAAGCGTCAAAGGTAACTAAACGTGAGGTAATTAAGCATATTACACAGTAGCAAAATCAACCTGCTATTAAAATCACAAAAAATATATAAACATTTTCCTACTTCCTTAGAAGTTTGGTCCGAAGGCTGATGTGAGAAAAAGGTTTAAACTCTTTTTCTGGAAAATGACTAGAATGTGTAAAGTTTTCCATTTACATAAAAGGAAAGTCATTTTCATTGCATGTTTTAAAGAAAAGTAAAAATTTTTGTAAATTGCAGTGATGTCGCTATATTTAAATATATAAATTATCAGAACCAAAAAGCAAGATATAAATTTTATTGAAAACTTAAAAGAAAAAAATTTTGTGTTTAACATCTTATATCCTTTTTAATTGATACTGAAAAATTTTTTGATGAAAGAAAATCCAAATTACCAGTAAAGGCTGCACCGTTTTCTCCCTAATTCTTTTGTAAAATAAGGTGATGCTAGTGGTAGTGGTTTGGGAAGCATACCAATAAAGTTGCAAACTGCAAAAGCCAAATTCTCTATAGCGGTTTCTAGTCGTACTGTTCATTCCAAACCACCACAGGAACAACGCTGTACCTTGCTGCTGGCTAAGAAAAAAGAAAATGCAAATCATATTTGAAATTAGTGTTAAAACGTCAACAATTAAACAGTTTGCCTTGTTATACATTTGCTGTTGTGAAAAAATTGCATCGTTGCACACCGCAAAGATCGCTTTATGACTTTCCCAATGAAATCATCATGTTGCAATTATTCTGAATGAAACATTACATTTAATTTGAAATAAATTGTGAAATTGCCCGGTCTGAATCTGATCACACACATTTGAGATAGAAACACTTGAACAAATTCTGATTTGAGCTGGGAGAAAGATAGAGAGAGGGACACATATTTTCCCTATCATTCTGCCAGCTGCATTAAAACTTGCGCAAGTAAAATTGTCCAGTCTAAAAGCCGCGTAATACAAAACTAGTAGAAGTAGTTAATATTCCGTACATACAGTTGTCATAAGTAATTTTTTGATTGGGTTTGGCTCGATTTTCGCAACTCTCCAAAAATTCTATTAGTTGCTTCCACCGAGGTTCTACTGTACTATTGATTTGGACTTTTTTAGATAATATTTTTCTGTTTCAGTTCCATTGCACAGAGCACTTCAATACAAACAAACGTACGATCCAAAATGTTTTAAAAACAGCAGCAGCAACAACAAATGAACGCAACACACATATAATATAGCAAGAAATCTCTAACAGTGTATATGTGATTTCGCTTTGGCCATAAAGACTTTGTCATGCGCTCCAACAGATGCCAACTTGTTTTAATTGTTCACTGTGTTCTTATTGTTGTTGTTTTGGACTCTGGCACACAACAATGGCTGAATTCAGCTGCAACTACAATTTCGTTTGTTTTCATGTCAACTCTTTCTAGCCTCTTGAAGCAACATATAGTTAATCGCTTCTAACTCAAGTAGATGCAGGCGGTGAGCCAAGAAATGTTTGTATTTGTTAATAAAGGTTGGGGTAATATCGTGAAGAGGAAGAACAAATTCGCCGTACATTCTTCAGCGCATTTTTCCGGTAAATTTCTCAAATATTTGGAATTTTTGTGCGTATATGTACGATGTGGTATGTGTGTGTGTGTGTGGGTGTGTGTAGCCATGAGATACATACTACATTTGGCAGCGAGATACAACTTGGTATTGATATTTTTATATTGTGCGTTTGTGTTGTTGTTGTAAGTTCATATGTATGTATTTTATATGTATGTACTTAGAAGTATATACACACATATACATACATACATGCACATATAACTAAGTATGTAGATGGCTATGTGTGCCGTTATAATAAAGTTCCAAATATTTTTGTATAGATGGCGCTAAGAGACCTAAACAAAACACCAAACTAAACAATAGAATTTTTTAATGATAAAAATTAAAAAAAAATTTGGGAGAGTGACATGCTCAGTTTTACTCAAGTAGAATATTAATATGTACGAATATAATGTAATCGTACAGACATACATACATACATACATACATACGTTATTTTTATGGAGGAGGTGTGGACAGATGGATGGCTGGCTGGCAAAAACAGATGGATGGATAGATGGATGAATGATATCGCTCACGAAAGCAACAACAAGTTAAAAAAAAAATTAAATATTACTGTTCTAGATTTTAACCTACAGAAAAATGATGATTTGAGTTTGGGTAGTTGGCAAACGTTATGGGTGAAGATGGCGGTGCTGCGGACAATGAATGTACTGACTGAATCATTATTATCTGGTGTTTAATTCTACGAAGTTGTTTAACTTATTCATCTATTCTTCCCTTTCTGTTTAGATTTAAAATACATAAATTCCAAGAATTTAATCTTGAAATATAAAAAGCTTTTATTCATTTATTTTTTTGTTTGAAATTTTCTTTAAATCATTTAATAAAGTAGAGTTCTAGTTATTCGGGTCTGCTTTTAAATGTGAACAAACATGAACTGAAAAAATTATTTATATTAGGAAATTCAAAAGAATTAAAGTTTTTAGTGAAAAGTTTTTTACCGTCGGCATAGCCAAAAACTTAAAGACGTTAGATCTGTCTTGGCATTCGGTACAATATTATTGGAGTTTTTGCTTCATTAAATCATTTTGCAAAGAAAACTGCGTACAATAAGAATTTTAAAACTTTAATGTACTATGTCTGCTACTTTAATTTCGTTATAAGGGCTTTGGTTATCATATTTTTCACATTACATTATTGTATTTCCAAGCTAAATAGTTCAGTGACATTGGCTTTTTACGGAAGTAATTTATATGATCCTGTAAAAACTGAATTTAAAATATAGAATTGTGTTTTTCTACCGACGGTATTTGCTTTAATTTGGACCAATTTTCCGTCATCTCAAGTCAAATGTGGTTTGTAAACATAACGAATTCGCCTACATATGTACATATGTGTCATCTTCAGTGTTCGTTTTCTTATTAAATCGTTTTCCTGTTGTTCGTTGTCAAATCTAATTTGACGTGAAATGAGGAAAAATCATTTCGAATTTGAATTCATCTCTCTAATTGATACTTTACTTCGTATATCATTTTTATTTTTGGACGTTTACTGGATGTTACCGAAACACGGCGAAACGCGTTATTTTGTCGCATTGACAAAAGTTCAAACAGAAAATATGTACAAATTTGTATACGTGACTTTATTTAAAAAAATTACACATTTAATTAAGAATATCAAAAATTTTGGGCTGTATTTTGTTAGAAGAAATATTTTTCTATAGCGCAATCTTAAGAAATTTTTGAAAAGTCATTTAGGGCCGTGACATTTTCCTCTCTCCTTTTGAATAAAATAATAAAATAGTTATTCTGAGATTTAATTTTTGGAAAAAAAGCTAAATTACAAGAAAACGAAATTTTGGAACAGATGTTGGCATAAATGAGGTTTTACTAAAAAAAAAATAAGGTTTCATTAAAAAAATTGCTTAAGCAGAGTCAAGAATGAGAACAACTGAAGAGTTGTAATAATCAAAGAGTTGCGTTGATCGAGTACTACGTTGAGCGGGATTGTATTTATTTAAAAAATAGGCATATACATATATACCTAAAATAGTTTTATTCTTATGGCTAAAACCAAGCGAATAAGTATAAATATATGAGCATAAGTGTGGCGCTTATATTGAGTATATTAAAGTTTCGATAAACATATTTATGTATGTACTCTGTGGGTTACTTAGTAAAACAGTACTATAATTACTATTTCTTCAAACGATTTTATTGCGAAGACAATCTTCCTAAAAAAAATTTTAGTGAAAAAAGAATTAAAAACATGTGAAAATGTTGCAAAGTTGTCAAGGAAAACTTTACTTAAAATTCCAAAATACACGGGAAAATATAACAACACTATTTTCGAAGACCACTACATGGCCTGAGCTGAGGACAATAGGGGCCAGCTTATGACTTCGTACTTAAATACTCAACTAGATAATTGCCATTGAAATTTAAGTTTCTTTTGTTTTTTTTCTTTAAAGTTTCATTTGACTTTACATTCGTCAGTTTTTCGTTGAAGAAGTATTTCTTTTTCACCTGTGACCTTGCAATATATTATAATTGTTGTTTGTGTTTGTGAATATGTACGAATGAGAAAACAAAATATAACGACAGTACATGCATACGTGTAATAATTTCTCTTCGTCTAGCCCCGTTGTTATTAAACTAAGAATTGATTCAACAAAAGTTGACAAGTGCAAACACTAAGTATATGAAATCGAACCAGACAAATAAATTTCAATTGAAGCAATACCTTTGGTAAAATTATGTAAAGTTAAATTAAAAATTCTTATATTTTTCAAATCTGTATATGAAAACAAAAACAGAAAGCCTGGCCATTGACAACCTTGTAATTCCCAGTGGCAAATAAGCAATCGTAGTTTGATATAAAATTATTTTCTTTGCAAAAAATTAAAAAAAAATCTACTTCTCTCAACCAACATATTCAGTATGATTTTCGAACTGGTGAATGAGTATAAAAAATCTTTGAAAATGATCCGAATTCGCACTATTTCGAGATAATAATTTGAGCAATTTCATGATTATTTTAGAAAGTTTTTTTTAACTGTGAAACTAATTGTTAAAGTCCGCTTAATTTCGGTAATTGTATTAAATTAATACAATTATTAATTCAATCATAATATGATTTGAATGGATTATGGTCACACCAAGCGGATGCACTGTCCAAAAGGGGTGTGCACCAGCTGACGAGACGGTATTAGTTTGCATACCAGCTCAGTATCTGAAGAGGGTTATAAAAATTCTAGGATCATGTGGAGGTTTTATGATATTAAATTTTTTAGGTTCCTTTTATCACTGACGAGTGAAGGTATTAACTAAACACTCTTGTACTGATTTGTATGTTGTTAAAATGGGTTGGATGCGATCTGGGGCCTGTTTCACTAAACTACAATTGTACAACTTTACAAGTTACATTCACAAGTCTCATTCTTACAAGTGGTGATGAATTTCATTAAAATTTTCACAACACTTGTAGTCTTTTTAAGTTGTAAACTACAATTTCTACAATTACAAGTCTTTTTATATATTGTAATATTAATTTTACAATTTTTGTTTATTATTATTCAAAATGCTCAAATATCATATAAAAACGCAATATAATTAAACATAATTAAACAAATGTGTGAATATATGTATTTTAGAGTACCCATTAACTATATGAAAATTTCAAAAGTTATTTTAAATACTTTTGCAATTATGGGTACTCCAATGTACATATATCGATTGTATTTTTTTTTTGATTGTTATCATACCACTAAATAATCAAAACATATGTAGTTTGTGTTTAATTTAATTAATATTAAAATTGTTTGATTTTGTGTTTATTTGAACTAATTTTTATTAAAAAATAGTTAAAAATCAAATTTTAATTCAATTTATCGTTCACTTGTGACTTGTAAAATTTTTTCTGAGGCTCTCCGTCGACTCTAACTTTTTTTCTACAATTATACAAGGGCAAATTTAGTTTAGTGAAACAAAACCACTTGTACAATTATGACTTGTAGACTTGCAACTTGTACAATTCGCTTGTAGTTACAAACTTGTAGTTGTATTTTTATGAAATATAATTATTCACAAGTTCAAAATTTTACAAGCAAAAACACTTGTAATTGAGAACTTAGAGCTTAGTGAAATAGGCCCCTGTAGTACCTACAGGAGATGTAGCGAGAAACTGCTGAATGAAACGAAATAGAACACTTACTATGGTATTGTCGGGCTCTGATAAGATATAGAATTGTTGGTGCTCACAATTTCCGGAGTCCTGAACTTGTAGCGAGAATAGATCTGTGCGAAATGCTAAGATTTGCTAAATCTATTTGGTAGTCGTTCGGAACGGGGCACTACGAAGTGGGATGCCTTATTGATAAGTTTATTGTAATGCACTGGTTATCATTAAGAACCACTTCTGTTCTATGCGAGATCTATAACTATCTAATCTAACCTAATCTATGGTCACATCAACCATATTTTCTTTTTGTATGATTATTATGTTAACTTCGTTTGTTTCCTTAATTGTACAAGCGCGTGTAGTTGACTATTTGATTTTTTTAACCAATTACCACAACATTAATACTAAGTATGTTGAAGGATTTTCTCTGTTCTATTTAAAAAATATAATTTATAGAAAGAAATCTGTTTGGTAGTCGTTCGGAACGGGGCACTACGAAGTGGTATGGCTTATTGATAAGTTTATTGTAATGCACTGGTATCATTAAGAACCACTTCTGTTCTATGCGAGATCTATAACTATCTAATCTGACCTAATCTATGGTCACATCAACCATATTTTCTTTTTGTATGATTATTATGTTAACTTTGTTTGTTTCCTTAATTGTATAAGCGCGTGTAGTTGACTATTTGATTTTTTTAGCCAATTACCACAAAATTAATACTAAGTGTGTTGAAAGATTTTCTTTGTTCTATTTAAAAAAATATAATATATAGAAAGTATTACGTTTCATCACATATTGCACAATATCATTGTCATATATATAGAGTATGTACGAGTATGTATTTTTCATAATTTTTTCTTGTTGTATTTTTCTCAATATTGGCAACTTGTTGTTCTTTGAGTTGTTGTGCTCATTTTAATTTTATGCTTCATATCTCATTAGATTTCCGGTAAATTTCAAATTATTTTTTTACTATTAAATTGTATCATTTAAAAGTATCGGTCTCTTCCAATGTCGAATTCCATATAATTTATCTTGTCTACATTTTTTTGCTCTTCACAATCTCAATGGTTGGTAAAAATATTAGATGCAGTTTGCAAAAAGAAAAACCTTGTTAATACGAAGAGTTATGACGAATTACATTTGGCTACAGGTTTATGCATTCAAGTTGCACTCGAGTTGACAAATGTATTTCAAACGTAAATGGCTGTTTGTTTAGTTTTAGTTTGAAATGTGTTTTCTTTAATTGATGATGACATGTGATCGTTACTGAAACAAATTTATATACAGCCATCGATCGAGTGTATTAGTATGGACTGTGTACAAGTAATTATACCATCTAAAGATTTTTCTAATCCTTATTTGAATTTTTCACATTTCGTACATGCGTATAGATGGAAGAACACACAAGTGTTCACACTAGGCTACAAAATGTGGTGTTAATATTGATTGAATAGATATTACATCTTTGAAAAAATGTACACAAGACTTTCAAACGATTTTTCCAATATCAAGTTGATGGAATTTTTCTTCTAGTAGAATATTTTAGGCTTAATCATGTAAATTATCCATCATTAGGAATCTAAGACACAAAATATCATAGATAGGACATAGATTGGAGAGAAAATAAGTTATTGATAGTTTCATCTATTTTTGTGAAACCAAAATTAAATTCAGGGACTTACAAAATGTACTAAAATCATACATATTAAACACGAAGGATTATTTCTTGTTTCCAATCCTGAAGAAAAGGTTCGGTGAAATACTTGGATACTTCACTCCAACGATGAATTCAAATAAATACTTATTTTGATGACTTTGAGAAATCTTTTTTTTTGGGAGAGATAAAAAATTTAAGAAACGTACGATGAATTGTATTGAACTTATAGCAGACTATGTTGGAAAATAAAATGATTTTTCAGCAAAAAAAAACCTGTGTTTCATTAAGAATGTCATGGACGTATGGAGCTGCCCTCGTAGTTTTATCTATTGTTGTGAAATCAAAATTGACTTACAAAAGTACCAAAATGAGATTCAACACATGTAGTCATTTGATAATTCTATTTTCTTTTTGTCAAAAATCTGCATCTTGATACTTTGATAATGGCAGATAAATATGCATTTATGGTATTAGTGGTTTCTGTTCTACATAGAAGCAGCGAGTACATTCCCACTCTCTGTTGATGACGTATAATTCCTTTAATACTTATAGCTTTTTATACTAGAGTACCACCTCTAAGTTAACCTCATTGGCCCTCTACTTCATTTGAACAACTCCATTGGCAATTTTTAAGCATAATTTCCTTTCAGACATAATTCTCCACATCTTTGAAAGCTCATTTTGTTTACTTTCTTTATCTGTCTTTTTCGAACCTAATTTTTATTTTTGAAAGTACTAATGGAAATTTCCAAATAGAAGTAAAATACTATTGACCCGCGGAATAAGTCAAGAGTGAAGAGTCTTCATACTAACGAACAAATAGCCTCTTGAACAAGCATCGAGTGGCATATGTGCTTCTGTCATCGCCTAGAGTACTTAGCGGAGACATGACCTTATTAGAAACCTCTCAGCAGCCACCACTAGTTGGCGATTTCAATTTCATTTTGGTTATACTTGTAAATATCTATAAACAGAAATCCTTTTGTCGGGTGTACTATTCTATGGACCCTTGTTTGTAAAAAGAGATTTCCATCTTTGCATGTGATTTAAATATAACTTGCGCACAGTACAGAGTTTATTTAGCTCCATTAGGGCCAAAGACGACTGCTATTAACGATCTCATTTTAGATAGGTTGCCCCTTTAGACTAGTAGGTAGTGTAATAGACTGGTAGTACAAGTTTCTTGTGTCCGATTTCTGCCAAAGACTGAATACTTTTTGCAGACAAGCCAAAATAGCTTCGCAATTTGTGTTTGTTAAACAAACATATTTTATTTTTTTTTTGTTTTTTCCCACGTTTATTGCACCCTCCATACTCTTCCCTATCAATTAATTAATCATTATTCATTGTCAAATATAATGGAATATTTTGCTGAATGAAAATCTACTAAAATATTCTGCAATATTCTATCATGGCTAATCAAAGCAATTCATAAGTTGATCTCAATGGCCAAGGAGGCGCAGGGACAGCGGGCAAACACAAATAAATAACATAAAATGCTACTGCCACCTCAAGACAAGAGCATTTTGTAGATACAAAATATACAACGCATCATTAATTTTCATTAAGCAAATCATAATGAATTGTGGTCTAATCTATTGGATGGTAGGTTTTATTAAAAATGTATGTGTACAATTTTATGTAAAGACCACAAAAACCAAATATACGAGTACGAGTACACATACTAAATACAATACTAATCTGTGTCTAAATACGAGTATGTATTTATCTGCCAGTGGTTTTCGAGTGTGTAGAAATTAGAACCAGCAAAATGTTTTCTGTACAGTTGCTTCGATTCGAAAGGAGTTGTTAAGAAGAAGAGATTGATGGTAAAGAGGGAGAGAGAGAGAGAGAGAGAGGGAGAGAAGAAGATAGATAGAGTACATGTAGTCCTCCGGTGGCACTTCCAACAGGTGTATTTATACAATTGGTGAACTGAATTTCAGGAGATGATGAACTTGCTTTTAGCTATGGAGACATTAACTCACTGAAAAAGGTGTTCTTGAGGAATGACATTTTCACTCCCTCCAAGCACTTTTTCGACTTCCTAGGGAGTCAAGTTGATAAAATCTTATTTAGAGCGAAAAATCACTTGGCGATGTGATAAATTTGCATTTTTTCTACACTACAATCTCAGCATTTTCATGGAAACTCTTTTTAACGTGGCACCGTTGAGATGGTAAACGCATCGATCATTAAGCATTTTATGATAAAATAATATTCCCAAAATACAAGTTCAAGCACATTCGAAAAAATATCAATAAAAATTAAATTATGCGAACTAAAATGAAATGTCGTAATAGAAATGATATTTATATCAGTACAACGTAAAATATACTGCAGGACGAGTAGCATTTGAAGAACTTCCAAGAAATCGTTGTTTTATAATATGTTGAATATGACTTTGGATCCAATGAGAAAAGATCTACATTTATCTAGATCACAAGTGAATCTCGTTGACTTCTTTGAAAAATTATTTTTTCTTCTGGGAATGACAACGTTGTTTTAAAATCATTGGAAGAGATTCAAATTTTCACTTCCGGATCATAAGCTTGTGACTTCCTTAGACGTTTTTTTTTTTGCTGGGAAGTTTAACTCATAAGTAAGTATCCGAAAGTTCCCTTTCTTCTGCTACCTCAGTTTTAATTTCTTAAATACCTGCTGTCACAAAATGCGATGTTACTGGACTTTATCTTGATTTTCAAAAATGAAATTTTCATTAGGTGTAGGTGTTTGCATTCTGCTGAAAGCTATTCTGACTATAAATGCCGTGATAGAGAGCTGTGTGTGTCCATTTGGACTGAACTGGTTGGAACAAAAAATTGAGGACTTACACCTCGAAAATTAATTTATCCTAAAAATATATTTTTAAACTATTGTTTCAATTAAACTGCAAATCGAATAAGCTGTTAACATAAATCAGATCAACTGCCAGAAATTGTAATAAAATCGGTCGTTTCTTTAGGAAGACATTGCATCTGAAACCATTAAAAATTCCTTTTTAATAACTCGTATAAGTCAGATCGATTATGTAGATTCGACCATCTTGCGAAACTAAGGAGTGCTATAAATTTATTCAATATCAGTTCGAGAGATGAATTCGGTTACTTTTTGGTCATTCAAAACTGTATTGAATGTCGTACGTTTAATATTAATCGATTGAGTGGTTCAACAAAGTCTTAAAATTTTGCAGAAGGTGTTTTTTAAATACTCCGAAGTTGACTTAAAGTTTCAACAATAAAATTTAAGATTCCTAAGAACTCGAAGGAAATGGTACATGTATAATTCCATTTCAATCTTATAGTGTTTTGCTGGGTTATTTTATACATGGAAATAAATTTTATAATCTGCACACATTATTAATAGTATATACACTCGTACATACGATTATCTAGAAAAAGAGCAGAACAATCCATCTATAGGAGTATATAAAAATCATGCGAATTTAAGCAAATGCCAAAAAAATAAACCTCACAGATTGAACCCAAAAATAATACACTTATACAACAACAAATATTTAAATATCATTAAAAATCCATAAGTGCCTAAAATTTAAACCCATATCACCACCAACCATTCAGTCAACCTCACGCTGATGGTTTTTAAATGCGTTTGTTTGTGTGTATGTCTCACTGACTATTAAAAAATTAAAAGAGGCTTTTCATTTCGTTTAAGTATAAACGTGTAGATATGAATTTATTTGTTTTATAGGCTCGTATCAGAGACATTAGCGATTTGTTGCCTACTTTTCTTCATATTCATTAATCATTGTGATAGTTTTGTGATTTCGTTCTTACCAGCATCAGAAATATGTGTGTATATATTGAAGTATTGCCAAAAAATCCTATCAACTAGAAGTTTTCCAATTGGGATGGGTAGATAATTAGCTAATTTTTGCCCACATGCGAGAAGTAATTGATGGCAAGTGATCATAACGAGTAACTTTCTAAGCAACAGATTTATTAAATAAGACTTAATGTTAATTACAAGTCATAAAAGTTGTCCCCCAGACATTTCTTCGGTGCTTTTTCAAAGTCACCTGATTTGTATGTTAAAGTTACGCCGGGTGAGCTAGAAATGTCACCGGAGTTCATAAAAAGTTCTCGAGCTATTTTATTTTTTCACCATAAAAAGCAAATCGTAGTTCTGTTTAATGAAACGACATTTTTCCAATTTTTCTCCAATTAGATTAGTACCCAGGGGACTTCCTCTATTCATGCAATGCACTGGGCTCGTTTTGGGAGATAGGATAGAGAAGGTAGTGTTTGTGGACATTCAATTTGCAGGGAGCTCGTTACTACACGAGCAGTTTGACTAAAGAATAAATTTTAGTTGCAAGGCGTAGTTTGCAAATATTAGAGGGAACAGGTTCACCGATTTCATCAGAGCATATTCCATTGGAGTAACACTCATTTCATTACATAAACACCCTCACGTTGCGTCGATTCTCCAATGTGTCCATAGTGCTAGCTACACTACTCTCTACTGCCTCTTCGCTCTCTCCTGTACTCGGTCGACTAGCTTCAAAATAGACTTAAAAGCATCGCACCATAAATGAGAATTGTATTCCATTTTCTGTCGGATAAAAGTGGTATCGAATATCACACTGAATTTTTATGCCAAGAACATCAAGAACTTCTAATTTCTCAATACTTATATTACCCTTAATTAGAGGTAATGACGTCATTCGGCAATTGTTATAAGATCATGATTAAGCGCATCATCCATGCTCCACCTCATCGCCCCAATCTCCAAGAGGTTTCGCCTATAGTCGAATGAAAAGGAATAGCTAATACCGCTGTCATCAGCAAAACAGTGGATAGGGTGGGAAGTTTGACATTAGAAATAAGAAATAGAGAAGGAGAAAGAATTGAACCTTGCATTACCCCTGAATACCACCATTGCGTTCTTAGGTTTTTCGGTATTCACAGTGTAGTCTAAATACATGCAAAAAGTAATTAAGGAAAATTTACTCAATTTGAATTCCAAAAAGAACAAAAAGACAAAAGTCAATTATAATTGTTTGTTGTATTGTGTTCGTACAAAAGCTTTCTAAAGTTATTGTACTTTTGGGTTTTTGTTGATTACAAATAGAAAAAATATGATAGAGTTCTGTTTGAATTCTCATATAGTATTTGTAGTCTGTGGCATAAGTATACGAGCTTGAATGCTTTTCAATCATGATTTGGCTAAAAGGGTACTGATGATTTGGTTAGGGCCAATGAAATGCAGGCATATACCTAGCTAAGCCAACAACAAGCAATAAAATATTAAAATTTCTTAGAATATTCTAAATGCTTAAAATTGTTTTTTTTTTAATTTTTCCCAATTTTCGAAATTCGTTTGTAGAAGAATGGTCTTCTAAATCCACAGTACGAAGCCAGTCGAAGTTCTGGGGAAATATTGAAAAAATTAAAATGAAAATATATCTTTAAATTAGAATAAACATATTTTCGTGAAAAATTAACAAAAATTCCAAAAAGCCGTTATATAAGAATATTTTTTTTTTGTTTAAAAAAATTGTTAAGGGTTTACTTTATTTCCTTAAAAAGTGTTGGACTACTATTGCCACAACATTTTCCCCTAAACGTGTGAAGTAGTGCTTCTAAATATACTTTTCAAACATTGCGAAACCATGACAGGTAAAACAATTCTATCCTTAATTGGTATGCCCAGCCATTTGCTTTAGTTCTAGTACTAATATTAAATATTCTCCAGCAAACAACAAACATGGAGACGAGATCTCCCAGAAAAGCAAAACAAAAATAAACTCAACTAACACACCAAGTGTTAAATATCCTTATAAGGATACAGTATTAATTGCCCTCTTACCGCAAACACAACTCAACATTCTATAGTCTAAAGCCACTTGAATATTTTCTCATTACTCACTTACTTAGAAACAATTCATATATGAAATCTTCACACAAGGTAAGTTGTTGGTATTAAAATTTTGCGCACCTCCACACTATGGCAAAATGTATTTAACACATTAATATTTTTATAATAGCTAAAGCGAAAACAATGAAGCGATACAAAAAACATCCATATGTGATGCATCCACATTTGATATGAGATTATTTCCATAATATAATATTAAATACAAATAGGGGTACTGATTAAGGAAATTAATGATGCTTTCAATTATGAATGTGTTACTCTCCAAACCCACACATTCTTACATGTATTATATATGCATACACACATACGCAGAGGAATACTATTGCAGTATTACGTGTATTACCTACCAACAAGTGACTGCTAACATGAGGAGTAGTAAGGGCATCCTTCATCACTACCGTCGTAGTTCGTTATTGTCGGTGTCGTCAGCAAAATAGCAGCAACAGCACAAGTAGCAACAAATAATTACGACTACAGGCAATACAGGAAATGAGCATAGAAATCACACCAACTATATATTATATTCCACTCTGCGAGTATATGTATGTAGGAAACAGAGCAAGTGAGAGAGAGAGTGAGATTATCAAAGTACTCAATACAATAAAATCTATTCACAAGCTTGCGCTTTACAAGGCAGAAGAAAGAACTCAACTCAAAGTATCCAATAAGTTTTACATTCGATAATCTCTTAAGAGACTCTTTCGAACTTGCATTTGAATGTGTGTAAGTTTGTAAAAGCTCTTAGGACTTTAAACAGTAAGAGCATGAATTTCATTGAGTTTGTGTTTGTATGTAAAAGCACACAAGCAGATAAAATCAAATCAAATGGTTGTAAATGTGTTAAATGCTCTTTATTTTACGGTAAATATAAATAAAATATTGTTGTAAGTGCATTAACGCATATTTAATGCTGTAAGCACACCCACACACACACACACACACGCTAACACCAACAAACAATATGTTCCTGAGTATTAACTTTATGTTCAGGTTGGGGAGTATGAATTTGTGTGCATTTGGGTGAGCCGTAGTGGAGTGTATGTGTGTACATATGGGTGTACGTTTGCAATAAAAAGTGCACATGTAAGTACTTTTAAGGAATATTAAACATACATTGAGAGAGAAAGTAAAATCTAGCAAAAAGCAAGTGGTACACACAATTGGGATTTTAGGATTTAACGTATTTTTTTCTGTTATGGCTTTGCCAAGATGTCTGCTGTAACATTTTTCATCAACAACATGTGTATTGCAAGTGCTATTAGTATCGAAAGCAATTTTTCCGTATTTGTTGTTGCGCTCCCTTCTGTATCAACATTGTGCAGCAAGTAGAGGGTGTTTTTCTAAAGGCTAAATTTATTAAATTGTAAGTAAGCACTTAGAAATGGTTCCATGAAATAGACTTAATTTCAGACATAACTCTTGAAATTGCATAACAGATGCTTTAAAGAATGAATGAGGCTTCATTCACTTGTCAGTATTGCAAAACTAACCTCTATAAAGTGAATTTGTGGCGTTTCGGTTTCTGACAAATATTTTACACATATTTCGCTCCTCCTCACGTTTGAAGGATTCAAATGAAAAAAATAACATGTCGTGGACACACGTTTGTTTCAGTGTTGGATACTACCCCTATTTTTCTATTTCGTTAATAAAAACAAAGGTTTTGTTTTCTTCTCGTATGCCTATTTGTTGTTGTATGAAAAGTTTATAAAAACAATTAATCAATTATTTTACACTATTTTGGACCTTTTTAAATATATATTTAATTTTATAAACGAGCTTTATGTAGTTTTATAAAAAAAACATATTTATTTCGACGCCACATTTCTACTGATTCACCATGTCTTGAGCCAATTTCTTTACCAATTTTTATTCAAATCATCCGATTATATGTATGAAAATTTGATTTCTAAGATCATAAATGAACATCAAGAAATGTGAATAAAAATGTGAAGCTAAACAATTTTTTACATGTATGTATGCATTTTTAAAACATGTATGGAGAGAAGCACCAAAATCTAAAACGTACATACTCATAAACATGATTAAGCGTTCAGAGAAAATATCATTAAAATAGAATATAGTCTAGCCACAAAATATAACAAATTTGAGAAAAGCTTATAGAATAAATAATTTCATTATGTTTTATTAATGTTCAAATATTTTCCTTAATTGATCCAATTAAAGAATTAATTGAAATTTTAAATCAATTAAAAATTTAATAAATTGATGATATTATTCGACCTTTTTATTTTAAATTAATTGAATTATTTTTTGAGTTTGAGGTCTACTTTAAAAAAAAAAACAATATATGTATTTATTTATTTTTTTTAATTTTTCAATATTTCAACATCCTGTGGGGGTGTCTTCTTCAGGAAAAAATATTTTAAAATATTGAAAAATCAAAAAAAAAAAAAAAACAAATAAATATATTGTTTTAAAAAAAAAGAAAACGTCAAACTCAATAAAATAATTCAACTAATTTAAAAATGTGATTAAAAAATGTTCATATAATTTAATTTTTGCCTTAATTATTAAAAAAAATTGCTAATTATTCCAATTATACAATTAATTCGAAATAGTAATTTAATCTTTTAAAAAAGCTTACAAATAATTTTGGGACACATTTAACTTGCGCAGGTACATGCGCAAGTTAAAGGTGTCCTACAATTCTGTTAATTATACGTATGAAAAGAAGTTGTTTAAAAATTATCTCCAGTTTAATTACAAATGAAAATAATTAATATCATTTTTCTAATAAAAAAGACAATGTAAAAATATATTCTCTCTCTCTCTCTCTTTCTCTGTGTATAATCATTTTTGGCATAGTATTGCCGTACTTTGGATAGCAAATTCCTTTTGTTGTGTGAATGTACGAAAAATCCATTGTTTGTGTTGATGTGTGTGTGTGTGTGTGTGTGTGTCGATATTTCATCGTATACACCAGTTTTTCATTTATTCAAAGTTTCAGTAGTCCTATTATTGTTGTTGTTGCAAATCCTTAACACCTTAAGATTGTTAGGTGTTTGTTTGTATCCTTCGACGTCCAACACTGTGTATACGAAACAAACAGTAACCTTTTATGGTGTTTGCATGTTGTTGCCTTTTGGAAGACATTAATGTATGCGTGCACTTGTAGTGGTGTACTGCTGACAATGACGAAAAGAAATACAGCAACAGTGACAAAGTCTGTTGGTGATGTTTGTGATGACATAGTGTTTGGTGTGGATTTTCTCATATGCATAAGTGTGTGAAAGTTTTAAGGTAAAAGTTAAATGCAGATTAAGACTGATATACTGTTTCATTTGATACGTCTTACTTGTAGGTGTATTTTGATGTGTGAATTTGCAATGAAGGGTTTTATGTTGGGCAAATGTTATATTTTAAAT
Organism: Germaria angustata; assembly: GCA_963681545.1. NCBI lineage: Eukaryota > Metazoa > Arthropoda > Insecta > Diptera > Tachinidae > Germaria > Germaria angustata. The sequence continues at coordinate 52,757,279 of OY813001.1, read as the reverse complement.
CAGTAGGTATGCACTAAAATTTCAGTTTTTGTTTTAACTTGTTCGTTTCGATTAGTCTACTGGACTATATAACATTAGTATTAAATCAAGGATAGACATGATGGAAAACATGCAAGAAATGCGAGATCGGAGAGCGGCGATGATTATTAGCTCATTTCTTAGTCTTTAGGAAAAAGAAAGTGAAACTGTTAAATACAATCTTATAGAAGCTGGATCTGAAGTATATTTCGCATTCTCGAAAAGTCTCTTTTCAACTTCATTTAAGGACAGTTAGTCGTTCTAAAGAAAAAAAAACATTTTGATTTCCTTCCAGCATATCAGTTATTGCATTTTTTTCGTCTTCTTATGAAGTTACGTTGGCACATCTTCTTTAAAGCTTTATAGTACGTTTCCATATACGTGATTTGGGCCAAATTACTTGATTTGCCCAAATTACATAATTTGTGACATGATTTCGTATATAATTTTCATATGAGCAAACTATCTCAAATGACTTGATTTGCTCCAAATTATGACGAAATTTGTCTGTGCAACACTGCGCGAATGCTTTTATTACAATGGCAACTCTGGGGCAGTGACCTATAAATCCGAAAAAGTGACATTTAAGTACGAATAAAAATAACGTTGTTGTGTTGAATATAATTTAATGAAAACTCAATGTTATTTTCCATTTTTATAGGTTTTTTTTTATTTTGCTATTTCATATTACTATTGATCAAAAGTTGTTTTTCTTTTATGTTAAAAAAGAAATGAGCAACACAGACTACAAATTGATGTCGAAAATTCGATCACGAAATCACTTACAACATAATGGAAACACTTCGAAATTATTTTCTCAAGTCAACTTGATTTATTCATAATGGAAAGGTACTTTTAGACTACTTCAGTTTCAGTAAATCTTTGCTCTACTTGCAAATCTTAGTCCTTTAAAAACATTTTTATATCCTGAGATTTATATGAATATTTTATTTTACTTCAACTTGCAATTGAAACTATTACGATTTACAAATTGAGTGAAAAATCTATTTTTTTGAGCGTTTAAATTCGTTAAAATGCTAACACCATGCAACAACATTTTTTAAAATTATTAGAAATATTCTTCTCTCGTACTACTCTTGGATGGCAATATATATATTTCCAGGACTTTCTTGACCTGAATACCCTCTTTCCAAAGGTAGAAAAATAGCCATAAATAGGAAAGACTAAACAGTGAGAACTTGCAATTTGACATGAAAAGTTTATGTTAAAAAAATTTTTTTTCCTAAAAATTTAATTAAATTTTTCTTTAATTTGACTGAAAATTCCCTAAAATTGGGAATAATTTACTTAAATTTAATAAAAATTTTAATTAACAATAGTTCAAAATTTCCCAAAATTAATTTTTTACATTTAACGAAAATTATATTGAATTTAAAAACTTATTTTTTGAATTTAGTAAATGTTTACTTGGGCAATTTATATAAAATAAATAAAACATTTTTAATTTAGTTTAAAAACTGATTTCCTCGCGAATAGCTGTCTTCAATTTTAATTAATACTTTCGCTTAATTAAAAAAAATTCTTGAAATTATTTCTTATTTCATGATTTACTGGAACTTAAGAAAAGTTAAAAAAATTTTAGTCTTTGCCCATTTTAAACTCGAATATAAGTCATAATATTAAGGAATTCTATTGCATTGTGTGCTTAAAATGATAGTAAAAACATTGCTCCTGGGTTTGCCCATTCGTTCCTCCTCCTTCAAAGAGACGCTTTAAGGATATTAAGAAAATGTATGAACTGGAATTAAGGGAAATTTACTAAAGCTCAGTTGCATGGTTGTAATTTAAAAATTACATAAAAATTTCAAAATGTTTTGTAAAAGTTGCGAATATTTATGAAAACTTTTCGAAGATGTAGTTAAAAATTTCAATAAAATTAAATACAATATTCTAAGATATAGAGAATTTCTTATTTATATTAGTTTAAATGTCCTTACCGGCAGCGAGGACATTTCTACTGAATCTGTGTAAAAAATGGCACTGGCCCCATTCTACAACCATTTCGAACTAAAATTGAGTAAAGGTTCCTAAAATTTTAGTTCATTATTTTTTTGAGTGTAGGGCGCAATCGCAGTCAACGTTTTTTGACGAATAAATTATTTCGCTGTTTTGTGTTCCATTAAAAAATTTGCATATTTTTGTTGAATGATTTTAGTTTTGTGCGACATACTTACATCAATAAAATTCCTCCGTTTTTAAAATGTTCGTCTCATTGTTGTATCCTGCCAGAAAAAAATTTTTTTGATAAGAAATGTTTATGGAACCGGATACAAGTTTGATTTTTAAAATTATCTTATTTGTAGGCATTTAATACTTCTTAAAAAAACATTCCAAAGTGCATATAAACCAAACGAAACACTTATTACTTTGTTTAGAAGAATGAAAAAAAAACAAATAATAAAAAATAAGTAAATAAATAATCCACAAACAAACACATGTAAATATGTACATAATTTCTGTTGCTTTAGGAATCAACAACCCATCATACGCATACATACACATACACACACGCACACTAATTTTCCCCATTGAAATTCCCGTCAGGATACGTTGAATATTGTTTGTTGTTATTACCGCCATTTAGTTTAACATGAGATGAGTTTTAATGTACCGTCAAAAACTTTTAGCAGTTTTACTATTGTACGACAATATTTGTTTATTTTCATATGTGTGTGTGTGTATGCGTGTGCGTTTTAAATATAATTTACGGCGGAAGCACAAGTATGAGGATTTGTTTTGTGGTTTTACTTTGTTCTAATATGTTTTTGCTTGGATGTGTGACTGCAAATCTGCAAGTGTGTCTACCCTTCAAATGTTATTTATCGAAATTGCACTAAAACGTAACATCAAAATATACAAAATCAACGAAAAAGAGGTTCTAGTATTCGAAAAAGTACGAATATCCAGCCGCTTACTTAATATTTACGAAGATGAATGCTTTTTAAACTTGAGTGTTGAAGTCTATTGATGGGTTGGTTAGCGCCAAAGGACTTTTAGACATAGAGATATCCCATAGCAAATCACAAAATTTTTTCGAATAAAAACGGCAATATGATCTGGCTGATTTGATTAAACGCAACTTTTTTGACATCACAAAGGACCAAAGGGGTTAAGTGAGGATGCTTCAAATCACTTTATGACTGAGAACGTGCATTTGATGCCAGTTCAGGTCAATTTATAAACATAATGATTTTTTACTGATGTGCATTAGTGTGACATTGGTGTTAATTGTAGTTGGACTGTTCAAAGTCATAAAGACATAGCACTGGTCTGTGAATAGTATCGGCATTGATTGTAATTTCTCTATGCTGATGTATCTCACACCGTCCTCCTTCGTGGCTAATGTTAGCAAAATCGTCGGCGGATTAAAGCAATTAATAAAATGGCAACTCATACAGCTTAAGAAACTTAATACCGAGACGCTGCAATATTGTTTTTTTGCAACATAGTCCTCTCTACACTATTCCTTTCCCAAAGAAAGTAACACTTTAAGTAGTAGTACTTCTCATAAAAAAATTAATAAGACCCGCAAAAAGGTCAAATTTATTTATTGTTCCTCTTAAGGCCTTTTTAAAATAAATGTTACCTATAAAAATGGAAGAAAGACTTTCAAATCCTTTCGCCTAATTGCTTCATGTAAGAGTATAATACTAAGGTGTAGCGTGTGTAATATTCCACGCTGCCGAATATAACCGATTTTATTATTTTTGCAAACTATTTTGAAATATGTCTTCCTACTTGGGAAATATAAATACTTTTTCATATTTGGTACATATTTGTGGGCAAATATGTTTTATTGCGGAACAAGGTATACCTCATCCTGCATCTTTGTTCTATAGAGACTTCTCACCAAAAACAATTTGGTGTATAGAAAAATTAATTTTTATTTTTGGTGTAAGAGTAGTATTTCTCTGAGAGATTTTGAAACTCACATAAACCAAATCTTGTACATGTTGTCCCATAATAAATCATACTTTTTCTAATATTTGCCTATAAATATGTCCCAAATACGAAAACATATTCATATTTCCCAAGAAGGAATAAAACATGAAAACGTATGTGGCAAATATGTCACAAATACTAAAAAGACTTTCATAAATATTTAATGACGCAAAGATTTACGTCGAAAACATTTTTAGTTCGTCATACTTATTTGCACTCACTTACTATTTTGCAGTGTCCATTCATGTTAATGGTGAAGTATAAATTCAAATTCTTAAATAAAAAATTGAATAATATAGAAAATTTTGAATTTTTGTTAAAATTATTGTAAAATATGTTTTTAAATTTCGACTGACGATGATTTTTATCTGTTAGTAGCAACACTGATTGTATGCTTGTGAACAGTGTTGTCTACTTGATACTCTCAGAGTAGCTTTTAAGTTACGTCATTTCCATATGGGCACGTAAGTGCGTATTTCGCTCCCTCAATCATGCTTCACAGCCCAGACATGTTGAAGACAATGTGCTTCTTCAGTAAACAAAATTTTGAGAACGAAACAACTTGATTCTACACTCGATTCGTTTTAAATCTACTTGCAATTTTGCAAAATATTTTTTAACATTCTTAACCTTGTAAATAATATAAATATAAATATTAAGACTATTACAAAATAATTTTCAAATAGTTACAAGAAAATCTAGAAAAGTTATAGAAAACTTTTCGAATTTCCTTTTCGAAAAGGGCTGCACGCAAGATGTACACATCCTTGTCGAGATGAAAACAAACGATTAAGTTTTATTGTTTCCGAATGCTTTTTGCATAAGATGGATATATGTCCTTATATTGTACGTGGATCATAAATTATATTTGCGGTAACTCTTTGTATTTCTTTGTTGAACATATATGGGAGATTGCCATGTCCTTACTGCTATTGAAAAAAAGTTTGTACGAATTACAAGCTATATTTCTTATATTTTATTTTTATTGTTAACTAGCTGACCCGGGCAAACGTTGCTTTGCCTTCAAATTTTATTTTCACTTCAAGTCAATGTCTATCGGGCAAAACTCAAAAAAACTAAATATTGCGCCATCTGTCGGACGAACTTCAAACTACACAGAAACACTCCTCACGCCCCATATAGCACGTATATAAAGTTTGGTCAAAATCAGTGCAGTAGTTTTTGAGTTTAGCGATCGCGAACATACACGTAATTTTTATATATGTAGAGATTTAGTTTATTATCAACATTTTGCTAGAAAGGATATATGAGATATAACCATATTCCTGCTGCGATCTAAAAAATCCTACTAAAATTATAAGGTATATTTAGTGACTAGTGATAATTTTTTGGAATTTTTTATTGCTTATCTTAGCTTAAGCCATAAGTTATTTAAAAAAAATGTTATATGGGAGGTACACATGTCCTTACCGCGATTGCAAAAAATTTTGCTTCAAAAAAAAGAACTATATTTTGTGATATTTTAAAAATTTTTGCATAAATCATTATTTTCCTTAAAAGGATGCATGGAAGCAACACATATCCTTCCACGTATTTATTTCAAAACTCAAAGATTTTCATAACTTGAGGATACAAAGTTCAATAAGTTTTTTTTTTGCCTGTGCGTCTTTTTATTTTTATCCAATTTTTTTCGACGTCAAAGCACTGTGCACTGTGTGAAGTAATCAATGCCACCTCCTTTCCAACTAAGTGCTTTAATGGAAGTAGTGCGAAGAGAGCTCGTTATGTATATAATGATCCTTCTCAGGACCTTCCCGTATAAGAGAATGTATAGAACTAGGTCTTGGGGTAAAGGAGCAACTCTTTCCGATGGATTCATTGATATGCCTTTGATGATGTTTAAAATTTTCCTGATCAGTGCTTATTTTCCATTTTATTGATAGAAAATCTAACAAGTTCCGAATGAAAAAAAAAAACAATTCATATTATCGATTTTTTCTTCAATATTATCGACTTTTTTGTTTCACTTCTCTGCATTAAAATTTTAATCAGTATTTTACAAATTTAATTGACACTTTTCTTGATAAAAAACAAATATTATATTTTAGTATATTTTTTGTTTCGTTTCGGAAAACAGCTGTTTTTCTCGATTACAGTGCTTTTTGAATTTAAAAGGTTGACAGGACTGCTTGCGAAAGAGCGAGCAAGAGGGAGGCCACTTGTCCCTGTTTGCTTTTATTTTGACTTCACTTGTTGGTGTTTAAGGTCGTTGATATTCTGCTTGTTATTGTTGTTTTTGTTATAGTTGTTGTTGTTGCTGTATTTTAACACAACCACATTACACGGGTTAATGCATGAGTGAGAATATGGGGCACAAGGGGAGACATTTTTTGCTATGTTACCTTTGCTGTGGGTATTAGTGAGCGTGTGTGTGTGTGTATGTGTAAATGTGTTTAACTGTAATTGTTTTTAACTGTTATTACTCTTGTTTTTGCAGATGTTGTTGTTGTTATTATTGCTTGATATAACATGAATGTAAGTGTGTGTTTATTTGACTTTTGGATTCTATTATTTTTATTATTATTATTATTGTTGTTGTTGTTGTTGTTTATCCTCATTTGTTGGTATTTGTGTATAAAATTTAGCTCTGCTGCCATACGAAATGGGATTTTTCAAGTGTGTTTAATTGTTTGTTTGCGTGTGTTGCTCGTTTACAACTTGTAGCATTATGCTTCATGTTCTATTACATGTTTTAACTCTATTGTTTCCTTTTATTTCCTGAAAAGTTATTGCGTTTGCTAAACATTACAGTTAGTGTGCTTGTGTCCGTTTGGCTGCCTTTATATGAAAATGATGCCCAGTCGTGCTGGATTTTCTATTGTGTCCTTTAATATTGGTCCCTGGTGAAAAGTGTGTGTAGAGAGACAGACGTCTTTGGGGTATAAAAGATACCAAATTAAATTGAAATTTGTTCTTGATTTCAATTTCGTTTTATATCGTGTGTTGTATTTATTGTACGTATAAGTCTAATTGTTTGTTTGCTATTGTATGTCTTTGTTTTACATTTATTTAATATGTTTATGCATGTCTTGATAATATGAAAAATAAAACATGACCAAATGGCTTCTTTAATTAAAATTTTGTATATTTTTCCCTTTTGTCTTGAGAATAAAGGAAAATATAAATATTGTGGGCATGAGGGAAATGCTTAAATTAATAAAGAATCATAACAAGTGGTTCTTAACAATTAAATTAAGGTGTGAAATTTAAATGTAAAGTAGGTAAATGGAACTACATAAAATTTGGAGCTAAAATGTAACCTTCGTCTCTAATTAATCAATAAATTAAGATAATAGTATAGTTATACTTATTACAAGTCCTGCAAAGGATCCCTGGTTATATATAAAATTAAATAATTCTCGGGCAGTTGAATTAGCGTAGCTAGCGCATCTTTCTGCGGGTGATTGTAGGCGTTTTTAACGAGTAAAAAATTTGTGCCATGTATTGAAAGGAAAAACTTTTGGGGAAAAAAGGCCAAATATGTTCTGGAGTTGGCTTGACGCTATCCAGACAAGCTTGTCAACGCCAAAGGATAGTTGAAATTCAGTTACCACACATACACGGAAATTAGTAGGCCACAACTCAAATATTCTTAACTCAAGTTAAGGCCATTTTAATGGTTTATAATGTGTTTTACCGTAATATATGGCACCCATTTGCGTATCGATTACGTCCAACAACCAGAATGTTGTTTTGTCATGAAGTTTTTGTGCCAAAAGTTATTAATTGAAATAAGCATCACAGTACTGAACGAACCTGAGGATAATTAAGTTTGAAATGACTAGAGAAGAAGCCGAAAGCTTTATTCGCCACCAACATTTCTTCATTTATTAGAGACCTAAGCGCACTACAATGTTACTGTATCCAATATATCCCACTCTAAAACAATACTCTCGAAATTGGGATGACCAGAGGAATGTTGTCGCGAAAGTTGGTCGTGTAGAATCTGCATAGATACTAGTGGCAACACATCTACACTACATACCTCTAATTATTTAACCTGTCCCGGTGGTACTAACCATGAAAGTATTACCTCACTCATCATCATCACAGCAAGAAAGCACCAAATTTGGACGCAAGTGAGCGAAAGCTGTATGTTTCATGGGTCTATCACGTCGCTTCTACTGTGAGAGTTCTAAGAAAATCCATCTCAAAAAATTTTATAATGCTGTCTACTCTTATCTCAGGACTCGACTTAGCGAAAACTACCTGTTTCATGGGTCGATGTTGTCACTTCCACTATTGTTAGACCTCTAAGAGAATCAGCCTCAAAAAAGTGTACAATGTTATTTACTCTTAACTCAGTGCCTATTTATAGTTCGGCAGTTGTTTTTTGCGTATTAAATCTCGGACAGACAAAAAAAAAACAAGTTTAGCATCCTTGACCAAATCATGGCAATGCGTAGAGTACGCTGTGTCAATCGGTGCAAAGGAGTAGGTGGAGGGTAGTTCTTGAAGGCACTGTATACAATAAGAAATTGTATTGTCCAGTAACACAGGTTCTCCTGTTTTCTTACCATCAAAATTTGTTAATCAGGAATCAGCATATTGCCAGATATCCACAGCCTCCACTCTGGCTTCCACATCAACCATCCTGCCATAATCAATGATCTCAGATTTCCTCGCATGATGCTCATTCCGTAATGGATGCGTGTCTGCAAAAATTTACATTTTAAGATTCTTTCTGCAAAACAAACGTAAGATAGCAGAGCTCCATGTGGAGGAGTCATAAGAATCTAAATGCTGCTAATATTAAAGTGGTATATTTTGCTTAGTTTCTTGATTGAGAAAAATTAGAAGCTGAGGCATTATATGAGAGATGAAACCTTTTTGATGTGGGTGGAAGCTTGTGCGGAACCCCATAAACGTGGCTGTGAAGTCACGTATTCGCGCTCTTAGAATGTTTAGAAGTTGTGGGGTTCTATTTTTGAAATGAGACCAGAGTACTCTTGTTCAATATTATTATTTTCGGAACGGCTCTATGTTTCACCTAGAATGTAGACTACATCTGTCAGGTTGTCATTATTTTAGGAACATGTTTGAATGATTTTTGATCTCACTTGCCAAACTTTTTACAGACTGCAGCTTTGCTATGGATTGCTATTGGGATGCCTCTATTCGATATGTGACGGAATTTTAACCAGTTCACTGATCTTTTGAAGGCAGATATTTCTGTTTGTGGAAGGTTGAGAAATTCTTCATTGTTAAAATGTGTATAAGCGTGGATGGCACCTAATGATGGAGTTAGATCCTCAATTTAAGGATAATGATAACCTCTTCCGAAGCAGGGTTATAAGATTAGGAGTGTAGATCTTCAAATTATCTCATGATCTATCTTTGGCTCTCTTTGATCCCAATTGCCGCTTCATATTACATTTAAATTTTACCTGTCTCGTAACAATAAGCGTGAAAACAATTAAAATATATACACACGTATGTACATATATGTGTGTAGGTACATATGAACACTTCTCTTAAGCTAAACCTGTCAACGTGAAATGAAATCATATATTTTCCCAAAAAGTAATCATGGCATTTTGGTAAAGATAATGACGGGAATGGCACAGAAATTATGATAGTGCTAAACTTTCCAATTTTACGATAATTTTATGCCTTTTCTTCTTTCCCTCCATTGCTAAACACAAAACACAAAACACTTTAACACACACAGTGGAGCTTTGGGTTCACTAATTATCACTCATTGATTGTGTTAAGCTAAAGATTGCGGCAAAACAACAGACAAACGGAGTGAAAGACAGAGCGTCACACCGTATAGGTTGAGGCACATGGAAGGAATACATAAAGGAAGAAAGGAAAAAAATTTAAATGATGACGACCCATAAAAATGAATGAAAATATTGTTATTGTGAGGAAAGAAATCTTATAGAAAACGGGGAAGAATTAAATACTTCCATGCGGTACCAACAGCAGCAGCAGCAGCGGGTGCTGAAGCATCAGCTGTAATAGCAGAAGCAGCCGCTATTTATGTTCATTATGTTCGAATGTGTAGTTTGCTTTGGGCCTGGGGATGTGGAAGTCTTTAAAGAAATTTCTCAGAGGATTATATTTATAACGTTATTTTGTTGTTGTCACTGCTGTTCCAACTGCTCTTTAACGGCAAAATGTAATGGTTGGAAAAGTTTTCAAGTGGATTTTAATAAACGCCAAAATAGTAAACATTTTTTTTTCATTAAAATGAACACATTACAGTGGGGCATAGTGGGTAAAGATGGCAATTTTTTTTTATTAACCGATTAATTAATCAAATGATTAATTGAAAGGGTAAAATAATAATTGCAATTAATTGCTAGTAATTAACCGATTAATCGAATTTTTCGGTTAATAGAATTTGTTTAATTTTTTTTAAGTCTAAGTAATGCAATGAAATTTATTAAGAGTTTTTTTCTATATATTTTAAGAAATTGTTTTTTATTAATAAAATTATATAAAAAGTAACACAAAAATTAATTCGGTTTCATGTAATATGATATAATGTATGATGTATATTTTATGTAATATAACAAAAAAAATATAAGAAATGGTTACTGAGTATTATTAAATACTGAATTTAAAAAAAGTAATTTTGATAAACGCTTAGTAGTCAATCTATTTCTTTTTTCCGTTGCGGTTGCACCAGCTTTTGAAAATAAACGTTCGGCTGGAACAGATGTTCCTACCAAAAAGCAATATTTTTGAGCAATAATATATAGCTTAGGATACACTGACTTCATTTCTTCCCAAGCGTCCGGAACGTTTCTTTTCAACTCCAAGACCGGAGCATTGAGATAAAAGCTAAGTTCATCTTGAGTGGATTCATCGTCCTTTCTTCTCCGTTTATGAGCTAAATTTTTGTGAGGCGCCCACAAATCAAATTCGAGTTCACCAGTAGAGGAAGCTTCACTGCTACTCCCTATGCTGTCTTCTGTAGGAATTTCATCCATTTCCTTTCGCAGGTGTCTCATAACTTTTGATACAGCTAGTGGATCTTGGAAGTGGATTTTTTTAAATCTGGGGTCTAATAAAGTTGAAGCTGCTACTAGAAATGAATGCTCGATTTCCCCAAAACGACGGTTAAATTGAGCTAAAATGGTTTCCTTCACTTTATTAGCTACGGGGCATACACAATGCATTTTATGTATTTGTAGCCGCCCACAATGAGTAAGTGGGATTATATGACTTAATGTGGCATATTTTTCTCCACTGATTTGTGATGTCATGGCCTCCAAGGGTCTTAACAATTGTACTAATTCTTCAATTTCCTCTTTGTTTTTTGTTGTGATCATGGGTGGTGCGTCGTAATAATTCAACAAAATTTGGCTTATGTAAGATATTAATTTAAGAAATCGGTCTAGCATGTAATATGTGGAGTTCCACCTAGTTTTTACGTCCATAATAGGTTTTAACATTTTACCTTGAGGAATGCCAGCACGAGATTGCAATCTTCGCAGATCATCATTGGCTTTAACACTTCGTTTAAACCAAGTTACTATTGCTTTGCATTTAGAAATCACATCAGCAACTTCAGGCGTATTTAAAGCATTTTCACAAACTAAATTCAACGTGTGTGCAAAACACGGAATATGACGCCTTTTCCCAAATGTATCATGAATAGCTTTAACGATATTAGCGCCATTGTCTGTTACTATTGCCATTACGTTTTCTTTATTAATTGAAAATTCGAGTAAAGACTCTTCCAATATTTCCGAAATGTGTACAGCTGTATGGGCTTCGGTTAATTTAAAGACACCAATTGTTCCAGAAAATTGATTGCTTCCAAACAAACCATGTACTGTCACACCGAGCATGCTGTTCATTTCAGTGTCGGTCCATATATCCGTAGTCAAACACATATTCGGAATTTCTGACAGCTTCGTTTTGAAATTTTTAGCTTCAGTTTCATAAGTTTTTTCCATATATGCTTTGACAGTATTTCTACATGGTACTGCATAGAGTGGACAAATTATTTTCATAAATTTTCTGAACCCTTTACCTGCAATAAATTTTGATGAAGAATAATAATCAATCAATCGTTACCAGGTCACTTTGAGCCGGGCACGCACCGGAGCCAACGAAACGTTTTTTGTTGGTCCATCAAGAAAACATATTTTTGATATTGAAGAAAAAATGAAAAAATAATATTTTTGTCGCAGCCAAACATTGTTGCAGCCAACAGTATTCGACAAAATGAAAACGTTTGTTGGGCTTTGCTGTATGCTGTTTTGTTTGTTTGATTCGGTCTGTGCGCTCCATAAGCAAAGCTTGACTTTCGACTATATTCACTGCCAACATACATTATGTTTTTTTGTTTGTCGGGCTTGGTGTGTGTGCTCCATAAGAAGCAATGTATGTATTTATATTCGTTACGACATAAAAAACGTTTTGTTGGCTCCGGTGTGTGCCCGGCCTTAAACTTACCTTCGACATGTGAAAAAGGCAAATTATCAGTGACAATCATTTCCATTATTGATTGTGTCAATTTTTGATGTTTGCTACCACCTGATGCATAACTTTGCACATTTGATAAACAGGTCTTTAGAACTGGCTGCCTCAAACTTGATGTAATATTATTGCTGGTACTGGGTGATTCTGCGATGCCTGATCTTGTTTGCTGACTGGTAGTTGCTTTTTCGGTGTTTCTATTTTCACCTTCATCACCGTTTTTGAACTGTGCCTAATAAACATTTAACACAAATTAAACTAATGAACTGCTGGAAACTTTCAATCATACCTTGAGATTTTCGGCGTCCTTTGGATGTTTCAGATGTAAATGCTGAAACATATTTGACGTATTGTTTGAGCACTTCAACAGTTTGCCACACAAGCCACATTTGACTGTTGAATTGCTCTCCTTTGAGAAATGTTTCCATACCTCACTCTTTGTTGGAGCCATGATTCAACTAATTATTAAATTAAAGAAATTTTTGGTTGCCAAAATGCACTAATTGATCACGAACAAAATGTGCACGTGTTGTACGTAGGGATGAGCCGATACTATTTGCAAGTAAACACTACCATCAGTGTTACCGTTTTGCTACTTTCGATAATTCTTCTGCGGGAACACTGACTACCATACTTATCAAAGCGATGGCTGCATACCGATAAAAAAAAATCTTTTTTGATTTGTTATATATATTGCTTTAGACAGATTCATACTTTAAAAAAAAAACCTATAAAAATTTCGGTTATTTTCAGATTAATCGGTTAATCTTTCGATTAATTGAAACCAAATTTTCGATACAATTAAATCGTTAATTGAAAGAAATTAACCGATTAATACTAATCATATGATTAATCGTGCCATCACTAATAGTGGGTGATTGACACATTCTCTTGATGTCTTTTAGAATTTTGTTTAAAATAAAAATTGTTAACAAAAGAACCATATATGCCATTACGACCTTCGAAACGTCAGTGTTGACGTTTAGAAAATACATTTCCTTCACCTACTTGCATCTTTCTGCTCCTTGAATTCGTCCTTGGACAAGAATTACGAAGCATACTCTATTTTTTATATTCTCTTTTTTATCCAGTAAAAAATAGAGCTCCGAATAAGTCATGAAAATGCTGAGCTTAGGAACTGGAAGTAGTACAAATCGGCGAAATGATCTCAACATAGGCCCGTCAAGATGTTCCCTTTCTTGATTCCCATTCACTGATTCGGAAGCTATCTTAATTATGTTGGAAAAAGTTGAAAGTATTCCAGGTTCCTATTTCCTTATGTGAGTTCAATTTTATAACTTAATATTTCCATGTAGTTTCAATAAAAAACGTGTTTTCAAAACAAGTTTCCTAGATTTATAGTAGTAATTTATATTTTTAATCAAATATTTGTCATTTTACTTTCTAGAAAAGTTTAAAAAAATGCATTATTGGATTTTTGGAATCAATGAAAATGTCAATCTCTGTGAGAATGACTTTAATACTTCGTATCACTGTGTGTTTACAACTTCTCCACTTCCTATAAAATCCTTATAAGCTTATCGAACATACCGATTTCATTTTTAGATGGTCTTGGGCTTGGAGATACTCGTATTAATATTACATTTGCTACAAAGTAACAACTCCCACAGATCTTCAAGTCGCATGATCTGCACCGTGATGCACTAAACGATTCGATAGAATTTTAAAAAGAGTTGCCAGTAAAGTTATGCAAATGCTAAGATTATGATCCGAAAGTCCGAAAGTAGTGCGAATTCGGATAATTCGGATGATTTCGGGACTCAATTCTGATAATTGTTTATGAAAGTAGTCATAAAAAGAAGAACTTCTGCATCATTCGTTTGGTCAAGGTACGTCAAATAATAATTTAATAATTAATTTGAAGTTAGTAAGTATCGTATAGGGGTATTTGTCACGTTTTAGGCTTTTTTGTTTGTCATAACTCGAGAACCACTAGTCCGAATAATGTTTTGGAACGTTTCGAAATATGCGCCCATTCATAAGTACCTGCCAGTAAAACATTGAAAAATTTGTAGTATTTATAGGTGCTCTTTGATCGCTTTTTTGTCATTTAACAAGAGTCGACGAACGCTAAAAGTACAAGTAAATAACGATTGACTATTTAAAACTGAATTCTACACTCGGAAAGAATACAAACTTGCCTATAATTACGATTTCTGTTTTTGTCATGTGTGAAAGTAATGACGTTTTCTTTCCAAAAAAAAGTGTAAAGTGTTTTGCCCTTTCAAATTAAGCACCAAACTAATGAATTTATTTTAGAAAAGAAAACGCCATAATTGTATTAATTATTAATTAAAAAGTTTTATGTTGTTCTGTAGATATTGTTGTGTATGTGGATTTTAATAAAACACGATAAATATATTATATATTTTAATTCATTTATTATGTACTTACATATATACGTCTGCTCGCACTGCAGGTAGAAAAGGCAAGAGGCCGACAGTCGATTGACTATACGTGCCTACACTATGACTGACAATTATGTACGTGAAGTTAACAATGTGTGACATATGACTGAGATATAACAATCCTCCCACCTTGAATTAATTCATAGGAGCTGGCTGGCTTAATGCAAGACATACTCTTCCAAGAACTTTGGAATCTTACGCTGTCTGGCTGATGATCGGGTTGAACTCGGATGATTTGATTCTGGTCTTTCGTATTGCTGTGGAATTTGGTCGGATTTCTCATACCCACTTGTCGGATCTTGGAGTTGACTCGTTACTGCACAATCCGCAGCACGATTGCGTTCGTGATTTTTTTCCTTTGACTGTATATTGCTGTTTGTTGTAATATGACTTTTTCTGACGATGGTTGGACATCTGTATATGTATCCATCGTCTAACCTCACCATGTAATGAAGACGGCCCATTTTTTTAACTATTGTTTCCCATTTCCATAACGTTTTGTTGGGTGTGTAATACTGGGATTGCAACCTTTCTCCCACACTTAGCTGCCTTGAAGGGATATGCTCATGTTGATTACTTTGAAATTTTGGTGGTGGAAGACCTCGAATTTGTCGACCTAAGAATAACTCCGAAGGACTTTTGCCATTCTTCAATGGGGTAATTCGGTATTTAAAAAGAATATCTCTTATTTTCTTCTACATGGACGATGTTAATTTCTTCTTGAGCGTTTGAATACTTCTTTCGGCTAGGCCGTTTGTAGCTGGGTGTCCAGGAGCGATAAATTTTTGGAATATCCCCCGATCCCGGCAAAACGTTGCAAAATTTATCGCTTTTGAAAATCGTTGTGTTATCAGACTATACGTGCCTACACTATGACTGACAATTATGTACGTGAACTTAACAATGTGTGACATAAGACTGAGGTATAACAGATATAAATAAACATTTTTTTATTTTGTAGAAGAAAGGTATTTTTAAAATTTAGGACAAAGTTTTACAGATTTATCATTTTTTCAGAAATAAAAATGTTATAAATTTTATTGGCAAAAGGAGACATGCGACAACTGAAAATCTGCTTTTTATTGTTTCAATTACACCACAAATATTATTGTCGCTTACATATCGACAGCGCATATCGCAAATAGTGAAATCGTTAATTTCAATGTTAATATTTTGAAGCGATTTGGTGATTGTTGAAAAGAATTACCAATAGTGCCGCTGGAAAGCTGCTTTCAATTATCAAAACTGAAATTCATTATTAAATGATTTGTTTTGATTGAGTGAAATGGCAAGATTTGTTAAATTTTGTTCGCTACAGTATTTTTTTTAGCGAATTTAAACTTATTCATCACACTGTACGACCTCTATAAAGAAGAAAAGAAGACTCTGTGTGTTGCGTGTTTGTAAGAATATCCTGCAATCCTGTATCCTTAACGTATCCAACACAAAGTAGTTAAACGATGATTTTTATTGGATTTTTGATGGCAGACGGCAAAAACACAAACAAAAATTTTACGAAAGGAACCAAACACACACATACACACTCTTTATGAAAAAAAAAAC
Source organism: Germaria angustata (assembly GCA_963681545.1). Lineage (NCBI taxonomy): Eukaryota > Metazoa > Arthropoda > Insecta > Diptera > Tachinidae > Germaria > Germaria angustata. The sequence goes on along the minus strand of OY813001.1, from coordinate 52,740,846 downwards.
GTAAATTCAATAAGAGTACAGAAAGACAGCCGGGACAAGGCAAGAGAAGGGGTACAACTTTCAAGCTGACATTGTTTTCACAATAATACTTTGTGTAACGTACACTAGACTTTGAGGTTTTGTCCTTTTCAAATATTAATTTGTGTGTGTGTGTGTGTGTGTGTTTTCGCTTTGTGTGCAAGTATGTCAGTGTGCATGAAGAACTGTGTGTGTGTGTGTGTGCATGTGTGGGAGTGTGCGTGTTGCTGTTAAAGAAAACTTTAAGTCAAACATTTTTAGCTTTTTTACAAATTAATATTTTCTGTTCTAGTCATGACATTTGAGTTAAAACTTACATGTGTGCGTGTGTGTGTTCGCGTTTGATGTGTTTGGATGTTTATGTGTGCGTGAGCGCGTTTGAAATTCATTGTGCGCCCTTTAAGATTTTCCACTACAAACATCACAGTTTAAGAAGCAATAATGCTCGTTTCCTTTTTCTATTCTCTTTAATTCCTTCCAAAGTGGTGAATAAGCATTTAATGGTTTTATTCATGCTACAGGTTTTCTTTCGCCTTAGTCCTTTATTGTTTTCATTGAAACTCGTCAGCGGATATAGTAGCAGAGCATACGTTTTCAGTTTATGTCGTTGTGTTTTATTTATGTTTTATTGTTTGCTTGGTTTTTATTTCCCCTGATGAACAAATGATTATCACTTTCATTGCACTTAAATGCTTGTGCGAATCTTTGGTGGGGAGGGAAAGGCTAAACTTTTATCAAGGCAAATATTTAAGGTAGAAAATAGTGTTGAGGCGAGGGTGATATCGATTGATTTTTATAATGTATTCAACAATAATCAAATTGATATTAATAGTTGCTAAAAATTTGTTTAAGAAAATCCTATTTTTACGAGTAAATTACAAATCTAATGATATTAAATATTTTGTAATTTACTGTATTAAAAAAAGAGTCTAAGTATAAAATTCGAGTAGTAAACAATTGATTTGTCTACCTGAATTCTGTATCTTGGATTAAAATTTAATCTGTCTTTGTACGAGTATATTTGTTTGTTTGTTCGATGTTAGAAGCCAAATAAGGCAAGGCCGACAAAACTACGGAACCCATGATGTAAATCTCCGTAATTGGCATTGCTGCAAGCAGCCTTGTCAACTCCATGCACTTAGAACTATTATTAGTTCTCCTTTTCTGATGCGGAAAATTTTGTCTTTTAGATACCGATACCTCATCAGGATATTTATGTTATATGGGTTATAAATTTAAGGGCATAAGTCCATAGTACCAGGATATATGTAATAATTTTTTCTCTCCTCCATTACACCTCGTGGAGGCATTTGGCTTCCTTAAAGCATCTTCATCTAACGTTAATCGGTTGTTGTTCCAACCAAGTAGATCATTGGTCTAGTGTAGCAGGTCCTAGGATAATGGGGCTGTCATCTATAGTTGCCTAGAAACAACGCCCTCTGTGTATTTGATAACTACCTTTCTTCCCAGGGAAATGATGTTATCCTCTTTTACAGGGAGACGGGATGGTCAGAGGGCTCCTGGAATGGAGTTTATTGAACGGGCTTTGATGCCACTTAACTTTAAAACTCGAAAAATTATGGCGAAATTTTTTTGTCCTCTGCTAGGGAACGAATCTGAGGTACTTGGTTTTATAGGCAAGCACTTTAACCACTACACCACGCCACCTCCATATATAATAATAGTCCTGTCTAAAAATTTGCCGGTATTACTATTTTATTTTTCTCACGCCCGTTGGTCGTTAATTCATATGCAATATTGAAATTCTCATATTGTATTTGATTTATGTGGCATAAACATCCGAGGTTGAATGTTTTTAAACTGCTTAAACTTCACTGACGATTTGGTTTTAGCAACCAATGAAATGTCGATATATGAAGAGCTAAAGCCACTACAAAAATTTTATTTTTTTTAACAAAAAATGCCATTTCAAATATCTTCTTTGTGGTCTTAAAAACATTTTTTCGTGGTGCTCAATCGCTGTCTATTGTTGTTCGTAGTTTATTTTTAATTTTCCTTTTAAGCTCATTTTCAATGTCAACTTGTTGGCAAAAATTTTTTTTTTATTAATTCACATCCTAATATTTTTTTCATTGTTTTGCTGATGCGCTTCTGACTTTAATTTGATGTTATTTTGACTTCAAATCTTATTGGAGTTTTTTTCTTGTGATTTTAATGGGAATAAGACGTGACATTTAATATTGTTATTATAATGTGTCTGTGTAGATGTGTATTTGTGTATGCCTGTTGAAGCAGGATGTGCGAATTGAATACCAAATGACACACATATACACTTATAAACTTTTCCATGTATTCAGTTATTTTATTTTCAATAAAAGAAAATATAAATAAATGTACTCTAATTCGCATGTAATTACTATTGCTTTAACCCAAATATCCTTGCAAATAGGGTAGTGGCAAGAATGATTAAAATTATAGTCATCCTTTTCGTTTAATTGCATCCCTAATATATATTTGCAAGACTTTAATTCTTACTTTTAAAGGCATTAATAATGATGGGTAAGAAATTAGTACAGAGAACTTGGATTATATGCAAGTCCACTTCCTCTAGAATCCTGTGAGGAAATTATGTTTTTATTAAAAATTCACCAACACTTGTGCGAATTTCGTATAAGTTTCTAAAAACTTTATTAAACTTATCCGATTAGTCTGGATTACAAATAAAGGGTGATTTTTTAGCAACTTTTTTTTTTAAAGCAACAGTTTTTTGTTTGTGGCAGATTAGCTGTTTTCGTGTAACGTGTTACTATTAAACATGTTCAGTTTGGTCTATAATTTAACCATCGACTTACAAACGAACAACGTTTGCAGATTATTGAAATTTGTTATCGAAATTCATGCTCCGGTTAAGAAAGTGTTAAGAAAGTGGATTATGGACCGGTGGCATCGTATGGACCGTACATTTTTCCAAGACGACGAAGGCAGGAGCGTTACTGTGAATGACGAGCGCTACCGTGCGATGATTAGAAGAGAAGAGCTGGACTTGGCTGACATCTGTTTTTAACAGGATGGTGCCACATGCCACACAGCACGCGAAATAATGGCCTAATTGGAAGGCGAGTTCGGTGAACAGTTTATATCACGTTTGGGTTTGGTCAACCGGCGCCATAGATCGTACAATTTAACGACTTTAAACTATTTTTTGTGGAACTATGTTAAGGCTCATGTCTATAGGGACAAGCCCACAACGGTTCAGGCATTATATATATATATGTTCCCATCGATCCTATAAGGAGCATAGGGCCTCAGGCATTGGAAGCCAATTTATTTGTGATATACCGGCCGATATGTTGGAGAGAGTATGCCAAAACTAGACTCAGCGTGTGAACCATTTGAGGCGTAGCCGCAGTCAACATTTACATGAAATCATTTTTAAACATTGAATTATATAGATCGTTCTATCGACTCAAATAGAGATTTCGTACATTTCTGTAAATTTTATGTTGTTGTTTTTAAATCAAACCCAAAAGCTCTTAAAAATAACCCTTACAAATAAGTTGCGCCCTAATAATTTTCAGTAAATTTTTGTTTTATAGCAGAGTGAAACCTAAAAGGAAATGTTGATTTTTTTATATGGTCTTTGGAAGTTTATTTAGGCTTATAATCGTTTATGGATAGATTTTAAGTCAATTTTCTCTATAAAATGTTTACAAGCCATTTATAAATTTTTATTAATGTGGCTGTTTGTCTTTTTAAGTTCTCTTATTTTTTTGGAAATGGTCTGCTACACTGTTTAATAGGGTGAGTCAAAACATTGAATTTATGATTTAAAAATATTTTTTGGAAACCTTTTGTGTATAGACACATATAACACGGATTTTCCCATAGCTTGTGAACCTTTCGAGATAAAGTTTTTTTTTGCGAAAATTAACTAGGGGGTAATTTTTTTTTTATAGGAGCCACGTTTTTACATGAATAGGAGGGGGAAAACTCGTGATACGTCTCAAAAATTTTAATGAAAAAAAAATCCGTGTTATATAGGAGTGGGTATATACTCGTATGGAAAATTTCAAATAGCCACTGACACGTTTGAGAATTGAAAAAAGGAAGATTTTTACCCCAATAAACGGATCCTGTTAAGACAATAAATTCCCTACTATTTAATTGGCGTTTTAGAGGTAGAAATCTAATTATTTCCTACTTATGATATTTTGGTTTTTAGATGTGGAAATCTAATTATTTGCTAATTTTTTAGTTTCCTTCTATTCTTTATGATATTAAATGTATTAGACGGAAAAGCACTACTAAGTTTTTGGGAGCTTAAGAGTTTTTTCCAATATTATTTAAAGCATCTTATCGTTTCTCTGGTTTCTTCTCTATAAACATATAAAAAGGTGTGGGATTAGAACTTAGATCTGAATTGTCTTCCGTGTTTGAGATATTTCTAGACACATGTACAATTAGAAAAATCGCGTCTATTAGATCTGGCACTTTATTAGTATCGGAGGAACTGATTCTCGTGACGACATGTTTCTGTGTTTTAAAATTTTTCTACTGCCCGTCTATAATAATTATCTTTTATGTAATTTTTATTAACAATAGATTTATGTTATTTCATTCATGTGCTGTGCTATTTTTTGCCCCATTAGTGTCTTTTGCGAGCGGAGCTATTTTCATTTTCTTATTTATTTTATTTTAGTTTCTATTAATGTCTTTTAATTTTCTGCATGCGTGTGTAAATAAATATATTCAATGGTTATTTGTTGTTGTCTGTTTGCTAGTGTATGCGTTGTGTGCATGAGGACGTGTGGTGTGTGTGTGTCTATATCAATGTGTTGTAAGTGTTTTTGGGTGATTTATGTTAAACGATTGTCCTTGTTCTTATTGTTTGACATTTATCATTGTCTTAGAATAATTTAATTTTATTGCCTTATTTCCACACTGTTAAGAAACTGATGGGTAATGCGTTGCGGGGCGGGGGATATGGAGGAGGGAAGAAAGTTATTATATGGATTTGCTTCTGTAACATCTTATAAAGTTTAGCTATTTCGCTTAGTTTGAAAATCAATTAGTTAAAATTTATTAAATTGCAAATGTAAGCCCAATTTACTGATCAAAATTATGGTAGGAGCTCCTCCAATACGTTTATCTATCCAACGCAAAAGAAACCAAGTCGATATCTTGAAAAGTAAGCAAGTTATGACTAAAAAGGTAACCAGTTCTACTACTGCCTCTTCCCGGCCACTTTTTAGTAGAACTGGTTACCATTTTGGTCATAACTTGCCTAGTTTTCAAGATATCGGCTTGATTTCTTTTGCGTTGGATAGATAAACGTATTGGCTTTAATTCGAATTCCTTTCTTCGCGGGTAGTGCGAAAAAATTTTTTTCCTTAAAAATTATGGTGACCTAACCCCTTTGTTTTTTTGAAAAAATTACAAAAAAATTTTTTTCTTATTTTCGCCTAAAAAATTCGAATGAAAGCCAATACTCTTAGCTATCCAACGCAAAAGAAACCAAGTCGATATCTTGCAAAGTAAGTAAGTTATGACTAAAAAGGTAACCAGTTCTACTACTGCCTCTTCCCGGCCACTTTTTAGTAGAACTGTTTACCATTTTGGTCATAACTTGCCTAGTTTTCAAGATATCGGTTTGATTTCTTTTGCGTTGGATAGATAAACGTATTGGCTTTAATTCGAATTCCTTTCTTCGCGGGTAGTGCGAAAAAATTTTTTTCCTCAAAAATTATGGTGACCTAACCCCTTTGTTTTTTTGAAAAAATTACAAAAAAATTTTTTTCTTATTTTCGCCTAAAAAAAATTCGAATGAAAGCCAATGCTCTTAGCTATCCAACGCAAAAGAAACCAAATCGATATCTTGAAAAGTAAGCAAGTTATGACTAAAAAGGTAACCAGTTCTACTACTGCCTCTTCCCGGCCACTTTTTAGTACAACTGGTTACCTTTTTAGTCATAACTTGCCTAGTTTTCAAGATATCGGCTTGATTTCTTTTGTGTTGGATAGATAAACGTATTGGCTTTAATTCGAATTCCTTTCTTCGCGGGTAGTGCGAAAAAATTTTTTTTCCTCAAAAATTATGATGACCTAACCCCTTTGTTTTTTTGAAAAATTTACAAAAAAATTTTTTTCTTATTTTCGCCTAAAAAATTCGAATGAAAGCCAATACTCTTAGCTATCCAACGCAAAAGAAACCAAGTCGATATCTTGCAAAGTAAGTAAGTTATGACTAAAAAGGTAACCAGTTCTACTACTGCCTCTTCCCGGCCACTTTTTAGTAGAACTGGTTACCATTTTGGTCATAACTTGCCTAGTTTTCAAGATATCGGCTTGATTTCTTTTGCGTTGGGTAGATAAACGTATTGGCTTTAATTCGAAATCCTTTCTTCGCGGGTAGTGCGAAAAAATTTTTTTTCCTCAAAAATTATGGTGACCCTTTGTTTTTTTGAAAAAATTACAAAATTTTTTTCTTATTTTCGCCTAAAAAAAAAATTCGAATGAAAACCAATGCTCTTAGCTATCCAACGCAAAAGAAACCAAATCGATATCTTGAAAAGTAAGCAAGTTATGACTAAAAAGGTAACCAGTTCTACTACTGCCTCTTCCCGGCCACTTTTTAGTAGAACTGGTTACCATTTTGGTCATAACTTACCTAGTTTTCAAGATATCGGCTTGATTTCTTTTGCGTTGGATAGATAAACGTATTGGCTTTAATTCGAATTCCTTTCTTCGCGGGTAGTGCGAAAAATTTTTTTTTCCTTAAAAATTATGGTGACCTAACCCCTTTGTTTTTTTGAAAAAATTAAAAAAATTTTTTTTTCTTATTTTCGCCTAAAAAAAATTCGAATGAAAGCCAATGCTCTTAGCTATCCAACGCAAAAGAAACCAAGTCGATATCTGGAAAAGTAAGCAAGTTATGTCTAAAAAGGTAACCAGTTCTACTACTGCCTCTTCCCGGCCACTTTTTAGTAGAACTGGTTACCATTTTGGTCATAACTTACCTAGTTTTCAGGATATCGGCTTGATTTCTTTTGCGTTGGATAGATAAACGTATTGGCTTTAATTCGAATTCCTTTCTTCGCGGGTAGTGCGAAAAAATTTTTTTCCTTAAAAATTATGGTGACCTAACCCCTTTGTTTTTTTTGAAAAAATTACAAAAAATTTTTTTTCTTATTTTCGCCTAAAAAAAATTCGAATGAAAGCCAATGCTCTTAGCTATCCAAAGCAAAAGAAACCAAGTCGATATCTTTAAAAAATAAGCAAGTTATGGCTAAAAAGGTAACCAGTTCTACTACTGCCTCTTCCCGGCCACTTTTTAGTAGAACTGGTTACCATTTTGGTCATAACTTGCCTAGTTTTCAAGATATCGGTTTGATTTCTTTTGCGTTGGATAGATAAACGTATTGGCTTTAATTCGAATTCCTTTCTTCGCGGGCAGTGCGAAAAAAATTTCTTTCCTCAAAAATTATGGTGACCTAACCCCTTTGTTTTTTTGAAAAAATTACAAAAATTTTTTTTCTTATTTTCGCCTAAAAAAAATTCGAATGAAAGCCAATGCTCTTAGCTATCCAACGCAAAAGAAACCAAGTCGATATCTGGAAAAGTAAGCAAGTTATGACTAAAAAGGTAACCAGTTCTACTACTGCCTCTTCCCGGCCACTTTTTAGTAGAACTGGTTACCATTTTGGTCATAACTTGCCTAGTTTTCAAGATATCGACTTGATTCGAATTCCTTTCTTCGCGGGTAGTGCGAAAAAATTTTTTTCCTTAAAAATTATGGTGACCTAACCCCTTTGTTTTTTTGAAAAAATTACAAAAAATTTTTTTTCTTATTTTCGCCTAAAAAAAATTCGAATGAAAGCCAATGCTCTTAGCTATCCAACGCAAAAGAAACCAAGTCGATATCTTGAAAAGTAAGCAAGTTATGACTAAAAAGGTAACCAGTTCTACTACTGCCTCTTCCCGGCCACTTTTTAGTAGAACTGGTTACCATTTTGGTCATAACTTGCCTAGTTTTCAAGATATCGGCTTGATTTCTTTTGCGTTAAATAGATAAACGTATTGGCTTTAATTCGAATTCCTTTCTTCGCGGGTAGTGCGAAAAAATTTTTTTCCTTAAAAATTATGGTGACCTAACCCCTTTGTTTTTTTTGAAAAAATTACAAAAAAATTTTTTTCTTATTTTCGCCTAAAAAATTCGAATGAAAGCCAATACTCTTAGCTATCCAACGCAAAAGAAACCAAGTCGATATCTTGCAAAGTAAGTAAGTTATGACTAAAAAGGTAACCAGTTCTACTACTGCCTCTTCCCGGCCACTTTTTAGTAGAACTGTTTACCATTTTGGTCATAACTTGCCTAGTTTTCAAGATATCGGTTTGATTTCTTTTGCGTTGGAAAGATAAACGTATTGGCTTTAATTCGAATTCCTTTCTTCGCGGGTAGTGCGAAAAAATTTTTTTCCTCAAAAATTATGGTGACCTAACCCCTTTGTTTTTTTGAAAAAATTACAAAAAAATTTTTTTTCTTATTTTCGCCTAAAAAAAATTCGAATGAAAGCCAATGCTCTTAGCTATCCAACGCAAAAGAAACCAAATCGATATCTTGAAAAGTAAGCAAGTTATGACTAAAAAGGTAACCAGTTCTACTACTGCCTCTTCCCGGCCACTTTTTAGTAGAACTGGTTACCTTTTTAGTCATAACTTGCCTAGTTTTCAAGATATCGGCTTGATTTCTTTTGCGTTGGATAGATAAACGTATTGGCCTTAATTCGAATTCCTTTCTTCGCGGGTAGTGCGAAAAAATTTTTTTCCTCAAAAATTATGGTGACCTAACCCCTTTGTTTTTTTGAAAAAATTACAAAAAATTTTTTTTCTTATTTTCGCCTAAAAAAATTCGAATGAAAGCCAATGCTCTTAGCTATTTAACGCAAAAGAAACGAAGTCGATATCTTGAAAAGTAAGCAAGTTATGACTAAAAAGGTAACCAGTTCTACTACTGCCTCTTCCCGGCCACTTTTTAGTGGAACTGGTTACCATTTTGGTCATAACTTGCCTAGTTTTCAAGATATCGACTTGATTTCTTTTGCGTTGGATAGATAAACGTATTGGCTTTAATTCGAATTCCTTTCTTCGCGGGTAGTGCGAAAAAATTTTTTTTCCTCAAAAATTATGATGACCTAACCCCTTTGTTTTTTTGAAAAATTTACAAAAAAATTTTTTTCTTATTTTCGCCTAAAAAATTCGAATGAAAGCCAATACTCTTAGCTATCCAACGCAAAAGAAACCAAGTCGATATCTTGCAAAGTAAGTAAGTTATGACTAAAAAGGTAACCAGTTCTACTACTGCCTCTTCCCGGCCACTTTTTAGTAGAACTGTTTACCATTTTGGTCATAACTTGCCTAGTTTTCAAGATATCGGTTTGATTTCTTTTGCGTTGGATAGATAAACGTATTGGCTTTAATTCGAATTCCTTTCTTCGCGGGTAGTGCGAAAAAATTTTTTTCCTCAAAAATTATGGTGACCTAACCCCTTTGTTTTTTTGAAAAAATTACAAAAAAATTTTTTTTCTTATTTTCGCCTAAAAAAAATTCGAATGAAAGTCAATGCTCTTAGCTATCCAACGCAAAAGAAACCAAATCGATATCTTGAAAAGTAAGCAAGTTATGACTAAAAAGGTAACCAGTTCTACTACTGCCTCTTCCCGGCCACTTTTTAGTAGAACTGGTTACCTTTTTAGTCATAACTTGCCTAGTTTTCAAGATATCGGCTTGATTTCTTTTGTGTTGGATAGATAAACGTATTGGCTTTAATTCGAATTCCTTTCTTCGCGGGTAGTGCGAAAAAATTTTTTTCCTCAAAAATTATGATGACCTATAACCCCTTTGTTTTTTTGAAAAATTTACAAAAAAATTTTTTTCTTATTTTCGCCTAAAAAATTCGAATGAAAACCAATGCTCTTAGCTATTTAACGCAAAAGAAACCAAGTCGATATATTTAAAAAATAAGCAAGTTATGGCTAAAAAGTTAACCAGTTCTACTACTGCCTCTTCTCGGCCATTTTTTAGTAGAACTGGTTACCATTTTGGTCATAACTTGCCTAGTTTTCAAGATATCGACTTGATTCGTATTCCTTTCTTCGCGGGTAGTGCAAAAAAAATTTTTTCCTCAAAAATTATGATGACCTAACCCCTTTGTTTTTTTGAAAAAATTACAAAAAATTTTTTTTTCTTATTTTCGCCTAAAAAAATTCGAATGAAAGCCAATGCTCTTAGCTATTTAACGCAAAAGGAACGAAGTCGATATCTTGAAAAGTAAGCAAGTTATGACTAAAAAGGTAACCAGTTCTACTACTGCCTCTTCCCGGCCACTTTTTAGTAGAACTGGTTACCATTTTCGTCATAACTTGCCTAGTTTTCAAGATATCGAGTTGATTTCTTTTGCGTTGGATAGATAAACGTATTGGCCTTAATTCGAATTCCTTTCTTCGCGGGTAGTGCGAAAAAATTTTTTTCCTCAAAAATTATGGTGACCTAACCCCTTTGTTTTTTTGAAAAAATTACAAAAATTTTTTTTTCTTATTTTCGCCTAAAAAAATTCGAATGAAAGCCAATGCTCTTAGCTATTTAACGCAAAAGAAACGAAGTCGATATCTTGAAAAGTAAGCAAGTTATGACTAAAAAGGTAACCAGTTCTACTACTGCCTCTTCCCGGCCACTTTTTAGTGGAACTGGTTACCATTTTGGTCATAACTTGCCTAGTTTTCAAGATATCGACTTGATTTCTTTTGCGTTGGATAGATAAACGTATTGGCTTTAATTCGAATTCCTTTCTTCGCGGGTAGTGCGAAAAAATTTTTTTTCCTCAAAAATTATGGTGACCCTTTGTTTTTTTGAAAAAATTACAAAATTTTTTTCTTATTTTCGCCTAAAAAAAAATTCGAATGAAAGCCAATGCTCTTAGCTATCCAACGCAAAAGAAACCAAGTCGATATCTTGAAAAGTAAGCAAGTTATGACTAAAAAGGTAACCAGTTCTACTACTGCCTCTTCCCGGCCACTTTTTAGTAGAACTGGTTACCATTTTGGTCATAACTTGCCTAGTTTTCAAGATATCGGCTTGATTTCTTTTGCGTTGGGTAGATAAACGTATTGGCTTTAATTCGAAATCCTTTCTTCGCGGGTAGTGCGAAAAAATTTTTTTTCCTCAAAAATTATGGTGACCCTTTGTTTTTTTGAAAAAATTACAAAATTTTTTTCTTATTTTCGCCTAAAAAAAAATTCGAATGAAAGCCAATGCTCTTAGCTATCTAACGCAAAAGAAACCAAGTCGATATCTTGAAAAGTAAGCAAGTTATGACTAAAAAGGTAACCAGTTCTACTACTGCCTCTTCCCGGCCACTTTTTAGTAGAACTGGTTACCATTTTGGTCATAACTTACCTAGTTTTCAAGATATCGGCTTGATTTCTTTTGCGTTGGATAGATAAACGTATTGGCTTTAATTCGAATTCCTTTCTTCGCGGGTAGTGCGAAAAAATTTTTTTTCCTTAAAAATTATGGTGACCTAACCCCTTTGTTTTTTTGAAAAAATTAAAAAAATTTTTTTTTCTTATTTTCGCCTAAAAAAATTCGAATGAAAGCCAATGCTCTTAGCTATCCAACGCAAAAGAAACCAAGTCGATATCTGGAAAAGTAAGCAAGTTATGTCTAAAAAGGTAACCAGTTCTACTACTGCCTCTTCCCGGCCACTTTTTAGTAGAACTGGTTACCATTTTGGTCATAACTTACCTAGTTTTCAGGATATCGGCTTGATTTCTTTTGCGTTGGATAGATAAACGTATTGGCTTTAATTCGAATTCCTTTCTTCGCGGGTAGTGCGAAAAAATTTTTTTCCTTAAAAATTATGGTGACCTAACCCCTTTGTTTTTTTGAAAAAATTACAAAAAAAATTTTTTCTTATTTTCGCCTAAAAAAAATTCGAATGAAAGCCAATGCTCTTAGCTATCCAACGCAAAAGAAACCAAGTCGATACCTTGAAAAGTAAGCAAGTTATGACTAAAAAGGTAACCAGTTCTACTACTGCCTCTTCCCGGCCACTTTTTAGTAGAACTGGTTACCTTTTTAGTCATAACTTGCCTAGTTTTCAAGATATCGGCTTGATTTCTTTTGCGTTAGATAGATAAACGTATTGGCTTTAATTCGAATTCCTTTCTTCGCGGGTAGTGCGAAAAAATTTTTTTCCTCAAAAATTATGGTGACCTAACCCCTTTGTTTTTTTGAAAAAATTACAAAAATTTTTTTTCTTATTTTCGCCTAAAAAAATTCGAATGAAAGCCAATGCTCTTAGCTATCCAAAGCAAAAGAAACCAAGTCGATATCTTTAAAAAATAAGCAAGTTATGGCTAAAAAGGTAACCAGTTCTACTACTGCCTCTTCCCGGCCACTTTTTAGTAGAACTGGTTACCATTTTGGTCATAACTTGCCTAGTTTTCAAGATATCGGTTTGATTTCTTTTGCGTTGGATAGATAAACGTATTGGCTTTAATTCGAATTCCTTTCTTCGCGGGCAGTGCGAAAAAAATTTCTTTCCTCAAAAATTATGGTGACCTAACCCCTTTGTTTTTTTGAAAAAATTACAAAAATTTTTTTTCTTATTTTCGCCTAAAAAAAATTCGAATGAAAGCCAATGCTCTTAGCTATCCAACGCAAAAGAAACCAAGTCGATATCTGGAAAAGTAAGCAAGTTATGACTAAAAAGGTAACCAGTTCTACTACTGCCTCTTCCCGGCCACTTTTTAGTAGAACTGGTTACCATTTTGGTCATAACTTGCCTAGTTTTCAAGATATCGGCTTGATTTCTTTTGCGTTGGATAGATAAACGTATTGGCTTTAATTCGAATTCCTTTCTTCGCGGGTAGTGCGAAAAAATTTTTTTCCTTAAAAATTATGGTGACCTAACCCCTTTGTTTTTTTTGAAAAAATTACAAAAAAATTTTTTTCTTATTTTCGCCTAAAAAATTCGAATGAAAGCCAATACTCTTAGCTATCCAACGCAAAAGAAACCAAGTCGATATCTTGCAAAGTAAGTAAGTTATGACTAAAAAGGTAACCAGTTTTACTACTGCCTCTTCCCGGCCACTTTTTAGTAGAACTGTTTACCATTTTGGTCATAACTTGCCTAGTTTTCAAGATATCGGTTTGATTTCTTTTGCGTTGGAAAGATAAACGTATTGGCTTTAATTCGAATTCCTTTCTTCGCGGGTAGTGCGAAAAAATTTTTTTCCTCAAAAATTATGGTGACCTAACCCCTTTGTTTTTTTGAAAAAATTACAAAAAAATTTTTTTTCTTATTTTCGCCTAAAAAAAATTCGAATGAAAGCCAATGCTCTTAGCTATCCAACGCAAAAGAAACCAAATCGATATCTTGAAAAGTAAGCAAGTTATGACTAAAAAGGTAACCAGTTCTACTACTGCCTCTCCCCGGCCACTTTTTAGTAGAACTGGTTACCTTTTTAGTCATAACTTGCCTAGTTTTCAAGATATCGGCTTGATTTCTTTTGTGTTGGATAGATAAACGTATTGGCTTTAATTCGAATTCCTTTCTTCGCGGGTAGTGCGAAAAAATTTTTTTTCCTCAAAAATTATGATGACCTAACCCCTTTGTTTTTTTGAAAAATTTACAAAAAAATTTTTTTCTTATTTTCGCCTAAAAAGTTCAAATGAAAGCCAATACTCTTAGCTATCCAACGCAAAAGAAACCAAGTCGATATCTTGCAAAGTAAGTAAGTTATGACTAAAAAGGTAACCAGTTCTACTACTGCCTCTTCCCGGCCACTTTTTAGTAGAACTGTTTACCATTTTGGTCATAACTTGCCTAGTTTTCAAGATATCGGTTTGATTTCTTTTGCGTTGGATAGATAAACGTATTGGCTTTAATTCGAATTCCTTTCTTCGCGGGTAGTGCGAAAAAATTTTTTTCCTCAAAAATTATGGTGACCTAACCCCTTTGTTTTTTTTTTGAAAAAATTACAAACAATTTTTTTCTTATTTTCGCCTAAAAAAAATTCGAATGAAAGCCAATGCTCTTAGCAGCTATTTAACGCAAAAGAAACCAAGTCGATATGTTTAAAAAATAAGCAAGTTATGACTAAAAAGGTAACCAGTTCTACTACTGCCTCTTCTCGGCCATTTTTTAGTAGAACTGGTTACCATTTTGGTCATAACTTGCCTAGTTTTCAAGATATCGACTTGATTCGTATTCCTTTCTTCGCGGGTAGTGCGAAAAAAATTTTTTCCTCAAAAATTATGATGACCTAACCCCTTTGTTTTTTTGAAAAAATTACAAAAAATTTTTTTTCTTATTTTCGCCTAAAAAAATTCGAATGAAAGCCAATGCTCTTAGCTATTTAACGCAAAAGAAACGAAGTCGATATCTTGAAAAGTAAGCAAGTTATGACTAAAAAGGTAACCAGTTCTACTACTGCCTCTTCCCGGCCACTTTTTAGTAGAACTGGTTACCATTTTGGTCATAACTTGCCTAGTTTTCAAGATATCGACTTGATTTCTTTTGCGTTGGATAGATAAACGTATTGGCCTTAATTCGAATTCCTTTCTTCGCGGGTAGTGCGAAAAAATTTTTTTCCTCAAAAATTATGGTGACCTAACCCCTTTGTTTTTTTGAAAAAATTACAAAAAATTTTTTTTCTTATTTTCGCCTAAAAAAAATTCGAATGAAAGCCAATGCTCTTAGCTATCCAACGCAAAAGAAACCAAGTCGATATCTTGAAAAGTAAGCAAGTTATGACTAAAAAGGTAACCAGTTCTACTACTGCTTCTTCCCGGCCACTTTTTAGTAGAACTGGTTACCATTGTGGTCATAACTTGCCTAGTTTTCAAGATATCGGCTTGATTTTTTTTGCGTTGGATAGATAAACGTATTGGCTTTAATTTGAATTCCTTTCTTCGCGGGTAGTGCGAAAAAATTTTTTTCCTCAAAAATTATGGTGACCTAACCCCTTTGTTTTTTTGAAAAAATTACAAAAATTTTTTTTCTTATTTTCGCCTAAAAAAATTCGAATGAAAGCCAATGCTCTTAGCTATTTAACGCAAAAGAAACGAAGTCGATATCTTGAAAAGTAAGCAAGTTATGACTAAAAAGGTAACCAGTTCTACTACTGCCTCTTCCCGGCCACTTTTTAGTAGAACTGGTTACCATTTTGGTCATAACTTGCCTAGTTTTCAAGATATCGGCTTGATTTCTTTTGCGTTGGGTAGATAAACGTATTGGCTTTAATTCGAAATCCTTTCTTCGCGGGTAGTGCGAAAAAATTTTTTTTCCTTAAAAATTATGGTGACCTAACCCCTTTGTTTTTTTGAAAAAATTAAAAAAAATTTTTTTCTTATTTTCGCCTAAAAAAAATTCGAATGAAAGCCAATGCTCTTAGCTATCCAACGCAAAAGAAACCAAATCGATATCTTGAAAAGTAAGCAAGTTATGACTAAAAAGGTAACCAGTTCTACTACTGCCTCTTCCCGGCCACTTTTTAGTAGAACTGGTTACCTTTTTAGTCATAACTTGCCTAGTTTTCAAGATATCGGCTTGATTTCTTTTGCGTTGGATAGATAAACGTATTGGCCTTAATTCGAATTCCTTTCTTCGCGGGTAGTGCGAAAAAATTTTTTTCCTCAAAAATTATGGTGACCTAACCCCTTTGTTTTTTTGAAAAAATTACAAAAAAATTTTTTTTCTTATTTTCGCCTAAAAAAAATTCGAATGAAAGCCAATGCTCTTAGCTATCCAACGCAAAAGAAACCAAATCGATATCTTGAAAAGTAAGCAAGTTATGACTAAAAAGGTAACCAGTTCTACTACTGCCTCTTCCCGGCCACTTTTTAGTAGAACTGGTTACCTTTTTAGTCAAACTTGCCTAGTTTTCAAGATATCGGCTTGATTTCTTTTGTGTTGGATAGATAAACGTATTGGCTTTAATTCGAATTCCTTTCTTCGCGGGTAGTGCGAAAAAATTTTTTTTCCTCAAAAATTATGATGACCTAACCCCTTTGTTTTTTGAAAAATTTACAAAAAAATTTTTTTCTCATTTTCGCCTAAAAAATTCGAATGAAAGCCAATACTCTTAGCTATCCAACGCAAAAGAAACCAAGTCGATATCTTGCAAAGTAAGTAAGTTATGACTAAAAAGGTAACCAGTTCTACTACTGCCTCTTCCCGGCCACTTTTTAGTAGAACTGGTTACTATTTTGGTCATAACTTGCCTAGTTTTCAAGATATCGACTTGATTTCTTTTGCGTTGGATAGATAAACGTATTGGCTTTAATTCGAATTCCTTTCTTCGCGGGTAGTGCGAAAAAATTTTTTTCCTCAAAAATTATGGTGACCTAACCCCTTTGTTTTTTTGAAAAAATTACAAAAAAATTTTTTTTCTTATTTTCGCCTAAAAAAAATTCGAATGAAAGCCAATGCTCTTAGCTATCCAACGCAAAAGAAACCAAATCGATATCTTGAAAAGTAAGCAAGTTATGACTAAAAAGGTAACCAGTTCTACTACTGCCTCTCCCCGGCCACTTTTTAGTAGAACTGGTTACCTTTTTAGTCATAACTTGCCTAGTTTTCAAGATATCGGCTTGATTTCTTTTGTGTTGGATAGATAAACGTATTGGCTTTAATTCGAATTCCTTTCTTCGCGGGTAGTGCGAAAAAATTTTTTTTCCTCAAAAATTATGATGACCTAACCCCTTTGTTTTTTTGAAAAATTTACAAAAAAATTTTTTTCTTATTTTCGCCTAAAAAATTCGAATGAAAGCCAATACTCTTAGCTATCCAACGCAAAAGAAACCAAGTCGATATCTTGCAAAGTAAGTAAGTTATGACTAAAAAGGTAACCAGTTCTACTACTGCCTCTTCCCGGCCACTTTTTAGTAGAACTGTTTACCATTTTGGTCATAACTTGCCTAGTTTTCAAGATATCGGTTTGATTTCTTTTGCGTTGGATAGATAAACGTATTGGCTTTAATTCGAATTCCTTTCTTCGCGGGTAGTGCGAAAAAATTTTTTTCCTCAAAAATTATGGTGACCTACCCCTTTGTTTTTTTTTTGAAAAAATTACAAACAATTTTTTTCTTATTTTCGCCTAAAAAAAATTCGAATGAAAGCCAATGCTCTTAGCAGCTATTTAACGCAAAAGAAACCAAGTCGATATCTTTAAAAAATAAGCAAGTTATGGCTAAAAAGTTAACCAGTTCTACTACTGCCTCTTCTCGGCCATTTTTTAGTAGAACTGGTTACCATTTTGGTCATAACTTGCCTAGTTTTCAAGATATCGACTTGATTCGTATTCCTTTCTTCGCGGGTAGTGCGAAAAAAATTTTTTCCTCAAAAATTATGATGACCTAACCCCTTTGTTTTTTTGAAAAAATTACAAAAAATTTTTTTTCTTATTTTCGCCTAAAAAAATTCGAATGAAAGCCAATGCTCTTAGCTATCCAACGCAAAAGAAACCAAATCGATATCTTGAAAAGTAAGCAAGTTATGACTAAAAAGGTAACCAGTTCTACTACTGCCTCTCCCCGGCCACTTTTTAGTAGAACTGGTTACCTTTTTAGTCATAACTTGCCTAGTTTTCAAGATATCGGCTTGATTTCTTTTGTGTTGGATAGATAAACGTATTGGCTTTAATTCGAATTCCTTTCTTCGCGGGTAGTGCGAAAAATTTTTTTTCCTCAAAAATTATGATGACCTAACCCCTTTGTTTTTTTGAAAAATTTACAAAAAAATTTTTTTCTTATTTTCGCCTAAAAAATTCGAATGAAAGCCAATACTCTTAGCTATCCAACGCAAAAGAAACCAAGTCGATATCTTGCAAAGTAAGTAAGTTATGACTAAAAAGGTAACCAGTTCTACTACTGCCTCTTCCCGGCCACTTTTTAGTAGAACTGTTTACCATTTTGGTCATAACTTGCCTAGTTTTCAAGATATCGGTTTGATTTCTTTTGCGTTGGATAGATAAACGTATTGGCTTTAATTCGAATTCCTTTCTTCGCGGGTAGTGCGAAAAAATTTTTTTCCTCAAAAATTATGGTGACCTACCCCTTTGTTTTTTTTTTGAAAAAATTACAAACAATTTTTTTCTTATTTTCGCCTAAAAAAAATTCGAATGAAAGCCAATGCTCTTAGCAGCTATTTAACGCAAAAGAAACCAAGTCGATATCTTTAAAAAATAAGCAAGTTATGGCTAAAAAGTTAACCAGTTCTACTACTGCCTCTTCTCGGCCATTTTTTAGTAGAACTGGTTACCATTTTGGTCATAACTTGCCTAGTTTTCAAGATATCGACTTGATTCGTATTCCTTTCTTCGCGGGTAGTGCAAAAAAAATTTTTTCCTCAAAAATTATGATGACCTAACCCCTTTGTTTTTTTTTTTTGAAAAAAAAATTAGAAAAAAATTTTTTTCTTATTTTCGCCTAAAAAAATTCGAATGAAAGCCAATGCTCTTAGCTATCCAACGCAAAAGAAACCAAGTCGATATCTTGAAAAGTAAGCAAGTTATGACTAAAAAGGTAACCAGTTCTACTACTGCCTCTTCCCGGCCACTTTTTAGTAGAACTGGTTACCATTTTGGTCATAACTTGCTTAGTTTTCAAGATATCAATTTGATTTCTTTTGCGTTGGATAGATAAACGTATTGGCTTTAATTCGAATTCCTTTCTTCGCGGGTAGTGCGAAAAAATTTTTTTCCTTAAAAATTATGGTGACCTAACCCCTTTGTTTTTTTGAAAAAATTACAAAAAATTTTTTTTCTTATTTTCGCCTAAAAAAAACTCGAACGAAAGCCAATGCTCTTAGCTATCCAACGCAAAAGAAACCAAGTCGATATCTTGAAAAGTAAGCCAGTTGTGACTAAAAAGGTAACCAGTTCTACTACTGCCTCTTCCTCTAAGTCAAACCTTAAAAATAAAAACTACTTAGATAAAATTCTTCCTTTTGCTAAATAAGCAACCAAATAAAAGACAAATACGTTCACATCTACACATTGAAGGTAAATGTAACAAAAAGTTTTGTTTAATACAATGAAAACGGCGACGCTGAATATGATTTTTAATTTATTTGCAACAAAAACATAAGAAGACTGTTACAAAAAACAACAATGTGTTAAATTAAAAATGGTTGTAAAAAAACCACAAAGCGGGAAAACCTCTTTTACAACTTAAAGTTAACGAATATACGTTTGAAGTGAAACAGACTAGAATCTCTGTTGGGCATCGAATCCACAACCTCCGCCAGCCTATCGAGGCACTGAGGCTTAGAATAAATTAATATATACTCAATATTTTCTAACAATCAATTGCGACTTTTGCGATTTCTTGTTTGTATTATTTTATCCTGATGTATCATAAATAATTAAATTAATAAACTTTTTCGTGAAACGATTACGTGCCTTCAAATTTCCAAGGTCTTAATAAAAATTGCAAATTTTATTGGAAATTGAAAAGAAAAAATGCCGAAGAAAAGTTTATTAAACCTCATTTATCATTTTTTGGTTTTTTTTCTTTCAGCACGTCAGTTTGCATTTTATTATGTGTGTCGTTCTTTTTTGCTTATTTATGTAGACAATTTGTCGTATTTTATTTCAATAATAAAAATATCTATATATATATATATATATATATATATATATATATATATATATATATATATATATATATATATATATATATATATATATATATATATATATATATATATATATTATGCACACACATATATTTTATAATTTTTTTTTTTCAAATCGAAAACAATTTCCGCTTCCTTTCGTAATTCCCAATATCAAAAAAGAAAAACAAAAATGTTTCACAATTTAGAAAAAACAAAAATTCGTTTTAAAGAGCTGGTACGCACATGTTTAAAAAAAGTAAAAAATAAAAAGCACTAAAAGGCGTTAAGAAAATCGCTAAGAGCCATAATGTACTCGTATTCATATTATTTATTACTATTTAGTATGAATTTTTTTTTTAATTTTAATTTCTTGTCTACAAAATTTATTGAGGCTTTTCTGCAATTTTATGTTTTTTTAACTTTAATTTCAGTTAAAGAATTTATTTTTTTTTAATATTTTTAACTTTATACAACTTTACGAACGTATGTTGTAAGATGTATAGTGCGACATGGTGGGGTGAGATACAAGTACGTGATGTGATTAAAAAAAAATAATAATAATAAAATGAGGTCAGATTCATGAATGCGATAGAAATATATTATTTATGTTTGTATGTGTGTATGTAGATAATTTGTATGACGGTGCACCGATTCCTTCGAATATGAAGGGTTTTTAATTTTTCTTGTTTTTATAGAGAAAAATTCTCAATCATTGATTGATTATTTATTAGGAATGTTCATAGAAATATGTGACGTTCTGAACTTTTCAAAGTGTGCTTAAAGGTCTACTTAAGAGCTGAGATGTGTCCAATGTACATACTAGATTAAATCCAGACTAGATTAATAAGTAATGAAGTTTAAATTGGGAGAATATCCTTGATACTTTTCAAAACAATAAAAAAAATTAAATTTTATGCCAACAACTCAAATATTAAACGATCAATATTCTATTCGACAGGTGGTTAATAAGTAGAATACCTGCATTTGCAAAGTTATTGTGGACTACCTTCGAAAAAGCCTTGAAACAGGGGATGCCATAGAAACAGAATATAATCAAACAAGTGATATGTAATTCTGATTGGCTTAAATGATGGTTTCTAAAATATTTTATATGTATGGAAAGAGATATCAAAAGGTCTCAAAGGTCTATTTTTTCTTAAAATTTGTCAAACATGTACATATGTCATACTTAAGAGAATTATTTGTTCTAAAGCTCTCATTGCCGTATTCACTACACTTAGTAAAGTAATCAGGAAAAAATACAATTTTCTTTTATATCAACCCTCGCAATATACGCCGCGATTCGCTTTAAATATCCTACTTGTTTTAAAATACAAAAAGCTGAATGAACTCTCTTGGAAACGTCATGTGCAATCATACCACTAATCACCCACTCACACAAATAAAAAAATACTTCTTTTTGAATTTCAGTCAACACACAGTTGTCATACCCATCAATGTCAAATTTATTTAGAATTATTTTCTTAAGGCAGTCCGGCAAAGAATTGAGTCTTTAAAATAAACAAGGCCATTTCTGAAGTTGTTCATATCTGTTTATTGTAAAAATTATTGGTAAAAGAAAAATGTCAAAGATAACTTTTTAGAGAAATTTTCTTTATGCAGAATGTTGTTATGATTGGAATCGTGGAGCCGTTTGCAGAAATAATGGCAATAAATCAAGTTTTTCATCCTTTTTTTAATTCATCTATTAAATTTAAATTTTTAACATGACATTAAATTTAATTAAATTAATTAAATTTTAATATTAGATTTTTAATATAAATTTTTTTTCTCTTTTGCAGGTAATTTACTCAAATTAAATCTGTGGTAAAATTAATTTAGATTAATTTTTTTATGATTTTCGAAAGATTTTAAATAAACAATATTTTTTAATAATTCATTTTAAATATATTTGAAAAGAGAAATCAAAAGTCAAGTACAGAGAGAGAATTATTTAAATTGTTTGATGGATTAAAACCCTTAATAAAAGTTTAATTGATTCAATTAACATTTTAATTGTCGATTTATTATAATTTTTGTGTGATATGTATGTACATATAATTCAAAAGCTGAAAAATATGATTGAAATTCTTTTATTGCATTTATGGGTTTTTGTATAAGTTGTATATACGAGGGTGGTCCCTAAAATTAGCTTACCTAACACAGAAAACACCACAAATTTGGGGAAAAAATTCTTTATTTCTCAGCATAATCTCCTTTTAGCTCGATACACTTTTTCAACGATATTTAATTGCTTCGATATCCTGTTTATAATTAGAACTGTCTAGCTCCTGAAGATAGTCTCTACCTCTTCATTGTTGGCAAATCTTTTAGCCAAATCGAGGGAGCTAAATCTAGCATCTTGAGGCAATTCAAACTTTAATTCATTGATTTGGCCACCGCAGTGCATTGTCTTGATGAAACAACACTTTCTTTTTCGCCAAATGGAGCTTATTTTCCTTTATATTCTCACTTAAACGAAGCTGTCAGTTTTTTGTTAATTGCCTTGGATTGTTTTTCTTTTTTAAAGATAATCAATAAAATTTACCCCAAGCACGACAAAAAAAAAACAAAAAAACAGACGATTGGATCTTGCTTGCAGAAGGAACTGCCTTCCCCTTCTGAGGACACTGTACTCCCATTCCACTCCACTGCTTCAACTGTTTCTCTGTTTTAGATGTGAACTGGTGGACCTAAGTCTCGAAATGCTGCACCCATCTTGCCCAGAATTTTCTCATCTTAAAATTTTCGATGTATATGCGATGTACAGCACTTTTGGAAAAGCTTATCATTTTGGCTAGCTCACGCACCTTCAGCCGACATTCATCCAATACCATTTTGTGGATTTTTTTAACCATTACTAGTGGGTGTGGATACCTCAATTGGTCGACCACTACGATTTCCAAACTTACGATTACACTTCGGCCATCGTTAAATAATACCTTTACAGCTCTGACATATGGCCAAGACAAAAAGCTTAAAGTGTTTGTATCCCTCACCTCTTATACTAGAGAAGAAGAAGAAGTGTACAAATATCGCAATCATATCGATAAATTATGCCCGCAAAACAAACAAATAAATGTTTGATGATTTTTTCTCAATGAACTATTCATGGATAGAACTATTCTTTGAATAGAAATGGAAATTAAAATTAAATTTTTACTAATTCTTATATAGATGACAATTTATCTGGCAAGATCTATTGGGCAGAAATAAGGGAAATATATATTTACTTTCAATTTGGTTAAAATATTAGTCAAGCTTTTGAGGTCTTATTTTGTGGTTAAACATCTTGATTTAAAACTATTGATATTTCGATACTCATTGTGTATCGACTTCAGGACAATTCGGTTTTTTAACCAAATTTTTATAAAAAAAGGTAAAAAAATATAGAAAAATAATTTGCTTTTTCGCATGGAAAAAACAGTAAAAATATTTTTTTATAATTTTCAATTTCAATATTTTTATCAAAATTCTTCTTAACACTTAAATCCAATCAATACCAAGGAATTGAAAAATTTAGAAATTTTAATATTCAAATGAGTATAACTCTCTAATGTGTCATTTACTACATGCAAACACCTTGTAAATGTTTTTTGAGCGTATAAGAAACAACAAAATGATGGACACTAAAGCGCCTTGAGTTTTTCCAGGTCGGCTCTTAATTTTTTAAGCACTATTTTTATTTATTGAATCATGAATTTGATTGAACTAATAATAAGTAATCAAATCAATTGTCTTCACGTCACTCGTTTTCGGCTGTTACGGACTAGTGGGTTTGGATGATACTCTAGTTTCTTTGAATATGTTGTCACGTGTTTTGATACGCTAGTTTTAACCATAGGAATGTCAGGGGGCTGAGGTACTCATACGAAGCATTTTATTTTCGCGCTTTTGATTGTTTTCTGCTATTTCCATTTGAAATTCGATGTTGATCAAGAAATGGCTGATATTTTGAATTTCGAGATAAAATTTAAGATTTTATGCAAAGGGTGCACTTTAAACAAGGAAAAATATTCCCTATGGGAAGTACGAGATTAACCAGGTGACGATGCTTTTACAAGGAATTACGATTTTCTGCGAAGCCTTGGAAAACTTGTTAAGAACACTGTCACAAAAAGTGACAGTGACAGTTCATGGCCGTAGGGGTATCTATAAACATTGAGACTCTAAAACCCTTTAACGAAGAGTAAAATTATATCATTAGAAATTCCACAAAAAGGTAAAATAAATCTGAGGGCGAAATTTTCTTGCGGATGCTAAGCCTCCCCCAAAAAAGCCTATCTATGCCCAAGATGTTGAAATAATTAGTTTTCTTGTTTATTTCGAATGGTCCAATAGGCAAGATATTAAACACAAGGTTTTTGGGTTCGAATCTACGAAAGGGAAAAAAATTCTAACTACTCTTCTTGTGCTGTGAAAATGTATATAAATATTATTTCTGAATATTTCCGTATTGCATTCATCCTCTAATATAAAATTACTTGATTCTTTTAAAGGGATCTAAGAAAATTCATAAACTGCCATTTTAGAATATTTTCAGAATTTGAAACATTTAGGCACACTTGCATTACGATTTTATCCTCATGCCCTTTTTGACATTATGTCATATGGTTTTCAAGTAGAGTCTAGAAGACACCGTTTTATGATGATCATATAACCCGCCAGATTTGTTGTGCCTAGAACCTGTAGTGGTCCTATAATTTGGAGTACTAGATTTATCTTAAGATATAATTTAGCCTTGACACCAATACTTTACAAAGATCGTCCAGTATATATCCGCTTAGGAATCGTTTTTTTTATAGAATAGGCAGGACATTCACATAGAAGGTGAAAGACTGTTTCTGTTTTCCTATATCCTTGTAAGTACTGCAGTGGCCATTCGGCTCGAATGTATTCCTAACATCCAGTGACCTGTTAATATTAACAGCAATCTCGATGTCTCCGTATGACTGTGGTTTACGATTAGCATTGTGCGGTTCATGTTACTAGAGGGTCACATAGCCCTAGCGACTACGAGTGTGTTCAGATTTTGCCAGATCAGCCTCTTGCAAGAAGTGCTTAGTACTGCTTTTAATAGTCCCCATTAGATCCCAAACTAACTACGGTATCTGTCTGTTCATTATCACAGGGATCGAAACTAATATAATGTCAGAAAGTTGGCCTAGTCTTAACAGCTCTTCTCTACATTATCTGATCAATAAAGACATAGACTTGAAGGATTTCGAAGACAGGAGTGCCTCCTGGCCGTAAAATTCCAATATTCCGTCCAATATATCAGCCAATAAAGTAAATGCATCCATGGCAGAGGCGATATGAAGTATTTATATCAAGATTATCAGAGAATATTATGGACCCAACTCGACAGTTCATCTTAGAGTCGTCAGTATAAGTTCTTGCATTATAATTTTTTACGAGGTTACCCCCATGTTTTCCATTTCAAGAAGTAAGAGGTATATTCTGGTAATGTCTTCGACATTTAATTTTATAAAAAAAATTTGCACACACATAGTATTGATCTATATTAATTGCACATCCTTACAGTTAATGTGACAATTTGGGATTGAGTCCTCATATTCCTCCATTCGCTCTTCTGCGGACTGATCAGCATAAATTAGCCTTTCTTGCCCCTCTTTTCCTCTATGAAGTGTCGTCATATCAGTGAAGCGGAGTTACTTTCAAGCGAAATAAAGTGATTTGAAAATAATCAAAAATAATAGTTAAGAATTTTTGTTTTCAATTTAGCGATGTTTTCATATAAAAGATGTGACGTTCATTTATCCGACTGTAATTAAAAATTAATTTATATTTACAGGCAACTTTTTCATGGGAAGTTCCCATATAAATTGTATGTCATGAGTATACTCATGACTATACTTTAATTATAGATATAATGTCATTTTCTGGATAACAAAATGTCCTTATTTATTGCGTAGAAAACATTTTAATCCAATATTTTTCATGAATAATTTTATATGCAAAAAAACCCTGTGGATCTCGATGGCTGTTTTCTTTAAATGAAAAACTCAATTCAGTTTGTCATCCAAAATTATTCTAACGCACAAATTTTATCTTATTGGAAAATGAAATGATCTCGTTCACGAAGCGAAGCTTAACTAAATGTTCGATCTTTTGTTTCCTTAACGAATGGACAATTCTCTCTTTTATTCCATTTAGATTGATCAAAGTTGTATTCAGTATTGAGAGACTCTTTTATTCGTCAGCAGTAATTTGGGCGGGGGGAAGCTGAACTGACAATTTCTAGAATAATAGTTTATCATTAAAAAAAATTAAATCCCGATGAAAAGCATTTATCAAATATCGTTGAAATTATATTTACGGAATTATTCATGAATGATCTCGACTGATGATCTTATATAGGGACAGTGTATAGTCTTAATAGTCTATTATACTGCCAAGCCGATGTTATCGATGGTAAATCTGTTAATGCTTTTTAAATCATCTCGATGACTCTTTTTTATTTGATACCACACTTTCTCTAATCTTCCTCACACTTAAATCTAGTTCAGACCATCAATAATCACTCCCTATCGACTTGATGTAATTAAAATTGAATACGTTTTGTTGCCAAATTCATCTAAATAAATTTCTATATGAATTTCATTCCAAGCAACTCCTGCTTTAAAGAAAACACTTCATTACGAAATGCAAATTCAAATGAGGTCACTTGTCAAATAAATGTCTTCTAAATTTCAACACACAAGTCATCGCCATCCCAATTTTAAGCAGCATCTTTAACCTGGTGCTTTGTTTTTCTTTCTCGTTTGTTATTGTTGTTGTTGTTTTCATGGTTGTGTTGTCATGCTTCCTACGAGGAAATTTCCTAGAAAACCACTTTCAGTTGAATGGCATGTTTTACAAAAATGGCAATAGATGTGGATGCAACAAAATATCAGGAACAAAAAATAAACAAATAATAATTTTGTCAGCAGAAAGTTGAAGTTCATTCATACTGCCAAAATAAAACGTAGAAAATACGACTGACTAGAAGAATATTTTGTAAACTTTTTGTAATAATATGCAACAAATAAAAAAAAAATAGAAAGAGTTGCAAATAGAGTTCGTACTACTCAACATTGACTTAATTTGCTGCTATATTTTTGTGGCAAGTTAAAAATTGCAGTATTTTCCGCCTCCAGCACAACCATTCTTCAATTGAATGCTCAAGTAAGTAAGTCGTCAAAAATTGAGATTCTCCCCCGCCATTTGGCTTTAGTTCCAAAATAAACAGAACTTTAGAAAATTCAAATTCTTTGCCTAGTACTTGCACTTCCGCTGTACTGATTTTATCTTATCCTAGATGTAAAGGGGTGTATCAATTCTCCAGACTAGCTTAAATTTGCAGAAGTTTTTATTCACAACTGACCAGAGTCCCGGAGACGTATTGGAGAACAATAAGTTTCCAACACTTTCTCTAACAGGCAAAATTAGATGAGTGATAGTAGACAGATAAATTTTTATATTCTATATATACAAAGTACCTAAATTGAGAAAAATTTGTATTTTGAAAGAATTGTTGCCAGGACAAGCACACCTTCCATACATCCTCAATATAAAAGTTTAATTTCACCTAGAATTATTATCGGAATACGCAAGGTCAAACTGTTTCTATAAATATAACGTTCAGGTCGTTGGCGGGCTCCCTCTTATTCGGCTCAAGGATATGCCTACAGTCCCTAAATTTTTAAATTATTATCATCAGAATATAATAAAAATTGCAAAAATTGACTGCATTTTGCGTTAAATTTCGTTTCATTTCATGCAAGGAAAAGTCCTACCTTCCATATATCCTTTACTAAAACAACAGAATTTTGACTTTATACTCGTATATGACCAGGATGGAGCAAAATCTGAATATATCTGCCTTCCATATATCCTTACTTTTAAACACGAAATTTTTGCTTCAATTATGATCACAGTATGGCATAAATCGGAAAATATATCTTAAATAATTCTCTTAAGCTCTATGGTAAATGTTAGGTGCAAGGATGTGCCTAAGAGTAAGAGTTTTTTAAATATGCTGTAAAGCTTTGTATTAAATATCGTTTGTTGTGATGGAACGACATACATATGTCCTTAATATTAAAACTTTAATTCAAGTTGTGTATTAATTTTTGTTCCATTTGTTCCAAGGACATGCCTACCTCGCATAGATCCTTGGTTTAAAAAATTAAACTTTGACTTTATTTATGATCATAGCGGAACAAACCCTGCTAGAAGACGTCACAGTTCTGCTTTTTAGCTCTCGTTTAAATTTCGTCGTGTACGATGCAAGGATATATCTGCCTTCCATATATCCTTAATTTCAAATGTGAAGTTTTTACTACAATTTCGATCAGAGTATGACAAATATTAGAAAATATATCTTAAATAATGCTTTCAAGCTTTATGACAAATTTCAGGTGCAAGGACATGCCTACATTCGATGTACACTTTAAACTAAAAATTAAATTTTCGCTAAATTTGTGATCAGAATATAGAAAAATGCATAAACGTTTTTTAAAATATGCTATGAAACTTTGTATTGAATATCGTTTCATTTGATGGAAGGACCTGCTTATCTCCTGTATATTTTTAGTTTTAAAAAATAAACTTGAGCTATACTTATGATTTAAAATTATGCTGTCCAAACATCGTTTCATATTCTCCAATGTCTCCAATGTCTCTCATATATCTCTTTTTATACTGTTCAACAATGTTCCACATGACCTTAATACTAATACTTGTTTAGATCACTTTTAAATTTTTTTTAAAGATAAATACATATATTCGAGTATAATGTACATATTTAGATTTATTTATTATTAAACTCTTAACGTCCAATTGAAAATTTTAGGTGTTTTAACAGAAAGCAAAAGTTCTTATTTCCGGCACACAATCTTCATATTTTCTTTAACAGCTCCTTATAAGGAATCCTGACACGAGTATTTTAATTACGAATAAAAAAATCGCCTTTTTTACAGTCTGGTATACAATTTAATTCCTCTTAATTTTTCGAACTGTTATCGTCAAATTGAAGTTGATTAGTCTGTCTCGAGTTCAACTATTGAATTTGTCCATTCAGATCAATGACTTTTTTAATCTTTTTTTTGTTAAGGAAGAACTGTACGAAATCAGTACTGTTCCTTTCTGCTAGTGTAATAATTGGCTCCATCTTACTTTTTCCTTAATAGTTAATTCTTGCTGCATAGATTGAAATTATTATGAATCTGAATTGACAAATTCTGTAATCGAACTCAAGTCAAAGTAATTAATTTCAATTCATACATATATTTTTTGTTCACCAAGGTTTGTACGTTTTAATTTTTTTAATTATTTTCTTCCAAATTTTTAAGAATTTAATAAAAGACTTCGCAAAAATGAATTTTCTTTTTAGCCGATCTAACATAATTTACTACAACATCTACTTTGAAATACTTTAGCATCTTTGAACATGGAAATCTCTATGATTGATTCAAACTAGTTGCAAAACTTAATGATTCGCTGCGAATGTAGAGTATATACTTTTTTCACAACTTAATATCTATTGCACAAACAAAACACGTACAATAAGCAAATACACAAATTGCAGAATCGTGCTGAATGCACTATATACAATTCTTTTCATTTTCTTTCTTATTTGTTTTCTACGTTGCAAACAAATATTGCACAGAGTTTTGTTTTTCATATTAAAAACGAAAAGTTTGAAGAAAAAAAAACAACGAAAAAAATCATGTTTTAATATTTACAAATTGAGTTTAAATGTGTGATAAATGCATCATCACCGCCGTTTTAAGAAAAAAAGAGATTTATTAAAAATAAAGAGAGTTTCGAGTAAAAGAGTATATTCTTTCTCAATGCAAACAAACGAAAATGATTTACTCAAAACAAAAATTGAAATGAGTCATACACACGTTTAAGCAATTGCATCGGTGTTACCATTACAAAAATTAATGAAATAAAAATCTCAAAATTTCATTCTTAATTTAATCTGAACACATGACATACATTCATTTTACGATTTAGCGAATCTATAAATTGTCAGGCTTCTTCGTTATATTCCAGCATATTCAAATTAATTATTTAAAATTACCCACATGAGGAAGAAAAAAAAAAAACATAAATTAAATTAGGGATGATTAATCCTTTGGAAAGGCATTCAAAATTACATTTTTACCGAATTATTTTCTGCATCAACCAGGAATGGAAATTATTATACGATTGTACCTTTTTTTTATTACATTTTAGACCTTGTGAATACTGCAGTACAATTTGAAAATCTCAATTGTGGTTATACTTTCCTTAAATTCTTTTCATTTAAGAAATACAAATATTATGTGTTTCGATAAGTATTGAAATTGTTGACACTTTAGGGCAAATTACTTCCATTTCTTTTAATGAGTTGCCAAAATATCTCTGTTTAAATTTTGTTATATGTATTGTTGGGAATTTCGAACAGTTCCAAAAATAGTTGGCGATTTTCTTTTCAACATCAGCTCCATCTCTATTAAAAAAAGTTTAACAGAATAATCATCATATAAAATGACATTCGCCATTACGATGAATGTAGCAGGCCGTGATATTTGATAATTATGTCATAACGCTGATATAGTATTAATAAAACGAGTCCTTATCAGATGAATTTCTATCATGACATAAATTTGACATGCAGGATGATATAAATTCAGAAATTTGAAAAAGTTTACCTCTCCTTGAGGCCCTATGCTCCTGATTGTGATTGTGATTGTACAATCCACGTCTTCATCATGACATATATGGTATATGACATTCAATATTGTATGAATTCATCAGGTGTGGATCCTACTTACAATCTCAAAGGAAGATAATGAATTTTTACGTTTCTGAAAAATTCTGCCAGACGGCTGAGTTGGCTTTTGGAAACGAACGAATCATATGTTGAAGACAACAACTTCAAGAGCAATTAAAAAACAATACAGTGGTAACCCTTGTTTGGAAACATGTGTTTTCTTTTTTTGGAAGGGACGGCCAGAAGAAAAACTAATGAGGATGTTGAGTGTGTGCAGCGCTTTTCGCGTGTTAAAATTTAAATGTGACTTAAATATTAAGATAAATGTGTGAGCAGTTAATGTTTTTTAGCTTTTGCTGTTTTTAGTTAAAACAAATTGGCTCTTTTTTTCTTTTTGTGGAGCCATGTGCATTTATGCTCTAGCATACATGCATACAGACACACAATAATATACGCACATACTTATGTGCATGTTGTCGAGTGTGTTTTTTTTTTTTTTTTTTGAAAATTACAATGAACAACTTCAGAACGATTAGAGATGAGCTGTTTGATTATTGTTATTTGAATATCAAGAGTTTATATTCTTGATTATGCTCATGGATGGCTTATGCTTATGGATAGAATACTCATGTCACGTCAATATACACGTACATAAGTACATACATACTTACATTTATGAAGCACATCGAAAACATACCACTTTTCATAATGTTCATATTTAAATTTGGAGTTATTGCTGCTGCTCTTCTGGCTGTTAGCAGGGTGCCGCTGAAACTAAAAAAAAAAACTAAAAATTATAGCCATAATAGATAAATATTGTATACGTTTTCGTACAAATGTAAATATGTATGGATGTGTGATTATCCAAAGCACAGAGACGGAAACTTTAATAGAGCGAATTTTGTTCCTTTTTGTGGTCGAAATTAATTACAGCCAAATGGATGGATCGATTTAAACGATTTTTTTAAATTAGATTTTTGAAGGACTCCGTCCTCCGGTCCTTACAGCGGTCCATGTGCTTGCAATTTGATTGTGACAAAAAATTAAAATAATTAACAAACTCCAAAAATAATTAAAAATATCTTAAGCCATCAATAAAAATTTTAATAAGTACAATCGAGAGCAATAATTTATATTAAAAGAACTCCCAAAAAATTCAATGAAATATAGAAATTTTGATCTGAGAGTTGTTTGCATTAAGATAATTTCTATTGATTTTAAGATATTCTTTAAAAAATTATTTTTGGAAATAATTCAAATGTTATTTGTGCTATTTTTTCGTTTTGCCCTCTCCTTTTTTAACATGTTTTGGATTCTATGCGGCTTTTAAAATCCAAAATCAAACAATAATTTTAGTGGAAAATGACAAAATTTAATTTCACTCGAATTTAGTGCAACTCAATTAAAACTTGTAATTAATTTTTTGATTCTTAGCAATAGAATGTATTTAATCATTGTGATTACAAACATATTTTGAGCCTATTTGTTTTCATAATTTCGTATTAAAAAAACCTTATTTATAGTCGTTTTGATTCGACACGGTTTTTCTATAAAAAACTAATTTCGGTCTGCACGGTTTTGTGAAAAAACTAATTTCCACTTAAAACAGAGGATAGGTGCAATTTATGTAAAGAGATTTTACCATTTTTTTTAATAATTCAGCCCTTCACTCTGGCGAATATTTTTTTTATCACAACAATTTTAAGAGGCTCCTCCTAACACCCATAAGAATTGTTTGTCCGTATACCGAAGAATGATTTATTTTATATTGAATTTTGCGAGTTCCAATTTGGGAACTAAATTAGATAAACGTATTCGCGATTGTTTCTTCTTTTCCAAAAAAGATTAATTTATAAAAAATAATCTTTTTATAGTTTCAAGTTAAAAAAATCTAACCTCGTGCTCTTCTGTAGTACATTTACGCTTATTGAAGAACAATAAATTCCCCTTTGTCTCTTTCGAATGGTTAAACAATTTTATATCCGTTTTTTTTAAGAAAACGTTACAAATGCTGTTCAAAACTTTCGAAATTAATATCCTCTCTTCTATTGGCTTTGTTATACTTCACTAGCCACACACAGATGAATTCCACATCAAATAACTGAAATAAAATGTATTCGGAAGATAATTCCATTAGTTACTTTTAATGTCACTTGAATTTTTTTACTTAATCCATCTAATCGACGAATTTTCATAAAATTTTATTTTCCACATTACACATTCAAATAACTAAACCTTATTCTTAAAGCATTTTGTTGTTAGTATAAATTGTTCGTCCATTTCAAGACAGCACTTGACACGTTCAATTATCTTCATATCTCTCGTATAAAAGTTTGTTTTTTTAGGATAATCGATAATTTAGGTTAGGTTAGGTTAGGTTGATTGGAGGGGTGTGATAGCCCATGTCATACGACATACACTTAAGAAAGTGAAGGCTTGTTGTGCGCTCCCTTCAATTATCAAACACAAACTGCCAGAGTTCTGCGACAGGATTCGAACCTGCGACCTTCGCACTGCAATCGATAAATTAATTATTCTCAATAAATATAGATACTACAAGCTTTCCAGCCATCTTTTGCACTTTTGATTGGTTTCGGCGGGCACAGAGCTTTATATATTTTTTATTTCATTATGTATTAGTGGATCCTTGCTTTATCCTTGAAGTGGAGCCTTTTCACATAGTAAAATAAAAAAAATCTTTCTTTTTCGATTTAATCTAAACTCGAACACAAAAGACATTTATGCAGCCCCTTTAGATTGTATTGAAAGAAATTTTTGTTTTCCATCCCAGTATTCTGTTTAGGGCAAGCACTCACATCCATTACTTCAACCAGAGTTGCCAAAATTATGTTTTTTAAGTAACTCTTAGTTATCATATCGTTCCTATGAGGTTGCTGTTGGATATAAATGACTCAATTATAAAAGAATGGAGCAAAAAAGGTCAACGTTGCTTGTTACTGCTATATACAGTGTTATTTCAGTTACATAGTCACAGCAGTGAATGGAAAATAATTTGCTTCTATTCGAAGCTCAGTTCAGTTTTATTATATTTCAACAGTATCAAAACAAAATATTACTCAGCAAATCTACCATCCCTGTTACCCATTCTAGACCAATTTTTGGAACAAACAAAATGCCTGCTATTTTTGCTACATTGTGGTTGTAACGTAGACCTTGATTATGAGGCTATTTTCATAATATATAATCCTGAAATCTTATGGCATAAAATATTTAATTTATATTTGTACGAATGTATATACTTTGTCGTACAGTAGTGCTTTCGCTGAACGGGTGTTTTAAAAATTTGCCAGTTTTTGACTACTTATTTAAATGCGTTAAATACGTTTTTAGTTAAATACGTTTTTATATAAATTTAAGTTGTACTTAAATGTGGCTTCAGTTTATCAGCCATAAGTAAAACTCTTATCAAAATGGTATGAAAATATGGCAGCACTATAAAGCTACGAAAAAAATCCTAAATTTTTCCAAAAACAGCTGTTTAATATAAACAAAGAAATACTGCAAAAGACGACTGGACAAAATAATTTTTTTAATGATCGCAAACATTCAAAGATCGCAAAAAAAACTTTGAATCATTTATTTTATAATATTATATGTCATAAAACCGCACATTAAAGCTAATTATTGTCATAGCAAAGAAATTTGTCAATGGCCGCACATTTGTTTGTCTGCCATTTTTAATATTGATTAGAATCATATGGCCAATGTTTTTAACTTAAAATCACGTTGAAAAAGCAACATTTAAGTATCATGACAGAAGCACTGGAAGACTGAATATCGTATTTAATTAGAACTTAAAACTAATTGATATTTAAATACGAAATCCAAAACTGGCCATAAGAAGTTAGTAATGAAATGAGTTTATAATTTCAAACTTGCGAATCCATGCTATGAGTACGAGCTCTAAATTTGTTTCATATTGATCTAGAAGATGGGATGCAAAGTGAAGATCTTATTCAAAAATATGGTTTTCAATATCAAAAAAGGATTAGAATTTCTCTTATTGATTTTTTTAAATCAACTCATACTCTATACAACTTCGATTTCATATACTATTAGTAAGCAAGTATTTAATATATTTTATCACCTATAGTTTTCTATAAAATTTACATACATATATATTTATTGTTATTTGTTATCGTCGTTGTTTGTTTTCTTTTAAAACCTAATAAGTATATTTTTTTATATTGAACCTCGTCTACAATAGCCAAATATTATGTTTTTTGTTAATATATTGCTTTTTTTTAGTCTGAGTATGTTGGTTGAAAATAAAAAAACAAAACATGTTGGGTTCTTACTGTTCTTAAACGAGTTGCCATTTTTCTGGCCTTTTTGGGTCTCTATATTTTTGTATATTGAATTCCCCATTTTGTGTCCCTTTTTCTATGATTCTCAACGGTAACGCTGTTTGCGTTTTCTCTGTAAACGTAACACTAGAGAGAATGAATGAGCACATGTATAAAGCCCAAATTATACGATTCTTCTTCTTGATGTTTTAAGTTCAATTCGTAATCATTCGTTCGTGTGCGGGCACTTTAATAATATGAATATGTATGTATGTGTTGTTGCTGTTGCTGCATGGTATACTTATTGTTGCTGCTGCTGCTGTTGTTCTTGCCTTCGTTTGTTTTTGTGTTGCTGTTGCTCGTTCATAACACCAACAGCAGCAACAACGTTAAATACAATAAAATAATATTAGCAAATTCACACACATTCGTAAAAAAAACAAAATTAAACACATCAACACAACAATAGCAAACACAATGCAATGTTTTAGCTGAGACACTGTGTGTGTGTGTGCGCGAGTCTGTTTTTATCTCGCTTCACAATGTTTTGTTTTAAATTTTACCGTGTTTTGTATACATACATACGTACGGAAAACAAAACAGCAGCAGCAGCAACAGCAACAACAATTACAACAATTATAAAAACTTCTACACTCACAAATAATATTTTTCAGTTAGAAGAGATTTTTTCGCTTGTACACGATTTGAGCCAATTTAAAGTTGGCAGTTTTGTTTATGCCGTCGTCGTTAATGCCGTTGCGTTTTTGTTTTGTTTTTCAGTTTTCGTATTAAAGAAAAATCGAAAAAATCAAATAAGAAAAAAAAAAGAAATACATA
This sequence comes from Germaria angustata, assembly GCA_963681545.1. Lineage (NCBI taxonomy): Eukaryota > Metazoa > Arthropoda > Insecta > Diptera > Tachinidae > Germaria > Germaria angustata. Next base: position 52,705,274 of record OY813001.1, on the reverse strand, counting down.
AGTATATCAACAACAACAAGTTCTATGTCTATTTAAAAAAAATATCTAAACCTAAACATCCGAAATGAAGATGTTTAGAATACATAAAATTGTTTTCCTAAAATTTGAAATTTGAAAATAAATTGTGAATAATTCTACAATTAAAGATAAAAATAACAAACAAATATATTAACGTGATTGATTATTATGTTGTACTTGATATGGCCGATAAGACCATTGAGATAAAAATATAACAAGCGACAACAACAGTATTTACATTGAGTGTGACACAAAAATTATGCCGACGCTAAATAAAAATTTGTGAAAATAAACAATACAAAAAATGTGCTTCAAACACATAAAATAAAAATTATTGCTATAAAAACAAGGAAAAAAATTATTACAAAAATTATAAAAAGCTGTTTTAAAGCAAATAATACATATTTCTTTTGTTTTTATTTTGTTTCGACGCATTGAAGTGACAAAAAAATTTCGCGCGCGCTTTTTTTCTCCCAACGCAGTCGTACATACGCTTTCATTGTCACAGCAATAAAATAAAAATAATGTATGCAAGATAATAACGAAATTAAAAAAAAAAAAAAACTAAAATATTAACAAAATAATTAAGCAGTACATATGTATGAACATATGTATGTATATACATATGTACATATATGTATGTATGTGCATATATATCGCTACTTGAATGCAACAGAGACATATCTTAAAAAAAAGCACAACTAAAGTTTTTAAAATTTTAGAGTTCACATCAAAACTTCTTGGTATAACTTCAGCTTTTAGGCTTAGAAATAATTCTTATTTTTTCGCTACATATAAAGAGGATATGGGGGAACATTAATAATATTATAATATTGTTTTTTTAGGTATGTCTACGTTGCATTGAAGGAGCGATATTTATATGGACATATAAATTCTTTAATAAAAAAAATTGTTTGAATCTCCAAAAACAAAATGCGTCAAAATATAAATTTTAACTCAGACTTCATTTTATAGCCAGCCTATAGCCCTGAATTTGAAAGAAGAAATAAAAATTGTTCCTAAAAATTTTTTACTACCGTTTTTTATTGCAGTTCTAGTGGGATTTTCGTTTCTGATAAAAATGTTGCACATATTTTGCTTCTGCAACATATTTGTGTTTTGCTGCTGAAATAAAAAAAATAAACCTTAATGCAAAAAAGAACATGTTCTTTTCTAAATGGGATATATCAAGTACATATTTTTGCTTTATTGTGAACGTGGAACATGCATCACTTTGGGAGAATGTCGGTAACATGTAAAACATGTTACCCATCTCTAAGAAAAACTTTTTTGGGAAATAAAAACGCTATAATATTTTTATCTACGTATAGTTATCGGGCCATTTCTAAAATGTTTGTTCTGGTGTTACTTACAATAACAAGTATTTGCAATTTTCCAATATGGTCAAATGCCATATAAAAAATATTTTATTATTGCTATAGACAAGACGTTTGACGTTCGATCAGCTGCTCTAGTGAGGTTATCTGGCGGGATATATCGTGCAATTTATTATAAATCTTACCATTGTCATAAAAGATTAGTTAAGTTTAAAAATATGAAATGACAATTGTTTAATAATTGTTGAGTAATTGAATTTACTAAAAAAATTGATGTGAATTGTATCCATAACCTCATTTCTGTCAGGCCGCCCCCTTATTAAGTAGCCGAACAGGACAGCAAATAAGCAGGAGTGAAGGTGTTTTCTCTTTTGAAAAACGTGCAACAAATTGTTGATCATATTAAAGAAATTTAATTCCTTTACAGGATTGTGAATGTTACATTCGATTCTTTCGGAAAGGCAAACAAAATTTTATACCTTTTTTTTAAATAAAAGAAAATGCCATAAGATAAACTTTTAACATCAGAGTTTTTCAACTGACCTGTGCCAGAAATATAAAAAATTAATTAAATATTTAATACCAAAGCCTTAAAGCGAAGTAATTTTCATCTGGAAATCTACCACGCGTTGCTTAGGAATATAATTATAGAAAGTTCTGCTATTTTCTAGTTCCAGTAAACAAATGTTTTCGTACTTTTGCCGCACAAACTCCAAAGCCATTTGGACTTGTCAACGAAATATACACATACTTTTCTAGTAGAGTGCAAGTGTGAAACCAGTTCATTACCATTCAATCACTGATCATTATACAATAATCCAGAAGTCCCATCAGAAGTCGACATTCGAAGATTTGGTAGTTAAATTTACGATAGTCTATTCGGTAAACAAATCCTATGGAACAGGAAATACTAATTTTCCTATTCGCGAAAGGTTGTCATTATTCGGAATTCCGCAGGTGTCAACATGGTGAATTTTCCTTGCTAGCCCGAACTAATCCAAGAGTTTATACCCAACGACCATAGAAAATGACATCTGCTCATTTCATTAGCGCCTGACTATAGAAAATGTCACTTGTTGCCTGACTAGGGGTCGCATATACTTGCAAGAGACTCCGATATTGGCATTAATCTTTAGAGAAGAAGTGCGAAGTTAGCCAGCTGGCAATGTGTCCATAAAACTTACTGCTTGGTGTGTAGGTATCGCTGAACGATGTTGGTGAGCCGGCGAATGCTACAGATTAATGATAAAAGAAGTTGATTTAATCCTAATTTAAGCATGACAACTTGGAGTGTACGTAGAATAGTACGGCGTTATTTGCCACACAGACAATGTGTGGCACAGTAGGTTTTTTCTACATAAACGATTTTATGGTAATGTTATCTCTTTCTCTCTCTCTCGTAAAATAAAAACCTGGATCGCTGTACTTGAGCCCGCTAAAATTTGTCTTGTAGGATTTCGTTAAATCGCAAGTGTTTCATGACTTTAACGTACACATAAGTCAGGAAGGTTATTTTGTAATCCGAAGCGAAGGAAAACATTTACGAATTTCAATGTTACATACATACGAATTCGAATCAAATTACAGCGTGACTTCACAGGCAATAACTCAAATTCACTGAGATATAAGCGGGGTCGTAGAACCCGTGATACGAATATACGTGTCACCTTCCGAAGCCGTCGCGGGTATTTGAACAAAGTGTTGTCCAGCAAATTATTACACTCACACTTGTTTACTAAGAAACATTTTCAATATAGAACTTTGTTTTGTGTGGAATCTAACAAACAAAGAGTCGGGTTTATGTACTATTGCTCCTGGGAACAGAATTAATTTTTAATTAATTTTGAAATGTGCAGGATTTAAAGGATTTGTTATTTTCTTTGTTGCTAATTTACACAAATTCATTTGGAGATCCAACTAGACTGGCCATTGAAAACTTCAAATATTTTTGTAAGTGTTTCTTAAGCGATAAAAACAATTTTTTCTAAATATAAGACTATACGGACTATAAATTAATTTATGAATATTTTTTAATGCTAAACAAACGCTCATTTCGATGCATATTTACTGAGCAAATGAAGAAAAGTTTTGAAGATTCAAACCATTTGGTGTAGCTACAGATAAATTATCTCCAGGTTGCAAATCATAATTAGTGTATAAAATATCTTTTCAAATTTGCAGAAAATTTATGGGAAAGTTTAAAAAAATAATCGTAAAAAAGGAAGTGTTAACATAAAAATTAATGTGCAAAATGTAATAAAAAGCAATAAATAAAAGAAAAAAAAAACAAATGAAAGCAAAACATTTATGGAAATAAACAAAAGTTAAACGCCGCTGGTAAAACGAAGATTAACAAGAGTGCCGAAGGAAAAGTGTTGAGAAATTTTCTTTTTAACTATAGTTTAAACAAAAAAAGTGTGAAATAAATTTCGAATTATCGAGAAAGAAAAGTCTAAAATTTTGTGTTTATGGGACTGTGTGCAGGGCCACAGTGCGCTCTAAACTTTAAAATACGTAACGCCTTTGCTTGATGGTAATGAAACAATCAATTCCCTTTAATCTAATCGTCAAATAAATTTATATGTATCGCTTTTATGTTCCAAAACTAAACACGTTTATGTACTTTGGCTTCAAATATTTTCATATAAATTTTAGTGTGTACGAGTATTATTATTCAAAAAATATGAATGTTGAGACAAGTGTTAAGTAGCGAATGGCAAATAAAATTAATAACAATATCATTAATAATAACGATAATAAGAAACATTTTAAAAACAATCGTACAAAAGCTAAAACTAAATAGAAAATACATAAATACGACACTAAATATGTGTATTAGAGTATATAAAAAGTATTAAACAGTATCTAATTTCTTAACTTGGAATATATTTTGCGTAAATAAAGAAAATAAAAATAAAGTAAAAAATGTTTTAAAATATTTAAAAGCTCCAAAAACATTCTTTCTACCAAAGATATCGGTAGAAAGCATTGCGAATAACAACAAATTATCTCTAACTTAATATTGGTTTTATTTACTGAATTTTTAAATTAATTTATTTCAAACAAAATGTGTGTTTTCATTAAAGTGAAACTAAAATATCTACAAACTTTATGATGTTTGCTTTATTGGAGTCAAATTGTCTATTTTTTTTCTCTCAGTGTAAATGAGTGATTTATAACATTTAAAACTATTTTTTTTTTGATGAAAAAAAAAAAACGCAGTGAAAGTCTGGAAAAGGAAAAAGAATACTGATTTTTAAAAGTTTTAATTTTTGTTGTTGTTTTTGTTCAATTTTATTTTGATTTTTTTTAATAAAAACAACACAGTGTTTTCCTAAAATATATTTAATAAAAATAAAATCATAATAGTGAAAGTGTGTTAAATATAATCTCTCATCGATAGAATAAAAATTTTTTGGAATTTTCATAAATACCGACGGTATTTTTTTGTTCAACAATCATACAGCAGCTGCAGCAGCCAAAACAGCAACAACATGGATTGTGATTATTCAAAATTTTTATATAAACGTAAGTGCGTGAAATTTAATATTCTTTAATTAAATGTGGAAAATTAATCAAAAAAAGTTTTATTGCGAAACCAAAGTCGTAGGAGGAGATTGAACAAACGAATTCCACTATTGGCATCGCCAAAGGCAAAAAACTTTAAATTGAAATGGAACACAGTAGAACGTATTAAGTATATTGCAGCATATAACGCCAAGATTAGAGGAGATATCGTATATCGATATGAAATTTTATATACCAACAAGTGATATCTAAATTAAGGATTATACGAATTCAGAGTAAATTTAGTACAAGGACATTGGCATTCTCCCCATCATCTTGAAATTAAAAGTTAATATTCTTAATTAAATTCAAAATTAATATTATATATTTCGCGTAAAGTGTAAATTGAAAACTATTTCGAAAATTATGTCAAATATTATTTCGTGCGATGCAGGCACATGTAAAGTAAGAAAATTTTCGCCAATATTTATAATCAGCACACAGGAAAAATACGCAAAGTTTTCTTAAATTGTGCATTTAAACTTTCGGTGCAATGGCATGTCTACCAGCCAAATGGTCCGTGTTAGTATCAAAAATTTTTTAACATTCCCAATATTATGTTTTTTAATTCTATTGTGAATTTCTTCTCATATCCTTAATATCAGATGATAAAATTTTTTTATATATAAGATCAGAATATGACATAAATTGACAGGCATATTCTAAAAAAATGATGATCGTAATCTGATACACAAATTTCCCTTCATTTGGTGTAAGGATATTTTCTTTTTTGGGTAAAGAGGACACTGAGATGGCGAATAGCCAAAACGGGTCTGATTACAAACGAAACTTGTTGCAAATTGAAACAAAAACCCCCCGTCGGCATTTTCACAGTTAAAAATTCTTTTTACACAATTTTTTCCCAGGTGTGTGATTAAAACACTGCAAGTGTTCCTTCAATTGTATTTGTCGATAGGCGACAGATATTTTTAAAATTGAATATTTAAGCTCCATGGTAAATTCCGTTTCAATCCGTGCAAGTATATGTCCCTCTGCCATACACCATTAATATGGAAATTTTTTTTTTATTTTGTTCACCAGAACACAGTAAAGTCATTAAATATTTCTAAAATTATATCCGTAAACTCTGTATTAAATATCGTTACATTCAGTATAAATTCATTCCTAACTCTAATATATTCTAATATTCAAAATATTCCTTAAATTGTAGTATTAAATTTCACTGTAAACTCCGTTTTATTTCGTGCAAGGATATGACCACCTTCCATAAGTCCTTAATTTCAAATATAAAATTTTACCTCCACTTATAATAAGAACATTGCGATAATTGGTCAAATGTTTTAAAAATATTGCTCTGAAGCTCTGCATTGAATTTCGTTTCATGCGGTACAAGGATATGCCTACCATACCATATAGATATGATTTTTACAATTTTACTTTAGCCACATTTATGACCACAATAGATAAAATTGTATATGTATTCGTGCCATATTGCCTAATATCATTTCACCTCCTGGAATATCATTTCACTTCCTGTAATAATTATTATAAGTCTAAGGTCTCCCATATATCCTTTTTGTTGAAGTTTATATAAAATACCGACCAATGTTATCCGAATGTTATAAATAGAATTTAACACCGAATTTAAATCTTATGGTCCAATTTTCAAAATTTTTTGCTGGGAGTAAAATATAAACTTAGAAATGGATTATAGGAGGCTTTAAACTAACCCATTGCTGCATCGGTTTTGTAATCTGTTCAATTGACTCTTTGTGTTGATGTCGGTTTTTTTCTGCTAGAATTATTCCGATGCTTTATTGCTAGATTTGTGAATTTCTTAGAAATTCGACTTGCTCTCTGTTCCAGAAAATATTTGTTTTTCAAAAACATTATGGGCCTAATTTTGTATTTCACTTAGCTGAGGCGTTGCGTTGTGTCAGTGAAATTTGCTATATAATTTAAAAAAAAAAAAAAAAAAAAAAAAATATTAAAATAACGCAAAGCTGAACTTTGGTAATATTAATTTTTGGTAGTAAAATGTTTTTAACTAAAAAAAACTATTTGCATATAATTTTCTAAATTCTTAGAGTTTAAATAAATTCCTGAAACTTCAGTTGTCGAAACGATTAGTGGGCGAGTAGGAGTATATCGCAAATAATAAATATCAGTATTAAGTAGTTCCCTTAATTATTATTAAAAAGTCCGACGTCTATTTAATCAATACTAAAAATCCTTGAACGTGAGAATTTTGGCCTGAGTAAATTTTTTCTGAATAGTATAAAAAGAAAAAGTCACAAATAAACTAAAGCTTAGTCTAGACGATATGTTGAATCAGCATATTTTAGGTGAAAATTTTGTTGCAAGTGCCAACATATCGTGTGGACACTAAATTTTTTCAACATACATATGTTGAACCATATATGATGGGTATTTGTTAACGATACCAACAAACGTATGTTCACAATTATGGCATATCGTGTAGACACCATATTTTTATTTTTTAACAAATTTCCAACGTATGTTAACAGATATGTTATTTGTTGAAAACCTTATGCAAACTTTTCAGCATACGGCAAATTTTATAGCATATAGAATTGGTAATTCATGTATCAGTGTTGCCTTATTTGGCATATTTTCACTTATATTTGTCAATTTACGGCATTTAATACCTATGGTACCACTGGTTAAAAGAAAACGGTAGATATTTTGTTTAAAATATATAAAATATAGTGAATATTGAAATTCGTTTGTTGAAAGATATTTGTAATCGGTGAGTTGTTATACATACATATATACATATATATTATCAGTATTACTATACCTAGGAAACTAAATGTCAAAATAAGACGATCCCTTGCTGCTATACTTTTTCGCATTACAGTGTCCTTTTTTGTTATTATCGGAGGCACCAAACAGAGTAAATGGTTAAACTGTTGAATATCCATACGTAGAAAGTTTTTGTATAAAAATTGGTCTTCTTTTAGTTCCTTGTATAATTTTGTACAGAATCCCTCCTCGTCTCTTCTTTCAACCCATTTCTTTTGCCAAATTCTAGGTCGTTTTTGCTTTAATTGATCATCATCATCAAAAACTAATGCAGTCAGAACAACGGCTAGCGCTACGTCCTTTGACGACATTATGTTTTATTTTTGAATAATAATGATACAAACTAGTAATACAAAAATAGTACTGTCAAATTTATTTTTGAACAAATGTTCATACAACCCAACAAAAATATCATCATACGAAATTCAACATATCGTGTAGACACACAAAATATATGGTAACTCATATGTTGAAATACTATATGTTGGCATATGTTGAATTTAATAAATTTGGTACTTTCAGCATATTGTGTAGACGCCTAATAAATTGAATATGATGGTAGAGGCATTTGTTATTATTTTAGAGCATATGAGTGTAAGCATATATTTGCTGATTCAACATATCGTCTAGACTAAGCTTTAAACATAGTTTACGATTTTTACATTTAACGATTTTCCGCTAAACTTGATTCATTAAGGAAGAAGGGATTGGTTGCGGTAAACGCATTTGTAGAAATAGTCTGAAACTCAACAATAAATGGCACAAAAAATGTTTCAGGTCTAACACTGTCATACTCTGTAAGAGGCCTCTCTGTTTGCTTCTTAACGACGTTTAATAAAACAGCAGACTCTGTAGGAAGGATTCCTACTCTACAATAAATGGTTTTGGGGAAAGGGTTTATATCGGTTTTTTATATCGCTTAAAATCGCAGAGAACAAGAAAGGCCAATTTACTCGTATTTAAACGAATAATCCATAAAGGAGTAGATCAACAATGTCCTGTGGCACTGAGGCATCAAAATTTATGAAATTAACTGTGCTTTAATAAATTAAAAAATATGGTCTTAATATATGTTGCCTTAACAATTTTAATTGTTGTTCTTTGGATGCTCTTCAGATGTACAAGCGCTTTACGATCATTTCCAAACTAAGCCCTTTTAAGTGCTTTGCACTGCATTTGGTCTAGACGGGCTCAGATATTTATTCCGTTTAATCGATTGAAGTAAGAAGTTCAAAATGAATTAAGAAATTTCTTATAGTTTTTTTCCAACATTGAAGAAACAATTACCAGATATTTGAATGGGTTGGGGTGGGTAATAGTCCAGGTTTCCCTCCACCTACACATCACACTTTAAACGCACCAAAAATCTTAAGGGTCAAGCACAAAATTTTACAGGCGAACTGTTTTTATTACCTGTCTTTGCCCGTAAGTTGTGTATTGACTAGTGCAAAAAATTGATTTTGCTCTATACGAGTATTTATGATGCCACTTCTAATGGTTTTCAAATTTTAAGATGATCGTGTGATGAAAAAGTGAAAATCAAAAATTATGTTACTCAGGCTATTTCCGCGGTAAGGACACCATATGTCCTTACCTGATCTGGTACAATGCAAAATTAAAAAGATTATAGTTCATAATACTAAATAGATCACATTCATCAATTTATTTAACTTTGCTCTTCCCGATTTAAATAGTTACGTTCAGTGATATATGGGCGATATTTTTAAATTAAATTACAGAAACTCGTTTCGTCGTTTCGACGATTTGCTAAAAAATCTTATGCTGCTTCCTTGTGCTGCACTAAAACTCTTTTTTAATTCATAGTGACAAACGTATGGACTTTGTAAGAATGACTTTCTTTATTGTGGTGGTGTAGGGCATAAAAAAGATATCAATTTGATGAATGAATTAATGTGAAGCCAAAAAAATTTCTAATTTAAACTCCCACACTTGATTTCAGATGTATTTATGTTTTTTCTGATTTATATTGCCCAGATCATTAATTTTATAATTAATGCTTGAATTATAAAATGCATTTTGGCAAATTAAAAAAAAAAAAAAAAAAACTAAACAAAAACAAAATTTTAAAGAACGAGACCTGTGAAAAATGTCTCCATTCGAGATTTTATTCTCAAGAAAATTATAATTTATCATCATTTTTCACCATAATATAAGTTTCTCTTTTATGAGTAAAATTAATTTTTGTTTTGAAATGTTTTGTTTTCTAATTTTTCTTAGTTTATTTGATGTCAAGATGTCTGCGAGGAAAATACAAAAAAAAAAAACATTAAAAGTTATTTAATCCTGAATATATGTAGGTTTTTGTTTTAAAAAGGAAAAAACTGAGAATATAAAATGGAAGGGTTTTGTAATATCTGTGACTTGAACAGATTGAATTCACCGTACAGTGGGCTGATATCAAAATATTTTGAAAATAATTATTAAAAGATTTCTCAAATAATTACTCCCTTTGATTGCTCAGTAGAGGAGCTGTGAAGTCCCACAATGAGACACTGGGACATGTGAAATTTTTTCAGGTTGTAATTTTTTAGTCTCGCTTAGGTTTAATATTTATGTACCTCTTGTAAATTTAAATTATAAAATATTTAAATTATTTCTTTCAGTATATGCAAAATATTATTGGATGTCGTTAATTACTAATTCTCGTATTTATTTATTTTTTTTATTTATTTACATGATATCAATTATATATAAATATAAAATTAATATAATAAAGTAATAGCAAGGCTGCGAGGCCATCAGCTATAATTCTCGTATTCCTTTTACGTTTTTTTTTGTTTAGAGAATAAAATTCAGTTTCTTATTTAGTACTAACAAAAAATTGGTCCTTAATGAAAAATAGAAGAAAGAGAAACTTTATAATTAAAAGAAAGTAAGAAGTATTATTGATATAGCATAGAAATTCTCGTATTTTTTTCAGTGAATGTTAGTTTAAATAGTAATGATTTTTGACCATTACACCACTGTGCAGCCAGGTTTTTTTATAGTAGTCCTTGTGCGAATGTTTTGTGTTTTCCTCGCGTGTGCATGTCTTTTTATGGAAATATGCTAATTTATGCTATTTTACTCAAAGCAACTGTAATTAGCATTTACTTAACAGTTTTTATGATTTTTCCTGCCTCTAGTCTGTTCTTATTTTTTATTAATTTTTTTTAATTAATGGCCATATTTTATTTTTCCTTTTCGTTTGCATATTTTAGGCATAAAAACAAATTTTTCGCAATCTTTCGTGTTCTTAAAGACTTTTAATGCTCGTATTTATTTTCAAAATTAATGGAGCAGGAATATAAAAGCGCTTAAAAAAGTGTTTTGCACAAGATTAATTACAGGTGATTATGAAAAATAATTGACATTTAACGCATAAAATGTTTAGAAGCAAAATCATATTAATGAAATATTATTATGGATGATAGGCTGAGGACACATTGTCTTTATCGTTCTGTTCGAGTTGTAAAATAGTTGTTAAATCATACGACGTTACGTTCCTCTCATTTTAATGATATTTATTTCGCTGGAAACTCGTCTTGCATGTGTAAAGATAAATCTCTAATAATTTTTATCCATAGACTTAAACCCGATGTCATTATAGAGTCTTGTTATGATGATAACATAGCGCATATATGCTTTAAGCACATAGACGACTGCAGCAACACAACGACACGACTACAAATGCCGTGCCGTTACCATGTCAGCTGTTTGATTACAATAGAGTTCGTTTATAACGTACACTGGTTATCACAAATTATCGCATATAACGAACAGTGTTTCTGGTTCCAAAAGTTTTGTAGAAATATTTAATGGAAATTATTACGCTTATAACGAACTACAGTTATAGCGAATTTTCGTTTATAACGAACAACTATTCAAAATAGCAAAGACAAAAATGCTTGAAAAATTTTCTACTAATTTTTTCAAGTCCTTAAAAGTAGAAAGAATTATTTTCCCGTATTCAACAAAACAATATAAACTACTTAAATGAAATTTGTAAATAAATAAGCATGTCTTATAAGCATATTGTAAAATAAGAGAAAATAAATCTATTTTAATGCGGCTATAACGAACAGATTTGCCTTCGACCATTTAGTTAGTTGCGGCCGAACTTCACTGTACAATGAAAACAGCAGCAACATGAAGTTTGACACATTAAAATTCTTAATATTTTTGATTCTTATATATTTTTGATTAAAATATATCAATGCCATTAATGCTAACAACTACCAACTACAATAAAGGCTAATGAAAACTTCCGGAGGGAGCATAGGGCTTCTACAAAGCATCTCCATCTTTACACGGGTTGTTGTTGCAGTTGTTTTCGCATTATTATTATTTGTTTTTCGCCATGTATTAGTTTCGGTAATCGGTTCTTGTTCCAGCTAAATAGATAACTGATCTGCTGTAGCAGGTCTAGGATAATGGGACTGGCATCTGTCGTTGCCTAGAAACAACGTCCCCTCTGTATTTTGGTGTAGTGGTGAGGACCCTTTCTAATCTTTGATTCCTACCTTTTTTCCCAGAAGGTGGGGGCTCTGCCTGATATTTGTTTGTAATGATGTTATCCTCTTTTCCAGGGAGAGGGGGTGGTCAAGGGGCTCATTGGATGGATTTTTAGCAGGGTGTTGAAGCCACTTCGATTTTAAAACTTTAAAAACCATGGTGAAAATTTTTGTCCATGACCAAACCATAATTCTGGCAGATTACGAAAATGACGCAACTATGGTTTAGTTTAAGACCCGATATAATCCAATTTTAGTTTATTGTTCATCTCCTAAATAAAAAATTTTGTAAATAGATCCGTCAATGGCGGAGTTACTTTATAATCATTATTTCGAAAGGCCAGCTTATCCGTACGATTACCGCTTAAATTTCTGTGAAACCAAACTGCAAGATGCACATCCAATCCGTCCATAAATGGAGAAGTTATGCGATAGTTACTATTTTGGTCGGGCAAATTGCCCCGTTCGATTTTGGAAAAAAATATATAACCACAATCTACAAGAAAACCCTTTCATAAATGGTAAATTTTTGAGTGTACATTGTACAAACATAAAAAAACTACAAACGAATTGGCAAATTCCCCCTTTTTGAAGTCAATTAAAAAGAAAATCAACAGCTGTTTGTTGTAGAAATTAATATTTGAATGATGCCCCCTTTTGAATATTTTACTTTTGGGTGATTCTAAACATTTTCGTTACAGGCTGAATTTGGTAACCTCTGATTTTCCTTAAGCAACTAGTGTAAGTCTTCTCCTCTTGTTTGCGTATTATATGATGAACAAGCCAGGACGATACCACTTATCGTTTCGGACTTATAGCCATTCAAATTTGGACATATCGGGCATTAAAAAAAAGTTATTGACATTAAAATCTCCAAAGCTTTGGAACGAGCCATCAGGTTCAAATTGATATTGTTAGAAAGCGTTAGGTATCCTCTCCCAAAATATTTCATTTAAATAACCAACATTCTTGTCGCAAGGACTTCTAAATTGTCTTTTATTCTCAAATATACACTTATTTTTTTAAATTTGTTTTACAGAAAATTGACATCCTTATATACTGAAAATTTTGAATTGGTGTTGCAATAATCTCAAAAATTGTAACTGCGTGCAACGTTTAAAAAATTTGCATGTTGTTGCAAATATTAACAAAACAAACACAGAAAAAATTAATGACAAATAAAATTGTAAGGAAACATTTTAGCTAAAGTAAATTTTATTTACAGTCCTGGTTATTTATTATTTTGACCTTTTAGAAAAAAAAAAATTCGGTAAAATTTTTTCAAAATTATAGTCAGAATTTACAAAATTCTCTGTAGTTCTGTATTCACAAAAAAAATATTTACTGATTCGAAGAATATTGTTACCAAAAATTAAATTTAGCTTTTTTTCTGTGTGATTGCGAATTTTTATGAAAACCTGGTTCATATCAAAATTTTAATAAAAACACAACGCAAATATTATTTTATTAATTTAAGTATATGTGTTGTACGTAGATATTGAATATAATTTACAGATCAGTAGTATGAAACACTGAAGTCTCGATGCCTGCTTGAGTGTTTCAAAGCACATTTTTTAGAGCAGTTATCTGTAGCTTCCTTTATACTTTGCAACCCAAAGTAACTGAACAGTTTTAAGCATTAAATTCATTTGAGAAAATACATATGTTTTATTTTTATTTTGCCTTCCTTTAGCAAATAAAAAAGCAAATAAAAGGAAAATCAATCTAACTTATTTAAACTTTTAAGACATTCAAATTTAATACACAGTGTTTCAAAGTTTCTTTATTCCTGCTTTTTTATTTGCCTCTTGAGTCTCTGTTGACCTGTTAACCCAAAAATGTAGGAACGATAGATAAAGCTTTGGAATAACACTTTGTAATAATCAGTCTATTACATTAAAAGTGCGAGTACTTACAGTTTTAGTAAGTTTTACTTAAGGAAATTAATTAACTTTGTTTTATGTATGTTTTACAAAAATGTCTTAGAGCCGCAACAAATATTAGAAGCAAGTGACCTAAAGAAATTCTGCAAAAGCCAAAAGAAAAGAATGAAAGAAACAGATTAAAATAAATTGTAAAAATGTTCAAACTTTTGCCATTCGGTATTAAAGAGTTTGTTTTAAAAAGAAAGTATATAAGAAGGAAAAAAATTTTCTAAAAAAAAATTCGTAATATACGACTGTAGAGGGACTCAGACGACAATTGTAATTGTTGCAATTTACAGACAGTAATTAGTTGTTATTTTATTTTTTCAAATGACTTTTTGTAAATATGTTCCCATGTACTCGTGCATGTAATCATGCTTGCAGCAGAGCTTATATGCATATGTAAGTCTCTGTGCGCCTTTAAGTTCGTCTGTGCTTAATACCTCGAGGCAATTGATGTCTGCTGATGCCTCTTGTTCCACATGATTTTTTTTTATTCACGCTTAACACGTAGTTTTTGTTACGACTTTTTCTTACATTTATTAAAGCTGGGGTGCCAGTTGCAAAAGAACCAATCTGGCGTATACATGATGGTAATTTTTTTTAAATAAATGACAGTTACAAATCTTGCGGTCACTTGCATCGTTTGAGTGTGAAAATAATTTTTTTTAATATATTCTTTATTTACAATCTGTTTGTACAGTTGTTCATGCCCCATAGTGCAAAACAAAGAAGTTCTATGAACATGTTAAATTTTTGTTTCAAACATTAATATTTATAAATTAATTACAACAACAACAAAAGAAAAAAAATATGTGTATATGATATATAAATCTGTATGTATAAAGATATTAATTAGTTAAATGAGCCTTTATCTAAATGGAAGATCAAGAACATGTAACCTATTTAGCCTGCGCACTTCTTCAGAATTATCTAGTAAGTTAATGGCTAGTGGATTTGAATGACTACCCAATCTCTCAAGGTATCTTGTACTAAATTCTTTTATTGTTTCTTTGACTGAAGGTATTTTAAGATCATTGTGTATCGCTGAATTTGTTATAAACCATGGGGCTTGCGTAATAAAACGAAGAGTTTTGGACTGATATCTCTGCAAAATTTCAATGTTTGAGCTCTTAGCTGTTCCCCAAAGTTGTATTCCGTACGTCCATATAGGTTTAAGAATAGCTTTATATAGTATAAGCTTATTTTTCAAGCTTAGTTCGGATTTCGGACATAAAAGCCAATACATCTTTTTTGTTTTCATGTTAAGATATTTCCGTTTTGTTTTAATATGTTCTTTCCAAGTAAGTCGTTTATCTAAATACAATCCCAAATACTTTACACTATTCACAGTCGGTATTAGTGATCCATTTAGAGCAACTGGTGGACAAATTTCTCTTCTAAGCGAGAATGTTATATGGGAGGACTTCATTGTGTTGATTTTTATTTTCCAGTTTTGTAGCCATTTCTGTAATTTATTTAGTTCTCTTTGCAATGAAGTAGAAGCATCAATGGGACAATTAGACGAAGCTATGAGTGCGGTATCATCTGCATAAGTAGCAACCGTGATATTTTGTGAACATGGCATATCATTCGTGTAAATTGAATAAAGTGTTGGTCCTAAAACACTACCCTGTGGAACTCCAGCATTGATTGGCTTGATGGTTGAAAATTCCTCTTTGATATTTACATAGAAATGTCGATCACGTAAATATGATTTAAGAATTAAATAAAATGGGGCTGGCAATAACGTTTTTAATTTAAATAAAAGACCTGGGTGCCAAACTTTATCAAATGCTTGCTGGACATCTAAGAACACTGCTGAGCAGTAATTTTTGGTTTCAAAAGCATTAGTTATTACATTAACAATTCGATGACACTGCTCTGGCGTACCATGTTTACTGCGAAATCCAAATTGGTAATCAGGGATAATATTATTTTGTTCTAGTATAGGTTTTATTCTATTTAAAAACAATCGCTCAAATATTTTTGAAAAACTTGACAACAAACTTATAGGTCTGTATGATAAGAGCTGGTTCTCATTTTTGTTAGGCTTCAAAATCATAATGATTTCAGAAAAAATATAACACCTAAGTTCACATATATGTCTCGACTATCACGGAGTAGTTTCCTTTATTTCTCTTGAAAAAATGTTCGCCGTACAGTGGATCATTTCATAAAATAGGAGCGACTTAAATTTTGAAAACTGAATGATAACGTTAGACTGTTATAAGGGATTGGAAATTGAGAGCGTTATAAAACATGGTTGTAAAGACGTTAAGTTAGGTTTTACTGCCCGCCAGTTAGGCCAAGACATAACTGGCCCGCTTGGGTCCTGATTTGTCCCTTTGTATTGCAAATACAGAGGAAGATGGCTAATGTTATAGACCACGTATCCTCAGTGTATTTAGTATTAGATTAAAATGATGCCCAGATAAAAGGGCTGTTACAAAGGTCCTTGTAAGGTAGGCTCAGTCTTCTGGCGATTGTCATGCTAATTAGCAAGAAGTTTGTATAATTGGTGCAGAGAAAACCCCTCTAGAATTGTAGATCTCCTGCAATTATATCGGATCCAAGGCAGATTCAAGATCTCGCAAGTGACCTGACTGGACCACCTAGTCACATTTACGAGTTGGCAATACGACAACTGATATGACAGCCGACCAATATTAATTTGGTTTAACATTTTAAAACGAAGAGGTTCACGCTAGACCAACGCTTTAAAATTATTGAAATTTTATAACTTATATAATAATTTACCGAAAGAAACATTTGTAATCATCGTTTGATCTAATTCCATTAGATTGTCTTCTTTTGGGATGTACTAAGCTGCCCGATAAACCATAGACAACTGATTTCTTGGAATTAGAATCTCGGCGAATCAGCCACAGTTGCTGCAAAAATTAAGTGAAAGTCGGACATTTAGATCTTGCCACTTGCGCTGCCCTCATAATCAACATATTATTCAATTGTCTTCATTGATATTAAAAATATTTTTGTTTATTAAAATTAATACTTAAAATATTTTCCACAGTTAAGCTCACAATAAAAAACAATTTTTATTTAAACTTAAAT
Organism: Germaria angustata; assembly: GCA_963681545.1. Lineage (NCBI taxonomy): Eukaryota > Metazoa > Arthropoda > Insecta > Diptera > Tachinidae > Germaria > Germaria angustata. The sequence goes on along the minus strand of OY813001.1, from coordinate 52,688,051 downwards.
TTGTGAACCCTCCAAAAATACCCTTTATATAAAACTACGTCTTCCATTAGTCACGCTTTCTTGCCGCAAGTCTGAAATCCAAAATGAACTAGGAAAAATCGAAGAAAATTGCTCTAAAATTAATTACGAGCCGTTGGATATTCTTCTGTGATCTTAGAATTCATTGTGACTGACTCAGGCTACAGATGACGCTCATAAATCTGTGCAGTGAGATATAATATAATTCTCTTGGTGCCGGCATCTTTGTTCCACGGTTCCAGTAAGAAAGACAACACTGCAGATGGTGGCACATAGCAAAAACCGATCTGTTTAGAAAACAAATTTGACGTTGAATGACGAAAAATTATTAAAATTGTTCTTTTAATTTCAAACATTAAGTCCTGTTTCACACACGTCAAGTTTTCTTGCTTAAGTTTTAATTCAGCTGGGAGAACGATAGCGAGAGTATGTGTTCTTCTTCCTTTCTCTCTTCAAGCTGAATAAAAACTTGAGCAAGAAAACTTGACGTGTGTGAAACAGGAAGAAGTACCGAATTTATTCTCGATTTTTTTTAAACAGAAGGGAAATGGGTTACTATGCTTCAAATCGTTATTTTCTTGTAAAACTGTATTTGTAGTTTTAAAAAGGATACTGCCATCCTTGTCTCTTTGGTTTTTCTTTGCAATGAATTTAAACATAAAATATATTTTGCAACGTTTATAGTCTGTTTTTTTAAATTGATTTTAAAGCCAAATCTTTGCTTAAATGCAAAAGATTTTATCGTATCCTCCATAACAAACATAAAATATTATTAACTAATATAACAAAATGTTTTAAAAATTCGTTACATTTGGTAGGATTTATGCATTTGAAAATTGAAAAGGAAAAAGAAACAACGAACTCAAGTACCGATTGAAAAGATTACGAAGCAAAAAACAAAACAAAAGTTTTTGTAAATGAAGTTGGAAAAAGCCGTGATAGAAGAAAACTAAACAAAAAAAAAATTGTAACACAATATTCGACAAAATATTAGACTCAATTTATAAAAAAAAACTTTTCTAATGATTTACAATTTATAGTTGTTGTTATTGTTGTTATTGTCATTATGAAATAAACAAATGACACGAATTTATAAGTTTTTTCTAAGGAATTAAAATCACGTATTAAAACCGAGTTTTTATTTTCTGTTGCGCAGAGCTGTGATTTTTTTTATTATTTATTTATTTATTCATTCCATTGAAAAATCGAAATCACTTACAAAAATGGTGCAATTTTACGAGCTTTGAAAAACGTAACTAATACACGAAAAATTGTAAATTGATAATTATTTTTATTTATGTAATTTTTTCATACTAAAGCTTTATTTAATTTCTTTTTTTTTTGAAATAGAATGTTTGTTGTATATTATTTTTTTTTCACAATTTTGCAACAAATAAAATTATATAAATAAGAGTTGGAAAATAATGGAAAACAATTTTGAGAAGAGTTAAGGCACGTTTTTTGAAGCAAGAAGAGGTTTTAACATTTAATTCTGCTGACATTTTATATGTCGTCTGATCTATTCCATGCAATACTTGGGTACTCTATGTGATATTAATTTTTTTTAAATTCATGATCGTTTTTTTTCGAAAAACAAGTGTAATATTTTGTTAACCAATTAAAAAAATCTATTTATCACGCTTTAAAAAAAAATGTATTATCCTTACACGTTTGTGTAATTTCTTTATAATCTTAAGCTTATCAAGGGCCACTAAATTCGCTCTTTTCTATTTTTGTGTTTTTCTTCCGACGGGGTTTGTTTGAATTTGGGACGATTTTCCGTCATCCCACGTCAAATTCTCAAGAGAACACTGAAGATAGCACAAAGCCGAAACCGGTTTGGTTACAAACCAAATTTGACGTGGGATGACGGAAAATCGTCCCAAATTCCCTCTTTTCTATCTGAAAGTACAAAAATGTTAAATTTTTTTTAGAAAAGAAAACGCCATGTCTGAAAAACACGTACCCTATAGGTAAAGAGGGGCTGCCATATTAATCGTATATAGATGAGTTTTTTTATGACTTAGTTTGTCTTACCAATTCAATACACAGGGCTAAAATTTTTGCTCTTTTAAGCCTGATGAAGCCTACTTAGGCCGAAGTCATGTGATGAGTGCAAAATTGATATGTGGCGGCGGCCGTTTAATTAATGCAAACAAAGTTAGGGGCGGCTGTAAGTCGGCCGTTAGCCTCACCAATTAGATCTCTGGTATGAAAAGCTCCCATTATTTCTTAAAGCTTAAAACTACTGAAACAAAATGTATGACATTATTAAGGCGTTTCTTTCGCTTTGATATCGTATGAATAAGATTCCATTTGATGTGTGAATTTTTTAAAGTTTGTTGAAAAACTATATTTTGTACTTTCGAATCAGCTTGAAAGAAAGTAACGAAAAACAATGTATATTTCTTTAAATTTTATTAAAAATGATACACTTGAGTGAAACGCTTTTAACAATTTTCAAAAAATGGTATTTTTCAATAAACTCCGAAAATTCTTATTTGCTTCATCAGATTTTTGAGACTGATTTGAATGACATCAAATTTTTATTTAAATTTGCTTAATGGTTCGACAGAATTGGTCTAAAAATTGGAAAAAAAATTTAGTTATCGAGAAGTTTCAGCCATGGTTTTCAAGTTCTTTCTAGAAATTCACCATATTTGATAAAGAAAAATCTTTAGATCTGATATTGGGTTTATTAATATCAATTGTCAAATTTTGTGTGAAACATTTGGATTATGATTTTTTTCCCATACGTTAATGAACATTTTTACAGTTTGTATAACTAGTGTATTATGGCAATAAAATGAAATAAATACAACTTAAATAAATAAAACTTAAACTAGATCAAGTAATAAAAACCGAAAGTAAAGCAAAAATGATATTATACTCATATCATTTTTACCCTTTCGTAAATCAGACACCCACCATCCACACTCCACTCGCCATTTGTCACCTAAATAAAGCCACCTTAATTTTACATCAGCCATTAGCACATTTGGTGACTGTTAAAACACTTTACCTCTTGCTGGGACCTTCTCCACCACCTTTTCCAGGTGACATATACCTAAACAGAGTATATTTTTCCAGCTAAAGCAAATGGCATAAACTAGTTGTAGTCAGAAGTTACGACAAAATAAAAGCTTATTAAGGAATTAGATTAACATTGAATTAAAAGAAATTAATCTAAAAATAAACTAAAAACACAAAACCAAACGCTACGTAAAACAATAATACCTTTCAACAGCAAATAGAAAACGCTTAAATAAACGTTTATAGACAAACAAACATTGATGAAGGGGTTGGAGAAATTGACAAAAGTGGCAGCAAATAAGCCGGCGGCTGGCTAAGGAGACACAAAAAGTTTACGCAATTCCACCAAGAAATGGATGTAAAAAAACGAGGGATAACGAGGGTAATTCAAAGAGTGGAAGCAACGGTAAGCGTTGCTGCAACATATATTATCGCCGCAACCTGTTAGACGTTTGCCCGAGAAGCAAAATTAAAGAAAAATAAAGTGCCGAACGTATGCATGAAATATACATTTGTGTAAAAGTCAACTAAATATTTAAAGGGAATTCAGTATTTCCTAAAAAAAATTTATCTGCAGCCTTCGAGCAGAAAATTCAATTACAAATATTTTTGGAGAAAAATATTGCAAAATTTAATTTCTTGATGTTATTGGCTTAAAACTTGTTATTAAGTATTGCTAATTGTAATTTTCCCGATATTTTTCAAGTTAATGAAAATATTATAGGAGGTTTCACTGTATTAAACTGAATTCAAATTCGCAAGCATAAAATATATTATTATTATCTTTTTTTGTGGCAAAACCCGCTTAATTTGCGAACATATACATTTGGTCTAACGTCTTTCTAGTTTCCTTATTCCCTCCAAATAATAAGATTTCCGAAGGCCCTTAAAATAGGCTTTTGTTTTAGTGATGACCTCTTCAGTTGACACACAACTATCGCCATTTAGAGACATTTCTTCAAAATTGCGAATAGAAAATGGTTGCAAGGGATGGCCTCATAAACTACGAATATGCCAACCGTCCAATTCATAGATCACCTGGTCTACACGAACCCTGCTAACTCAGGAAAACTGTGTATACAGTTTAGTAATCCCACTCTCCGCTGTCTTCATAGCCCCGTCTATTGTCTATATATTCCAATAGGTTGCATTCACTCTTAGAGAAGGAAGGGCTTGGTCAGAGTAATCGTGTTTGTAGAGAAAGTCCGAAATTCACTACGAAATGCTCACAAATAAGTATTTATGTACATAAATATAAATACATATATAAAATTGTCGCATGCGATAATTTAAAAAAAAAATTACTTCAGTGGCCAGCCACATTTTTGTCAATGTTTCACACGATTTATTGAACCTGTTCTGTAAGATGATGTCAATCGAAAATACAAATTCAAATTAATCAAATTGAATTTAATTTTATTTTGTTGCTTTTTTTGTTGTTTTCTTTATTTAAGAACTTTAAGCATCAGATCAAGTATCAATTGAATTTATTTATTATTTTTTTAATCTTTTTAAATCGGTAATTCGGTACTCTTCGAGTACCACCTTCAGGATATTTGTTTATTTTATAATGATGGCACTCGAAAAGTTCCGAAATATTGATTAATAAAATTGAACAAAAAATGAGAAGCATTAAACTTGGAAAAATAAATTTAATTGATAAATATACATAAACCGAAAAAACTGGGATCATATTTAAAACTAAATTAATGTGTATGATTTAAAATATATAATGGGATCGCTCGATTTAAATCGGCCCAATTTGCAGAACCAATGCGTATTACCCGATTTCTAACGACAAAGAGTTCTTTTATGTTTTACAAATGGTACTTAAAAAAATTAATAATTAATTGTGAAATGCAAATAATTTTTTTGTTTTTCAAAATTCTATTTAATTGCCTCCATTTTTCTTTTTTGGATTGGCTCAACTCGTTTCTGTGACATGTTTCTGCTACTGTTTGCTGTCACCATTTAAACTTTTATTCGTTTTAGCCACCGACCTTTAGCTTAAATTAAATACAAATGGAATTAAATTAATCCAAATCCAACTACCCAGTTGCCTCCACAATTGCCATATGCCACAAATTACATGCCCCAAAGTAAGTAAAGAAAACCGTGCGAAATAAATACAAGAAAATGCAAAATATTTTCATCACTTTGTTTAATGAAATTACTCGCCTTCGTATCTTTATATCTTATGCGAGTGCAAAGGGAAATTGATTATCAGCTTTTCTATTTTTTTTCAATCCTTTCTTCTCTTTAACACTCCCGCTTTCCGCCTAAATACTTTTGACATCTTGCAATTTGACTGGTTGGTCTTTTCGTAAATTTATTTACGTTCTAATGTAATAGATAAAAATTAAATGAACAATATTTAATGTGTTCATGCTTGTCCTGGTAATTAATTGCCATCTTTTTTAAGTTTAATTTATGTATATTTTATTACAATTTAAACTACGTTATGAACAAGGCCATAAATCATTTTCCATTCGGGTTAGTTCGAGGAAAGAAGGCGTTGGAATTATTTACACTTAATACTAAATGTAACAAAGCCCTAGAGAATATGTATATGGAGGAACTTCAGCACGTATAAATTATTTGCGGTGAAAATAATAAGGACGAGCAATAACAATAGGATGGGCAATACTAAAAGGATTATATAGAAAATAGTCGAGAATATGAAAAATGCGTGCAGGTTGTTAAGCGAATATTAGTGTGGTTTCGTTTTTGGATGGACATTTTTACAAATACAAACTGCACAAACATCCAGAGTGTTCGGCAGGAATCGAACCCGAGATATTTCTACTACTAGTCTAGTAGTACACCATATTAAAAAAATACATGAAAAATTACACATTAGAATGGTCAGTGAACAGCCATATGAAGTGGCTTTAATAAGAAAAATCATTCGGGCAGCTGCGACTAAAAGAGTCAAACGAAGTCATCTTTTTCGAGACAGTTTTTCCAATTTAGTGTAGCAAATATGAGTATAAGCAGATAAAACCACAATGGGAACAACTAACCAAAATGGAGCCGAAGTTAGTTGCGCCCTTGGAACACGATAACATGTTTTGTTGATGTTTCCCGTGTCTCCTTGATATTGTAGCTACTCTAGGGTATATCGATCCTACAAAAATACTTCAGACTGAATGGAATCTAAAACACAAACCGTGCGGAGGTATCATTTTCTTCTCCATTTGGCTTCCACAAAGCATCTCCATTGTCTACGAGTTGTTGCAGTTGTTTTCGCATTGTTATTTTTGCCTTGTATCAGTTTGGTTAATGGATTGTTGTTCCAACAAAGTAGATGACTGGTCTGTTGTAACAGGTCCTAGGATAATGGGACTGCCATCTGTCGTTGCCTAGAAACAACGCCCTCTGTGTATTTGGTGTAGTGGTGAGGAATCTTGCTAATCTTTGATTCCTACGTTTTTTTAAGATAGACAATTTATTGGCATTCAGTTTACATTTCTCAGGACAATAGTGTAATTTTTTATTTTCCGGTTTCTTAGTTTTGCTTTTAAAATACAAAGTGATTACCATTTGAAGTTCACAATAGAACAAAAATCGTTGCTTGATGTTACACTTAACATTAATGTAAATTCAGAATACCGCATTTTAGTGATATTTATATTATTCGAGAGTGCAAAGAATAATTCGCATCATTGATCTTTAATACGAATGTTAAATTAACTTCCCATTTGCACCAGATGACAAAATATTTAATTTTCATACGCTAAACTTTAGAAATTTATTGTAATTTTATTAATTATATAAAAAAAGAAGTTGGAATGAAAAATATTTTTTAGTGCAACACATTTAGAAAAGAACAAGTTTGCCATAAAAATGTTGCCGATACCCTCGCACAATGATGACCTTTTCAAGCTCACAACAGTACAAAAACAGTTGCTTGAAATATTATGTATACGAGTATATTAAATATTTTTTTATTATTTATTATAAACCCGTCTTACAAAAAAGGGTAGTATCCGCTCTTCGGAAGTTTTCATATATGAGCACTAAAATATAAACATTTCTCATAAATGAGATTTTTAAGATTTGGTATACCTCTTTTATTATTATAAGTGAACAAATGAATGTGCGTATCTGTCTCCTTTCTAAGGATACACTTGCAAACGTGAGATTCGACAGAATATTATTGTTGTAAAGAGGAGATGAGTGAGTTGACTTTATCTCATTAAGGAGGAGATCGTATATTCGTCAATAGATTTTTTTTAAAGTACAGCGACTTTTTCGTCATTTGTGTATTTGATTTTATATAAAAGATAGCGAAATATGTAAAAGGAGCAGGGGGAATGACGCCTTCCACAATGACTACAAATAAGTCTTTATATAGTTTAGAATAAATTTTTTTAACAAAAACTTTCACTCGCTTCAAAAATGGACTCGAAGAAGTGTCAAATAACTGAAACATTAATATATGATTTAACTACTGAGATGTTTGAAGCCGGTGCCAAGAATACTGAAATTAAAAGTTTTGCTAAAACCTTTCTGGTCTGCGTCTTCAAAAATTTAAGCTAGTGAATTTGAAATATTTTGAGACCTATTTTTAAAATCGGTAAAATTTTTTACTTATAATGAATCACCAAAATTATATAGAGTGAAAAACAATTTCGTTTTATAACTTTTTTCACTTTTGAGAAGCAAGAATTACGCAATATTTTTCATATATGAACGAACAAAAAAGGAAGTATTTTCTAACCTCTCAAACATGTATGAGAAGAACCAATAAAATCCGAAGCGTAAATATTCAGGTCTAATATCTACCACTAAACTAAAGATGAGTGCGCAACATGTAACATATTTGCTTGTTTTAGGTGCAACATATTTAGAAATTTACATATTTATCAGAAACGAAAAGGGCAATAATTCTCCAATGTTAGTGAAAATCTGAATTATTATTTTTTATATCATAAAATATTTTGTTTATTAAAAATATTTAATTCTTAAAAGTCTTGGATTTTATGTTGTTGATTTTTCCCTAATTGCAACAATAAATTAGATCTAATGGCTCCTTTCCCATAATAGCGTAATCAGCTGATTATTTTCCATTTTCTTACATCCAAGTCTTCTCCCCTAAATGCTTTATGGACTGAAGTTGTATAAATCTGTCTGAAGGATTTTATAGAGGACTTGTAGTTGCCAAGGCATTTTGGGGGCTCTTACGGTCACTGTAGTTGAAACCCAAATCTCGAGAAGAAAATTTTTAGGTAAAGATAAAAGATTCGGTCCTATGCTAGTGGTGTTAGCTGCGATTTTCAGCTGGTCTGCTATTTCGTACGGCATATTCAAAAATTGCCATGTATCTGGAAAAATCCCAATTGATGTGAAAGGGCAGATCCCACGTAAAGGTAGATCCCATGTTAATTTTGATAAAGAAAGTTTTAAGCAAAGCATTCAACAGCATCTCTGACACATACACCCACCTGTGGCAATACTTTCAGCCACCTTGAAATCTGTTATGAAAAAGGTGGAGTACTTTTTAAATAAAAACTTTTTAAAATTCAAGGTTCGCAGGACCATAATTCATTTTTGAATATTTTAACGTTGTTAGCAATAATTTCAGCAATTTTAATTATAATTTGTTGGATTTTCTGATATATTTATTTACTTTTTTTAATAAATAATTTTGTGCAATGCTTATTTTTGTTTTTGTTGTTGTTTTTTTAAACAAATCGTAAAGCAACTCGTCTGTGAGAAGAATTGTTGCGTTGAAATTGTTTAAAATTAAGTGCTAAATTAACTGAGAAGTGATTAATTATAAACAAAACCAATAAATAAGCACAAGATGAATGAGATATAAAATTTTTCTAATATTTATAAACTATTTCAATATGAAAAAATATTAATTATATTTTTTTGCAACCTTAAATGATTTTTTTTTTGGAAAATTTCAATTCGTGTAAGACTCTAAATTTTTCTCCTATGAAAAATGAAAAATCAATAAATTTCAAATAATTACATACATATTTATTTTGTTTTGAAAAAAATAAAATTTACAGATTTGTATTAAACAAACTTCATATGTTCGCATTTGTTTAGTTGGCGCTGATGCCAACTCATCAGTAGGTCTTTAACCGTCGTGTTTGAAAAGTATTTAACGTCCGATCATATGGCTGCGGAGTCCGTTTGTTCGGTGAAGGAACGACTATATACATACGTATGTCGTTTACGATATGTATAACTCCTTATAAAGTCGAAATATATAACATTGACTAATACAGTGTGGCGCAAACGTAATGTCATAATTTGAATTGCCTGCCATTTTTTCAAATGACGCCAAATGTAATTTTGCTTTAACATTTACTTATATGATGTAGATGTGCAGAGAATTAGTTGTCAACAAGCCATGGAGCGACACTAACTTCAAGAACGTGGAATTATTGTTACTGCTTATTTGAAAATTTTTTGATAAATTGTTGTGACGCAGCGTTCATCTCCGCGTCGTCATGTTCCATATGCTAGAACCAAATTAGTGTTTCTGTTGCACAGAGAATCTGCATGGAATGCATGAAGTGCCATTGCATCTCTTCAAAGTGACTGTTTGGTGCAGCATTTTCAGTGAAAAGGTGATTGGCCCAAAATTTTTGACACCACTGTAACCCTAATTGGTAAGCGTTACCCAATGCCGAAACTTGCGGGTCGAACATTGTAGGTTTCAATAGGTCGGAACAACCACTCACACAGCTCGGGCAACGATGGACTTTTCAAGACACCACTTTTCAGGTCGAGCGAGCTCCTGCCTTGAAGATTTCACGTGACCGTCCAGATCACCAAATCCAACATCACCATATCCTTTGGGAGTTTTTAAAAACTTGCAACTCCTGCAAGCTATAATTGAAGAAGAAATCGTCAATTCGGAGCCAGATGTTTTGCGCGGTACAATTCAAAATGCTGTAAAATGGACATAAGCTCTGGAGGTGGCCATTTAAACAATATTTTTTTAAAATAAGTTTCATAAATTTTAAACTTTAAAATAAACTTTATAAAGACTGGGCTCTTTTTTCATTTGTAACAAAATATCAGCCAGTTCCAATTATGACATTAGTATGCGCCACCTTGTATTTTAAATCTAGCAGAATGTTGCACAAAGATTTGACGTCGAAAAAAATTGGAAGGAGATGACATTGGAGAAAAAATTCTGATGATATTTTGTATTTTCAAGTTATTAAAAACTTCAACTTTTGGAAAAAATTCGTCCCATATATCCTTTTTATAAAAAATAGCTTAAGCCGAACTAAGAATAACAAAAAATTTTCAAAAGTTGTTAAATATAGATGCTAAAGACAATATAATTTGAAATTGCAGCAAAACAGAATTAAAAAATTACCGAGAGCAGATAAGTGTAACCTGTAAATAGTTTGTGTATATTATTTCCTTTGTTTAGTCTCAGCGTATGGGACATGGGTACCTTATATATCCTATTCCTCTAAATATTCATTTAAGTTATATTGAAATAATAAAACTTGATGCTTTGTTTTCATTTCGGTATAAATATATACACCTGCCTCCACATATCCTTTTTGGAGAATGATATTCCCCAACGATGGCTTCCCCCAGTTGACAGTCTTTAAAACAACTATAAATAGTTTTAGAACTATTTTATTTTATTTGTACTTAAAAATTTTTACACATTATAAATGTTAGAAAATAATTATAAAAACAGTGGTTTTAGTCCTAGAAGAATACAAGAATCCTTTTTGTCATCTGTTAAACACCATAATTACAACGTTAAAGTTTCCCTTGGCTTAGAAACTAGAGTGTTTAGTTCCTATAGCTAAATATAACAACTGATTCTCCGATAACAGGAGATCTATAGTCATCTTGTCTGCAGTGTCAAACAGATTAGAAAACATTATAGAGTATCAAATACTGTCCCATTGTAACTGGTTTACTTTGATTCATCCAAATCAGATTGCTTTCGGAAACAACTTATTTCATAACACAACTTCTATAGGCATAAACTATATCGACATCAAAATTATGCTGTTGTATCTCTTGAGCTCTCCAATGATTTCGATTGTATTAATTGTAATTAAGGACACATATACTTTTTCCAAACCTGCCCGTAAATATTATACTTAAAAAAATCAACATGAGAACATTCTTTTTTAATTTTGCTGTTAAACTTGTTGAATCGACAAAAATAAGCGTAGTACATAGACTTTTGCCGCCCAGTGTTCCTATGAATTGTAGGGGTTCTATTTCTCGAGCACATTTCCATGCAAGTAGTATTCTTAAATGCCAACTCCTGGTCTATAAAATACGAAATGGAAAAGAGTTCCTGTTTTTTTTTACTAGTTCCGGTTTTTAATTTCATTAAAAGCCTATCAAAGCGATAGTTTCAGGTTCGTTACCATATTTAGACTCTTTGGTAGACCAACTATAAATGCTTCGCAGTTTGTCTTTCTTTATAATAATTAAAACAAAAATAATTGCTATTTTTAAGTAAGAACTTTGCGTATATTTTTCAACACAAGTTATTACGAGTATTTCTTTCCGACGTCATTATCTATTTTGTTTCAAATAAGTAACTATAGTAAAAACGCAGTAAGTCGAAAGTTACTTTTCAAATGTTATCTCGCTATAAAAATTAAATAACAAACTGTGACATCTAAATAATAATAAAAAATAAGTGATGTTAAAATAAGTCAAAGGTTTGCCAATAGGCACTGGTCGCTATTGATAATCTACACGTCACGTATTTTATATTATATCCCCAGTGCAAGGAGTCCCAGCAAAACGAAAAATGAAGTTGTACTGAAGGAATGACATTTGATTTGCTTCCAAAATATTCTCTTAAAGCGTTTTTTATTTTCTATCTCTCTCTCTCTCTCTCTCTCTCTCTCTCTATGGAAGTTAAGTCTTAAAGAGAGTCTTGAATAAATGATAAAAGTGATTATTGCCTTACGTTGCATTTACACATGAAAGTACTTTCTTGAAAGTTGCATACACGTATTATCAGCAGAAAAACCTTCATTTTCTTGACGGTTTGCACAGGAAAGTGAAAGTTTATTTTCAAAATGTCATCAAAGAGAAAACTTATTTTTAAAATTGCTCTTCTTCTAGAGCTGAGAGAAGAAGAAATTCATGCAGTGTTGTCAAGAGCATTATTCAAGTTGATCTTTAGGGAATGCATTATAATTTATGTTTATTTTAAATTATATTTTCATTAGATTCATGTACTAAAATAACATAAATTGTTTTCTTTATATTTACCCGAAAATAATACATTTGTGGCATTAAAAAAACATTTTCGTTGTTTCCTGACAACCAGCTGCTGGTTTCTAACCATATCAAAAGCTGACTAACGCTTTTGGAAAAAACCCTTTTAATTTTATAATATTGTATTTGAAATAAAATATTAATTTTTTTTTTTTGAAAATTAGTTCCACTCACAAGTTTTTTTAAATGAAATTTTCAAGCATATAAATTTAAGTTTAAATGATGAGTTTGCGAAATATAATTTAAATGCAAGTTTCAAATATTTAAAATATATTGTATTCAAATAGATTGCCAATCAATATAAAGTGGTTTCTAAGGCCTTATTACTTTGAAAAAATGATCAGTCTGGGCACCCCGGATTTTGAAATTTTTTAATTTACTCGAATAATTAATTCTTAGACCAAATATATCTAAATGAGCATCAGCTATTGAAATTTATTTTAATGCATAATTTCATCAAAATTCGATCAGGATAGTACTTTAGTAAATCAATTAAACCGTCAATTTTTTAAATTAATAATACAGTAATTTTGACTCAGCTCCGAAAATGCTTTTATCTCAAATGAACTGTCAGGCTGATTGCGCAGTTATACAAATACGGTTACATGCCTGGAAATGGAGCTAAAATATAATGTACTTTATACAACAGGACTGACCTTCGTAGACTAGTAGGTAGTGTACTAGACTCGTAGTGCGAAGGTCCCAGGTTCAAATCCTGCCGCAGAACTCTGGAAGTTGTGTTTGATAATTAAAGGGAGTGCACAACAAGCTTTCACTGGCTTAAGTGTATGTCGTATGACATGGGCTATCACACCCCTCCAATCAACCTAACCTAACCTAACCTTGTACAACAAGAGTCGTAAGCCTAAGCTATCCGAAAACATTATTATTTTTAAAGTTATTCCCTGTTGGTGTATGAAAATTATAAAACTTTCCTCCAATAAGTTAAAGGAACTGGCCGTCCAGATCGCCAGATCTAACAGCACCAGACTTCTGCCTTGTGAGTCTTGAAATCTAACATTGAAGGAGAAATCGCCAATTTGGAGCCAGATGTTTTGCGGGCCACAATTCCAAATGCCATAAAAGGAACGCAATTATGTATCAACTCGGGAGGTGGCCATTTGAGCGATATAATTATTGTTGTAAATTTTACACTTTCAAACGAAGCTTTTATGAAAATAGAAACCTTTTTTTCAGTTATAACAAAATGACAACCGTTTCGATTAATGTCATTACTTTTGCGCAACTTTGTGAACTAGAATGTGAATGATACTGTGGAATGATTAGCATTCGAAGTAATTCAGAAAATCGTTTTTTTTTCATAACAGTTGGAAAATAACCTCAAATCCAATGTACAGGATCCACTGAAAACAACATCTTGCAATAACGAGATTCGAACTTTCACTACTTCCGGATCATAATTTTTTCATCTTAACGACTTCTTTGGAAGCTGGATGACTTGTTAATTATTAAAAAAAATTTTATATGATAGAGCCAATAATGAAACCGTACTCACACATTCCACATCCATAATATTGTATATAAAAAGTTTCACAATTGAGGGTCAATGATGAACTTCTCCCCGTAAGCCAATTAATTTGATCAGTCTTTAATATCATTAATTGCATCAAGATGCGACTTTCAGGTAAAATGTGGATCAAGGTGAATGCCTGGGTATATTTGATTTCATTGTGTTGCGGCGTAGTTTGACTACTAGTTTTAATAGAGGGACATGTTTCACCTTTACAATTTTAAGGCAATATGTACAACATTTATGGTCGTTCAGCTTTATACTCCATGTTTTTAGCCATTTTTACCGACTTCAAAAAAGGAGGAGGTTGTCAATTCCTGTGTATTTTTTAACTTTTTTAAATGTTTGTGCACGCATGACTTTATTATTTGTCAGCCGATTGGAAAAAAATTTTTTTTGTTTAAATTGGTTTGTCCAACAGGTTAATTCCATAATTTTTTTTTCGAAAATGGGATGGGCAACTTACACTCCGAAATATTGATTATCGCTTAATTCATCCGTTTATGACCCGATTTTTTTTTTGAAAATGTGCGTTTGCAGTTTTATCTTATAGAAATTTAAAAGGAAGTCGGACGGACAACTTCCCCGCCCGAAAAATTATTCTCTATTTTGGAATCGCTTTCTAAGAATTATTTTTTTTTTGTTTCATAGGATTCGCTTGTAGTTTGGTCCCATATTTTTTTTTAAATCGGATGGACGATTTACGACCCCCACACCTCTCCAATGGGGATTGTCGCATGGCTCCTTTATTCATGGGCAGATTTTGAAAATAATTTTTATATTTGAAAGTGTATGTCTCATAGAAAATTAATTGGAAATCGGGTGGGCAAAGTGGCCGTTCGAAATATTATATAATCTGTTCAATAGGCCCTTTGTATTGAAGTCATTTTCTTTCTAGAATTATTCCAATATTGCAATGTATTCTTGCTTGTTTGTAGGTTGCTCCTTGTACATTTTGATGAACGCTTTGAAAGGCTGTATCATCAGCAAACGTTAATATATGAAGATTATTGCTTATAAATATTAAAATAAAAGACTAAAAAAATAAATTTCTGTTAGATGACAAATGAAAGTCCTTCAAATCACATGCAAATTGCATCAGTACAAGGCGAGGTGTGAGGGTGGGAAATCGTCCATCCGATTTAAAAAAATATGGGACCAAACTACAACCAAACGCTTTGAAACAAAAGAGTAATTTTTAAAAAGCCAGAAATGGTTGATGCAAGTAACGCTCACGTATGGTGCATTCGCGTAAGAAACTCATTTTATTTTGTTGCTGAAGCTGTGGCAGACAGTGTTGCAATTAAAAATTTTAAATTGTTATTAATTTTTCAAGGACTAAAAAAATTTTCATCATAAAGATTAATTTTTGCTCCTTATTCCATGAAAATATGAAATATGGTCTAAACAATTTATTCTATTTATTTTAAAAATTAAATATCTATATTATTTTTTGATGATTTTTTTTGTCTATTCATTTACACTATCGTAAGACGAAATTGTTATAAGAAAAAGGAACGGCTTATTGACCGAATGCAATAAATTGAATGAAATTTTTCTTTCCACACCCCGTTTTTGGTCAATTCTCAATGACTTTTTCATTTCAGTTGGTTGGCAAAAATGAAGACAAATGCGCCACAGAAAAAAATCCAAATCTGTTTATCATCGAAAAAGATTGATGATTCTTTTCTATCATGGCAAACGTTTCTATTTATCATGAATTTTTTTCCACATTTCCATTTCAGTGTCAAATTGATGGACACAATTAAATGTTTGAATTATTGTAAATTTTTGATCGTTAAAAAATAGTAAAAATATTTTAATAAATATTTAGATTATAGTTTAAAGAGGAAATCTAATTTATTCATTTTTTAATTTTGCCTCAAGCCATAAATAAGAAAACAATAATCTTTAATAAAAATTGCTTTATTTAATAAATAATTAAATTTTATTTAATAAATAATTAAATTTTATTGACTTCAATTGAAAATATTTTAGAAAAAAAAGATTTTTTGCAGTTTACACTTTTTTCACACTAGAACTAGTTGACCATAATCTATATGATTGCAATCCAACTATATTAGCAAAATAAGGCTTCGTTTTTAATCATACTTTGATTTTAAGCAACTAAAATTGTTTGTGTAAAATGATAAATTGTGGCTATTTTTTTTTGGCGGGAAGGAGGTAAAAATGCATTACTGCATACACGGAGTCGTCACTGGCCGTGTTATGTCGGGCTCCCCAAGATGGTATACCGACTAAAAAACCTCCTTATGTCCTCTTCTTGGAAAATGGTTCCACCCCGGAACCGCTGTGATGCATTACTTCGGGGTGGTTTCCTCTTGGCTGTGATTTCAGCTCTCTTCCCCTTTGGACCTGCGTCCAGGTCTCTGCTTGAGTTGATCTGCGCCTAGTCTGCTGCCTCTAGATCAGGTTTCTTCTTCTTTAGTATGTATTCGCAGTACTTTGATACTGCTCGCCAGCTGTTTTCGTTCTGGGACATGCAATCCACAATAGACTCAGCATTTATTTCTCCTACTAAGACCTCGAGTTCTCTTCATTTCTCTTCACATTTACAGCATCCAAAGAAAGTGTGTTCGGCGTCATCGATTATATTTCTTTCTTCGTACAAGCAGTATGGTGTACTACACTTGCCTATGTTGTTTAGGTATTTCCTGAAGTATCCGTGGCCGGTCATCATCTGTGTCAGGTAGTAGTTTACTTCACCGACTTTCCGTTCTAGCCAACTGCTTATGTTTGGAAGAAGTCTTTTGGTCCATCTTGCCGCTGATTCCTGGTTCCATCTTTCCTGCCATCATTGGAATGTCTCTTGTTTTATTATCTCCTTGTCCTCTTGTTCAAGTGTGTTAGACCGTTTCTTCATCCATTTTTTCTTCTTTCCTATATTTGTAGATCTATTGGGGTCGTTCCCGCTAGCACGAGGATGGCTGCTGTAGAAACAGTACGGTAAGCAGAAGCTATCCGTAGGGCAGATATCCTTTGCACAGCCAATAGAGCGTTTATCCTGCTTTTATTTAGCTTCATGCCCCAAATTTCACTACCATAAAGAAGGATGCTATTAGTAGTCTCCATCAGTAGCTTCCTCTTGTGTTGCCGCGGCCCTCCTATATTAGCCATTAATCGGCTTAGTTGTGCCGTCGCCTTGCTTGCTGCATGATGGACTTGGTGTGAGAATGTCATCCTCGAGTCAAGTCGTATGCCAAGATAGTTTACGAATCTCTTTGTACGTATTTGTGTTTCTTGGATGTTAATGTTTATTTCCAGCGATATGTTTCTTCTGGTTAGAAGGACCACTTCGGTTTTCTGCACTGCCAGTTGAAGACCATGTGCGTCAAGCCAGCTCTTCGTCCTGATCATCACCTGCTTGAGTTTTCTTGTTGCTTCTTCCGTATCTCTGGCTTTTATTACAGCTGCTATATCATCAGCGTAGCCCACAAGGAACGTATCTTGCGGCATTTCAATCTTTAGTATATCGTCGTAGCTAATGTTCCATAAATCTGGGCCCAGAATTGATCCCTTTGCTGCACCGGATGTTATCGGGATCCTTTTCTGTCCCTCCTTCGTGTTGTACACGAGTTCCCTATCCTTGAAATAGCTTCTTATCATTCGCGACAAATATACCGGTATGCTAAATCCATCTCTAGGGCCTGGATGACATCGGGCCATCTTAAGCTATTGGAAGCGTTTTTAACATCTAGTGTGGCGAGGAGAGTGATTCGCCTGCTAAAATGATTTCCTTGTTGAGCGGTCAACCCATATTACAATATATTGTCAATAGTCATTAGAATTGTGATTGCAATTTTCAAATTCGTCTATATTTTGCGAAGACTATCTGCGTCTGTTTGCTCAAAATCAAATTATTATTTACCTGCCACAACACAGAGATCATAATGTTATAAAACACAACTATGTTACTATCATCTTTTTCTTCAGCGTTTGTTTGTTTGAAATCATATAAATTATTTTTAACATGATATATTTTAAAGAGACTTCAACTTTGCCAGCAACCATATTATGATCATGATTAGTCTCTGCATCTGCTTATTTAAAATCAACTATAAATTGTTTGCCACAATAATATTCCTTTTTTTAGTTAATAACACTGCCATTGCCCGCATGCTATGATCATGTTTTATCTCTCCTTTAACTTACCTTAATTTTTATTCTTGTAGTGATAATAATATTGCTATCGTAACAATGTTTTGCAGCCACGAAAGTATATCATTGCGAGGATCATAACATTATTATTGCATGTTATTTTTGCAATTCTGCTTGTTTTGAATCAACCATAATTTTTTCCCACATTTAAAAAAAGTCGTACGCAAAACACTGCTTTAACCATTCTATGATTAAAGAAATTTTTATTGGTAATGAAATCCTACTTTATAGTTTGTGATTTATAAAATCGATTGCAATTTAAATCAAGTAGTCAATTGGGTAAAAAATTATTGATTATGTAGGTGGTTAAATATATCTATGTTTCCCGCCTCTAAACTTCGCCTACCAAGAGTCTTCTGTCAGTAGGCTCCATTCCATCATTTAGTTCGTTGAGAGCAGTAGCATGATTTGAGGATAAAATAGAAAAAAAGTAAATTTCATGTATTCATTAAACGTCATTTTTGGCGGAAAAGATCATCACTCAAATCAAGGCTTAGAATGATAAATACTATTGGGAACTCGGCACCATCAATTGCAATTGTAAAACTGAAAGTTTTGAATGCCCAGCTGTGGTCTCTATACCCGAAACAATTGAAATAATTTATGGTATGATGTTGCCCGATCAGAGATTCAAAGTGTTAGAGATTGTGGCCCAGTGGTTTTAATTTTTTATGATCACTTGGGTATGAGAAAGCTTTCCGCAGGATGGATGCCGTGTTTATTCACAATTGTGCATTAACGGAATCGTGTGACAATTTCGTAGAAGTTTTATTTTACTCAGGGTGAATTCGCTCCAAAGATGACCTAGATAAGTTAGTAAATGCATGGTGACCGTTTTGAGGGATGCATGCGTCATAACGCACATTGATTGATTACCTTCAAGAGGGTGATACAATAAATGGTGAATATTATGCCAACTTCTTGGGTCGATTTGATGAAAAATACGACTGCATTTTTCCAAGAAAAAAGTTCTTTTCGGCCAAGACAATGCAAGGGTGCGCACATGTGCAGTTTAAACGGCTAAATTCTATGAACTAGGCTACGAGATGCTCCCACATCCGCCCTATTCTACAGGGTTAGCCCCAAGTGATTATTGCTTTTTTCCAAATCTGAAGAAATGTCTGGACGGGAAGAGATTTAACTCCAACCATGACATCACCTCACACATAAATACCCATTTTGATGACCTGGACAAATTTTACTTTTTTGTAAGGAATAAAAAAATTGAAAAAATGTTGGACAAAGTGTAAGACCACGAGCTTTAATTTAAGATGCAACATGATTTAGGGATTCGCTACCTGTTATAAAGATATTTTAAGTATAAAATTATATTTTGAAAAATACCTTTAATTGAAAATTTTCGTAAAACAAATTTTTTTTTAAACTTTATTACTTAATAACGATTTGTAAATCTGTTTTAATTTTTTTGTTGCTTAGGGCCGTAAGAATTTAAAGTAATTAAACTAAAATATTTCTATTTTTAGCTTAAAAATTATTTCCTGTAATCAATATTATATTCAGCTTGAAAAAAATAGTTATAATAACTTCTAAAAAATATGAATGCAAAAAAAACTTTCTTTCTTATCACTGTAAATAATTGCAAAGGAAAGAAAATTATTAAATGAAATCACCTTCGACAATAAATTCAATAAATAAGTGAAAAGTGTCAGCAAAATAGCGCAAAAAAATCTTTTTATCTTTTAACTCCTTTCACCAAGTTTAACTCTAGACAATGATGATAAGAAATGGTTAATAATGAAAAAAAAAGTTTAAAAAACAATAATAATAACAAAAATATTTTCAAAGGACTGATATAATAATGACGACAATGTAATTGAAAGAGAAACCCGATAAAAAGATTTCAATTGTTGGACTAAAACAAAAAAGAAAATTACATTTAGTTGGACATTGAAAAAAAATTTTAATTTCCCTTTTCAGTAAAAGATCCGTTGAATCCTTCTGAGGGCTACTAAGGGCAATTCCTTTAAATATTGCGATAATAGTATTTTTTTTTGCAGATGAAGTATGTAAAGTTTGATTTGGATCACATGCAAGTCCACTTCTTCTAGAATCCTGTGAGAAAATATTAAAAATTCACTAATAGTTGTGGGAATTTCGTATAAGTTTCTAAAAACTTTATAATTTTAAGACACTTATGTCATAATAATTACGAGGCCACGATGAATGCAGGGGTTTGCGTACTTTAATTCAAATTTCAAACAACAGTGAAAAATCTAATGTTGGGATAAGAAAAACAATGTGACAAGCGCAATTAATAAAAAAATGTCTCTTGTAATATTTAACTTTTGGCTCTTATGTCGTTTTAACAGTTAGGGTTCGATGTATATATTTATAATGAATTTATTACCTATTGACACCTTATCAGTGTTAATTGGACAATAACAACAACCAGTTAAATGTCAGTATTTATTTATTAAGCAATTGATTGATTTAATTATTATTAATTTGTTTTCTCTGACACAGTGGGTTTCAAACAACAACGTGTGGCGGGGAAACAACTTGAGAAGATTTAATCGTTGTTGCCAACCAACCAACTGTTAATAAAACATTAAATTGGTGACTTGTTGACTGACTGGTCAGACAAATTGAATAAAAATAACAACCAGCTATGAAATGGACTGAAATATTTTAGTTCTAATAAAAGTTCATATATATTTTTGTCAAACGCTTTTTCTTTTATCAGGCAAAATCTAATGAAACATTTGTTTGATAAACATTTGAAATTGGCTAAACAGAATGATAGGAAGAACGATGGAAATGTATAAGAAATGTACGTGGCAGTTTATTGGAGATAGAGAAATAGGAGTCTTTAGGATTTTATATATAAATAAAATACTCGATTAATTTCAATAATTATATTAGACTTTGAGATAAAAAAAGTTGTTTTATTTATAAATGTCTGCCAACTTGGAAATATTAATCGTTAGAGTCTTATTAATAGAATCTAAAATAATTTTTTTTTTAATTTAACTGTCTTTTTGATAAGACAAATGAAGAACTTCTGGAAGTTTTGATGTGTTAAAAAAAATAATACAATAAAGGAATAAAACTGACCAATGATATATTTTTTGGTGCAAATGTTTTTAATGCCAATACATTTATTTATTTAAAAATTTTGCTAAAATATTAGGCCCAAATTTAATGCGTGATAATTTTATTGTTTACTTTTCCTTATTTTTTTATTTAAAAAGAAAAATCACCTTTTCAAATATTATTTTCTCAGATTTTTTGTTAACAAATTCTATTTAGAACAAAAAGGCCGCCTTATTTTATAGCTTAAAAATAAAATAAAAAATTAAAAAAAAAATTATAAAGTTTATGGTTCAATGAATTTTTGGGTTTCTGATCATTTGCTCAAACACATATGCAAAAAAAAGGTACACATACACACATACACTTTCGCAAACAAATTCAAATCATACTCGAGTACAATTTAGTAGTCAACCCAATGAACATGACATTAAAAAAAAGAACTTCCTAAGAAGTTCATAATTTTCGGTGCCAGTGATCCGGAAGTAGAACAATTTCGTATCGTACTCTATATAATTATTTCAAAAGAGGCATGTCTCTTTTTTGATTTCCATTCATTACGATGTTAAGAAAAAATATTTTTTCGAAGTACTTCTAATGCCATTCGTCCCAGAACATGTTGTAATATCTCAGCAAAAAGAATGTGGAGAAGTTATTTCCAGGATTTCTGAAGTTTAGAAGCATTCAAAATAATTTTTGCGCTCTAGAAAAATACGTAGAATTCTGATAATTTATGATGAAACAAAATAACATGATTGAAAAAAAAACTTTTATTTCATAAACCAGGAAATCCATCAAATTTTCATTGGCTTTGAGTACTGATTTCAATGTCAAGATGTGGTTTCGAAGCTGAAAACATGACAACCGAAAGAACACCAATGATGAAATCATTTCATAACCAGTAGAAAAAAGGAGAATCTTTATATCTGAAGTGAAACTGAAAAAAAAATTACGATAATGCCTTTAAATTGAGTTATTCTTAAATGCAGCATAATTAAATCTCAAAACACTAAAGGTTTTCAAAATACCCAAGAAAAAGTATCATTCAATACCTGCTTTAAATGTAGAAAAAATCAGAATTATATCTGACGCGATAATGAAATTATACCAACAATATTCGATATAAAATTTAACGATTTCAATGGCATTATGTCCAGTTCAACTTTTTTTTTAGATATGACTGTGTTGCATCAAAGGAGCGTTATGATTTAAATATACTACGAAAAAAATGTATATTGATACTAATATTTTCGCCACATTTTCTAACCGTGACTATGTTATAAAGTCAATAGGTTAGGTTAGGTTAGGTTAGGTTGATTGGAGGGGTGTGAGAGCCCATGTCATACGACATACACTTAAGCCAGTGAAGGCTTGTTGTGCGCTCCCTTTATTTATCAAACACAACTGCCAGAGTTCTGCTGCAGGATTCGAACCTGCGACCTTCGCACTACGAGTCTAGTACACTACCTACTAGTCTACGAAGGTCAGTCAATAACTTCAGAAAACGTTTTTTTTTCTGTTTTGACAATTTGTGACCAAATTGTGACCAAGTTTGAAAAGTTCACTGGGTTAAAATACCGCTCACACTCAATCACATCTTAAGAATATGTGTGCGGAGACCCAGGCATAAACTTCTGCAAAAAAATAAAATAAATAAATTATAAAAACCATCTTGTATCCCACGCTTGTCATTTATCATTGATCCGCTGGATGGCACAAAAAACAAGGAACCCAATAAGACACATTGAATTAAAGATTTTTAGCGCATCTTGTTTGTTGCCTTCATTTAAATGGGAAAAAAGAGACTTAAAAGCTGAAACCCTTTTAATATAATTTTGTTTTGCATTTTTTTTTTTGAAGTTGTTTTTGAAAAAGGGGAATACGACCGCAAGACTAAAACAAAAGGGATAAAAAAAATGATTTTGTAAAATAAAAAATTCAATGAATAATTTCAAGGGAGAGAATAGGAAGAACACAAATAAAATATATTTATTATGAGAATGAATGAATTAAAACGAATGTCAATGTTACTGTTTTATTTATCACTGAATGCACTGACAGAAATTAAAGGGCTTAATTGAGACTTGTAATTGAAATTGAAGATTTTGATTAGCTGTTGTTGTTGTTGTTGTTGTCTGGTAATTGAATTTAATAAAAGCAGGCAAATGCTTGTAAATATAAATAAATGAATTGAATTAATTTTTTTTTGCTTCTTTATTAGATCTTTATTTAAGGTTTTCTAAACCAATGAATTATGCTTTACGTTTATTGCTTAAAACACATTTTTGGGCTTCCTTTTAATTGAAACAAAGACAAAAGTCTGTTTATTATTCAGGATATTCCTGGTAACTAAACATTTGGACATTTGGAGTTTCAACAATGTACTCGTTCGTTGTGGGCTCAGTTGGTCATATATGGGTATTTAATCGGTTCTAATCAATTCATCAAGGAACGATATACGACTTTATCAAAATCATTCGGTGTATAATCCTGGCGAGTAATTAAGAAAAAATAAGCTTTAAGCTGTTCATATGACTGCATTTCATTGGGTGCTAACGTCTTGTAAACAGTGAACTTTAACCATCATATTTGAAAAGTTCTCAACCTCGTTTACTTACATAAAATATGTTGAAAATACTAATTAGTATTAGGAACATATAACCATAGTAGGGTGGAAAACTCATAGAAACAGTACAACAAACAATTTTGATTCGGTTTTAAGGTTTAATCTCAAAGGGTTTGTTGCTTGACATGTTTCGCCGATTTGCTGAAAATGTGTTAGCGAAAGTGCAGAAATGGCGTCGGGTATTTGATCAGATATCCCGATGCCTGGGTTGTTCTAAAGCCGTTTTAATATCTTTACACATCCAAAAAAAATATTATGAACTCCTAGATAACAAAGGAGACTTTCTATGTAGCAATTATATCTGGGGTCTAATAAGGACAAGTCTTAATACCTCCAGTTATTGCATCACAAATAAATGGGAGAATCTTTGTCAAATAGCGTCCTATTTTTTACTTGTTCAATTATTGGTCACCTCACTGGCGCGTTATCATTTACAAAGGGTTCTTTACTGGCTGCTATTTTATTCTGTTCTATTCTCGCAATGATAAAAATTCAAGGACCTCTATTTAATAATCAAAAGAAAAAAGAATATGGTTGATCTTGCATGCCATGCGTGGAATTTCTCGCTGATGACAAGATTGATTTGAAAAGGAATTTCGGAGTAAAAGAAATCCTTTTTTTTGAAAATTTCCCATTAATATATTTCTATCAGAAAGGAATTATGTTTTTCACATACAATATGAAAACCTACGTGTGAAAAGTTGCTGTTTGTGAACTTTGCCTAAATAAACCAAATGACTTTTATATTTTTTTCACATTTTCTATTCCTCAAAGTTGATCTCTAAGGCATCAATAAATTCTAGTTCTTTTTTCTGGTAGAGAATAAAATTTTTCTAGATCTGTTTTTCTCCAGAAAAGCAATTTTTTTCTTATTTTACATACATAATTTAAATTATCTGCCATTTTGTTACAAATGAAAACAAAAGAACTCTGCTTTCATGAAAAAGTGTAAAATTGATGACATTAATTGGAAAAACTATATCCCGAGTTGATGCATAATTGCACTTGTTTTACGACATTTTGAATTATTGCTCGCAAAACATCGTGGGGTGTTGCGGTCATAAGGCGAGATTATAAAAAGCACCAAAGGAAGAAGTCCGATGCTGTTAGATATGCTCATCTGGACGAATATTTCAAATTTACAAAACGGTAGATCCGAAAAGTGGTTTCTGAAAATCTCCATCGTTGCGCGAGCTTCGTGAGCGGTTGCTCTATCCTGTTGAAACCAACAATTATCGAGACCCAATGCAGCAAAATGCAGCGTAAAGCCTCGTTTAGCATCTTACTAATGCTCACCATTTACGGTTACAGTGATGCTCTCGGCGTCTTGAAAAAAAGAATGGCCAATTACTTTTTTACTGCACCAAACAGTCTGTGCCCAGAAATGCTCCGTATATAAACATCATAAATGTCAAAGAATATTGACATTTGAAGCCATTTGCAAAAATGCTGGCTAGTTTAAATAAAGCCATTACTTTTGCGCCACCTTGCTTATACGTACCTATCCCCCGTTTTACAGGCTACTCGTTTTATGCAATCGCTCTTATACGGTTTTCCAAATCGAAAATTAAATTTTTTTTTTTTTAAATTACCAATTTTGAATTTACTCCACTTTATTATAAATCTGGCTACTTTTGATACATATATGATACATGATGCGATGAAGCTTCTAGGACGAACGTCGTCATTCACATCTTCTCGACCGATTACAATCACCATATGAAACTCTCAAAATTTCATGAGCACTTAATTCCATTTTTTATCCCTTTCACAAACAACCTAAACTAAATACAATTAAACTCACCTAAGAGCATATGTTCGAGACCAGTGTATCAACATAAAAAAAATCGATAATCGAATGCACATAGTCCGAGAAATTTCAAAATTCACATTTTCTATTGAATAGACCTCGTACATACTATACTTTAGGAAATATGTACATACACATGTACTGTTATAAAAATCTCTATATAAAATGGTAATTCACTTTTTAATGTTCAAAGGAAAATTTTATGTGTCTGTGAATTACTTGACAGAACGAATGTCATCATATTTTACGCACTTATTTTAAAATTTGTATTTACAATGATTTTGTATTAAAAAATCTTCTTTTTATACGTTTTTCGGGTTTGGTCTACTTATATAGATGTTAATATTACAACTTGCACGGTTTTTCTTACGTATAAATCGGGGATGAGTGTGTATATGTACATATATAACTTCAATCAAAATAAATATACATACATACATATATTACTTAAATGCGAAAATGCATTAAAAACTATAAAAATCAAATTGCTCACATAAAAAAATAAATCTGTAACATTAAATCAATTTAAACAAACCGCAATAACAAGAAATAAATTATAGTTGGACTTTTGATTTCAACCATCCGCGAAACACAGCAACAAAAACAACAACCACAAAAAAATGCACACACATACACACATTCGCATTGAATTTTTAACCCATTCCCAAGCTTAAGGAATCGGGGGAAATGGTAAAAAAAAACTCAGCGCACAGTTGAAACCAAATGATAAAACGGGCCTCCTCAACATAAATTAAATAGAAGAAATTTTAGTTTCTTTTCACTGGGATAAAAAAGTATGTGAATACATGCATGTATGTATGTGTGTGTGTGTATCCATATGTTTATTGTAAAATAAACCCAAAAAGAAGTTCATATGGACTAGTGTAATTTTCACACACATGTATTCATCAACACATACTTAGACATTTCTTACTCACACATACACGCACACGTTTATAATTTTGCAATTTTAAAATATGGTGTCACTCCTCTCCCCTCTTAATATCTTTTACGTTGTTGTTTTTATTGCTATATCGCTCTACCGAAAGGCAAGAAGGAAAAACCAATATTATTACAAGTTAACAGCCCTTTTGGTGTGCATGTATGTACATATGTGTGTGTGTCACACACATACATACATACCTGCGTACTTAGCTGTGTGTTAAATAAATGCTAAATGCTTTAAGTCTTAATAAAGGAATACATGTAAAATATAATGGCGGGTTTAAGGCCATTTTGTTAAATAAATGCTAAAAAAAACTACATTAATTGTACACCAAAAATCATGCACATTATACAGTGAAGAGCAAAAGACAATCTAATATGCATATGTATTAAATAAATTTATTACATGGGCAGAGAAACGAAGCTCCTGAAACTTTCACTGATTGTTAATTGCAGATCAACAGTGATGAGTGGACAATAATGAAAACTAAATTTTCCTAAAAATATTCCCTTTTATTATGATTGTCGCGTCGACGTCACATCAAGTCGACAGTAAAAAAAGACAACAGTTCTGAACTCGTTGTAGGCAATAATTAACTAATATTGATGGCCAATTGTAATTTTATAAGCCATAGTAGTAGTAATATCCTATCAATAATATTTAATAGTTCTCGATAACGATCTCACAATTGCCAATATATTGATGTCGACTTGTTGTAACGTCCACGTCGACAATCATAATAAGGGCAATTATTCTTCTTTAAAATATTTTCATTCGATGTGGAGTTTTCTTTTCATGAAATTGATAATGTTTTCCCATCATTCAATAAATTAAAATGAGATGTTTAAAATTCACAAAGAATCTACTGTAATTTTGATTCATTCTCGTACATGTTTACGAAAGAAGTTTATAAACTAAACTTTCATTTCTGTCTTTATCCTGCTTAAAGCGAACAATAAAATGTCAACTAAAGCCAGCACATAATTTGGGGAGAATATTTCAATATAATTAATTTCAATATTATTTATCCTGTTAACAAGATTTTTATTTTGAACTTCCGCCTCTTAACTTAAAAGGCAACTGTCAGTTGAATCCTGACAACTGACAGGATTCAACTGAAATCAGACTACCACGTGGCAAAAAGTGAATTTCGAGTGCTCATTAACATTTATTTTTTGCGGAAAAAAACCCTCTCTCAAGCCAGGGTTAAGCTTGATAAATACTATGGGGACTCTGCACATTGAAAGTGCGAGAGATTGTGGAAGCCATTGGCATATCACATGATTATGTGGTTTCAATTTTGAATGATTACTTGCGTGTGAGAAATCTTTGCGATAGATGGGTACCGCGTTTGCTCACAATCGACCACAAATGCAATCGAGTGACAATTTCGCAGAAGTATTTGGTGTTGTTCAACCGAAAATATAGACGAGTTTTTGTGCCGTTTTGTTATCGTAGAGAAACCGTGGATCCATTGCAACACATCAGAGACCAAACGGCGGTTAAAGCAGAGCCAAAGAAGGCCAAGTTGGGCTTGTCAGCCAATTAAGTCATGGCGACCATTTTTTTTTTTTGATGCACTTAGAATAATCCACATTAACTACCTTCGAAACGGTAAAACAATCATTGTCGAATATTATGCCAACTAATTGAGTCGATTTAATGGGGATTTGAAGAAATTCTTTTACACCAGAACAATGCCAGGGTGCACACATGTGCACTTTCTATAGCAAATATAGCAAATTTCCATGAATTAAGCTACGTATTGCTCCCTCATCTGCCCTATTCTCCGGGCTTAGTACCGAATGACTATTTCATGTTTCTAGATCTGAAGAAATGGCTCGGCTGACACAAACAAATACTTATTTTGATGACCTCGACAAGAGTTAAAAAAATTGGCGAAACGTTGGACGTGCACACATGTGCACTTTTTTTTTGCAAATTTCCATGAATTAGGCTACGTATTGTTCCCTCATCCGCCCTATTCTACGGGCTTAGCATCGATTGACTACTTCATGTCTCTAGATCTGAAGAAATGGGTTGGCGGACACAAACAAATATCTACTTATTTTAATGACCTCGCCAAAAGTTAAAAAATTGGCGAAACGTTGGACGAGTTGTATAGAACTCAATGTTGTAGAATGAAATATTAAAATTTCATTCAAAGAGTCGCGGACTTATTGACCCGTCCCTTGCATCTTTGCCGTTTGAGAGAATGTCAGCTTAGGAAAATAAACGAGCGCAAAATTTAAAAAATCTGTTGGGGTATAATAAAACTTTTATGGCCCTTTGTTCCACCATAGAACTACAGGAATGAATATATATATATATATATATATATATATATATATATATATAATAAAACTTATACTCGTACTTTAGTTTAATAAGAGAAAAATCGTATACGAGTCAACAATGTGCCCCTTAAGCAAAACTACTTTCATAATATTCAAAAAGAATCAAAAATATTTAGTGGAATTATTCTTTGATTGCATGCGATCTATTTCGATCAAGTTGTCGTAATCTCAAGTAATTGTGATTATATTTTTGATTATCTGTAATTGGAAACAATTAGTAATCATAACGATTCTTTTCAAAAGTAATTTAATTGATTACTAATGATGATCCCTTTCGGCTGACGATTTGAACAGACATTGTCGTGCTGATGGTATGAGATAAGCATTCATAAGTTCAATCAGTTAAATTATGTACAAGGACGGCATTTTGTTCATAAACTTATTATGATAATTGTGACACCAGCTAGTTCCCCTGGCAGTTTATTATCTATTAAACAACATTGCAGGGCACACATTCGTGGTGAAATATATGTTCGTACTTCATTTAAAAACTTTTATCCTTCACTGTAACAGACAATAACTACAAACACTTACAAGACACGTACTCCTTGCGATACGCTGTTTCAATTAAACGTCAATGGGTGTGTGTGTGTGCGTATGTTTCGTATGCATGTGAGTATATGCCAGTGTGTGTGTACATGTCTTATTTTGTATGTATGTGAGAACGGAATTATACTACAATAACAACAGACCCAGCCAACAGTTTTAACAGAAGCGAAAACGTTCATTCGCGGGCATTGCATGGAATTTTCGTAATTCTTCTGCGTTTTTTTTTTTTGAACTTAAGTTGAGACGAAAAATTTTTTAAATTCCTGGACATTGAAAAATGTTGAGAAAAATACAAAAACATATAGACGATATACAACAAGCCACTAAATTGCAACAACGACAAGAACAATACACACACACAAAAAAAACGTCAAAAAGGCACACTGACAAACGACAAACAAACAACAAGACAAAGTCACACACATAGAGCGTCACAAAGCCCAAAACAACAGCAACAACAACAAGCATAATATATGTATATAAAAATCGTTTATAGAAAACAAGCCACAAACAACAAACCAACGAACCAAGCAACAAACAGCCGACCGACCATGTGATACAGATGAAATTGAAAATTAAAAATTAAAAATAAAATAAAAAAAGAATTGAAATTCGAACAAAATTTTTGTTTAACCGACAACAACAGCAACAACAACAAAACGTATCACTCACAAAGAAACAACGACATTATGGAGACAAAATTGAAACAGCTGAAGTTTTAAATTTTAATTTTATGAAAAAAAAAATCTTCAAAACACTCATACACTTTTGAAATGTTCCAATTTAAAATCACACACTCTTCCACACACTAAAATACTTTCTTTCAACTCTTTTACTCTTAAAGGAAGAATTTTCAAGATAAAAATTTAAAAGAAATTTCCTTTTTATAAAATTTTTCTTTAATTTCATTTCGTTTTTTGTTTGGTGTTGTTTTTTTTTTGGAGAATTTTAATGTTCAAATTCAATGATGATTATTTATGTGACCAGAAAATATTTAAATTGGTTTAAAAATATTTTACATAAATATTTTTATGAAAACTAATTAATTAACTTTGATATATTTGAAAAAAAAAAATAATAATAATAATAAAAATCCGATAATTAAGTGAATGCAAATACTTTCAATTTTTAAATTTCTACTTGACTAATTGCAGAAATTTTTTACTATTTTCCCAGTAAAAAAAAAAAAAGAATTTCCAAAGAAGTCATAAAAATGTTGAGATCAAGATCTGGAAGTAATGAAGACTTGAATCATTTCCAATGATTTCAATATTCGCTTCTCATTGCTGAGTGTTCTCTTTTTCGATTCCTATTCATTGATTTCGAAGCTATTCTCACTATGTGAAGAGAAGTAAACTTTTTCTAATTTTTTTTTAATAGAAACTAATTTTATGTTGAGTAAGGACTGTTTATTTGCCACTAGCAATAAGCGTACAAATGCGTCGATAGCCATGATCTCATTTTTCTTATGTGAAATTAATTTTATTATTATTGGTTGGATAAAAAATAATGTTTTTTTTGTAGATTTAAAGAAATAAATATTTTTTTTTATAAAAAAGTGGCACTTTCAAAATCGACCTTCAGAAATTTGTAATTGCTATTTTAAATTAAATTTTAGAAAGTCGAAAAAAAATTTAAAAAGGATCCTTTGGCAGCAATGAAATTGTCATACATTATGATCAATTTCCATGTTAATCCACTGGGTTACTATGGCTGCATTAGAACAATATCCTTCGTGTATATAAGAGGAGAATTTCGCTAACGACCCACTAAGAACTCTAAAAGCCTTCCCAATAAAGGATCTGTTCTCGTTTTCAATATTTAGCCATAATCTTTTTATAGTTTAGAATTGTCTTACAGTCATCATAGAAATTTATATTCTTTTCTTCTATTCTAAAGATGGACTGACAGAGGGACGGACAAATGATATCAAAAATTCCAGCAACTCTCTGCTATAGATCCCAAGATATATAATGGCTTTATATACAACGTCATAAAAAGTTGCTTTTAGAAAAATACTTTTAAAAAATGTACTTTAAAAGCCATTTGGGAAAGAGTACCTTTTGAAAAATTCCTTTAAAGAAAAGAACATTTTTAAAATACCATCTTTAGAAGTTTTTTAAATTATTTTAAAATGTCTCATGAAAAAAAGTACTTTAAAACGAAATGCCTTCAAAAAAAGCCTTAAGAAATATATATTTTTTCTTCCAAAAAAGGGCTTTTATTACTTAAGAAATCCTTTTAAAAATAGTACCTTTGGGGTAAAGTACTTTTTCATAAAAGTACCTTTGTGGAAAAGTACCTACTAAGAAAAGTCCATTTTAAAGAAAAGTACCCTTTAAAAAAGTACCTTTCAAGAAAAGTTCTTTTTAAGAAAATTACCTTTTAAGAAAAGTTTCCTTTTAAGAAAAGTTTCCTTTAAGAAAATTATCTTTTAAGAAAATTATCTTTTAATAATAGATCCTTTCAAGAAAAGTACAATTCAAAAATAATATTTTTAAGAAAAAGTGACTTAGGACAAGTACCTTTTGAGAATATTACATTTTAAGAAAAGTCCCTTTTAAGAAAAGCATCGTTTAACAATAATAAACATCCTTTAATAAAGGTGAATTTTAAGAAAATATCTTTTAGCAAAAGTACAGTTTAAAAACGTAACTTTTTAGGAATATAAGCACTTCTGAGAAAAGTACCTTTAACGAAAGTACCTTCTGAGAAAAGTACCTTTTAAGGAAAATATCTTGCAAGAATAATATTATTAAGAAAAAGTGACTTTTAGGAGAAGTACCTTTTGAGAAAATTACATTATTGGAAGAGTTCCTTTTGAGAAAAGTAGTTTAAAAAAAAATACTATTTAAGAGAAGTACCTTATAAGAAAAGTACTATTTAAGAGAAGTAAGAAGTGGGTACTATTTAAGGGAAGTATCTCTCAAGAAAAGTACCTTTTGATAAAAGTAACTTTCAAGAAAAGTACTTATTAAAACAGTACATTTTAAGAAAACTATTTTTAATGAAAAGTTTCATACGAAAACCATAATAAGGGAATATTCGAACAGAATACCATTGAAATCGAACATTTTTTAAATCTCACACTTAAAATAAATATCTTTAAAAGAATTACTTCTTAAAAAAAATTTTTAACGAATCTCTAATTTTTTTCGTAAACTTTTAACAACTTTTAACTTTTTTCTTTCGTTACAGGTATGTGCTTTTAATTATAGACCTATAAATTTTTTCAATCCCAGATAAGTAAAAAACTTTTTTGTAATAAATTCAGCTCCATTAATTACTTTTGCTGTAAATGTAAAATTTTTTCCTTAAAAAATCGCAGACATTAATATTTTTTGCCCAAATTTGTCTTTTAAACACTCACGTTTTAGTGCAAACATTAATTATTTAACACTTTTAAACATAAAATTAAGAGAAAAAAAATCAACAGCAATTACAAAAATAATTAAGCGATGCAATAACACACAACGAAGGAAACACTTTTAATTATCTACAATTAACGAAAAGTTTAATATAATTGGCAGAATAAGAAAACTAGACGGACTAAAAAGAGTTTCATTCAGTTTGTTGAGAGTTTCTTTTAGACAACAACTGAAACTTTGAGAAACCCGCTCCTCCCAAAAAAAAAAAAAAAAAAAAAAAAAAAAAAAAAAAAAACTTGCGGCGTTCAAAGACAAGCAGCCAGACATGTGAGTGCAACATAAAACAGCGAACATCTTGATTGCTGGTTGTTCAAACAACATCCACAACAAACAGAGTCAACAACTAGAGTGCAACTGCATTATGACGCAAACACAAATACACACAATGGCAGACGCACTCCTTATGTGCGCAAATATAGACACAAATTACTAAAAACAGGTTCTAAAGTAATGAAATCATTGTACAGTTTTCGAAAATTCCGATGAGAACTAGAAAAGTTTACGAATTGAAAATATTTCCCTATCCGTACATTTTAGAAGAATACGCGCATGTAAAAGTCCTTTTTAAAAGAGGTTTTTTAAAAACAACGTCTTAATAATGTTAATTTCAGAAAAGTAACTATTGTAGTTACTTTTAAAAAGTAACTTTTAAGAAATGCTTTTTAAAAATGAAAAATTAACCAAGAAAAGTACCTTCTAAAAAGTCACCTCTAGAATGCACCTTGTAAAAATTACCCTTTTTAAAGTACCTTTTAAAAAGAACCATTATATTTACACAACCTTTTAGAGAGTACCTTAATAATATCTTTTATAATGTGCCTTTTATAAAGTACTTTTTCAAAAATACCTTATAGAATGTACTTTTTAAAAAGTACCTTATAGAAAGTACCTTTTGAAAAGTATCGCTTGAAAAGTATCGCTTTAAAAGTACCCTTTCAAAAGTACCTTTTAGGAAATGCTTTTCAAAAACTATAAATTGACTAAGAAAAGTACCTTCTAAAAAATGAATCCTAGGAGGTACCTTGTAAAAATTACCTTTAGTAAAGTACCTTTTAAAAAGTACCATTATATTTACAACCTTTTAGATAGTATCTTTTATAAAGTGGCTTTTCAGAAAGTACGTTTGCAAAAATACCTTTAGAAAATACTTTTTCAAAAGTTCCTTTTTGAAAATACTTTTTCAAAACTACCTTTTTGAAAATGCTTTTTCAAAAGTACCTTTTTGAAAATGCCTTTTCAAAAGCATCTTTTAGAAAGTCCTTTTTCTACAGTACCTTTTCAAAAGTACCCCTTAGAAAATACTAAAGGTACTTTTCCGAAAAGTACCTTTTAGAAAGTACTTTTCATAAAGTACCGTTTCAAAAGTACGTTTTCAAAAGTATCTTTTTAAAAGTACTTTTTCAAAAGTACCTTTTCAAAAGTACGTCGTCCAAAATTTCAAAAATATCTTTTCAAAAGTACTTTTTTCAAAAGTACCTTTTGAAATACACCTTTTCAAAAGTACATTTTGAAAAGTAGTTTTTCAGAAGTACCTTTCAAAAGTAACTCTTTAAAAATACCGTTCCAGAAGTCCCTTTTCAAATTTAAAAAGACCTTTTTCAAGAAAGTTTAAAGAAATCATTGCTATTACTTCCGGAATAGAAATCAAAAATACTGTTTGATTGAGCAAAAAAGTTTTTTTTTAATTTTATTGTTTATCGTAGACTTCGCTGACCATATGTCCGATGTTTTGTTCGTGGTCATCAGTAGACTTCAACCTGTTAGCGAAGCATTCAACCTCGTATAAAAAATTTCCAAATACAAACTGAATGCTTTGCAAACAAGTTGAAATCGCTTAGCAATAACGAAATGTCGGACTTATAGACAGTTAAGGCCACAACAAATAACAAATTTTTTCTAATAATTAATTTGGATAATGTCTCAAATAACAAAAAATATTGAATTAAAAAACTTTTTTTAAATATTGTTTTGTATATTAGGAATATTTTTGTGAGAATCTTTTCAAATCGTTCCTTGCCACATCTGGCTGTCTGTGACTCTTGAGTCATCATATCAGCTCTGTGAACGAGTGCAATGAATGCATGTTCGAAAAGTTAATTCGTTCATTCGCTTTGAATTGCAGCACCGCATTAAGTCTCATACAGAAACGTTCGTTCATATAGACTTTGTTGGTTTTATTAACAAATATGATTTTATATTGTTGTAATTGCTGTTGTTATTGCTATCATTGCAATTTAACAATTGTACATGTTTTTTTTTTTTTGTTTAATCAACAGTTTGTTTCAGTGTATTTTTTTTTCTCTTCAGCAGAATATCAAATAAACCAAAATGAAACTAAAAGTCAAAATAATAATTTCAGTTTTGTTATTTTTAACACAACAACAAATAAATTGTTTTTGCTTTGCTATTGTATAATACGAGACATTTTAACATTATTAAATCGATCAACATTTACACATGCGCGCTTGTAATTTGATTTTTTTCCCCAGCCATAATGTGTGTTTCTCAAATGTTTTTTTAAATAAAAAAAATATATATATTTTTTTGCTAAAGTTGCATTAACAATTTGTAACGACTGCTATAGCAAAATTAAAGCAATTGAAATAAGGTTAACAGAATCATACCGAAATACTAAAGGCTTTCAAAGTGGAAATAAAATGTGCAACATAGACATATCGAACCAAAATCGTAGATGTACGTACGTACATATTATTTCTGTTAAAGCATTTTGAAATCTTAAAAGAAGAATAAAGAATTAATCCTTTAGTTTGAGT
Organism: Germaria angustata; assembly: GCA_963681545.1. NCBI lineage: Eukaryota > Metazoa > Arthropoda > Insecta > Diptera > Tachinidae > Germaria > Germaria angustata. The sequence continues at coordinate 52,652,503 of OY813001.1, read as the reverse complement.
AACAAGATTTATCTGCAAAGTAATTTCTAACAAAGTGTTATTAAAGAGATTGTTTTTCTTTAAAAATAATTGTATTTAGAGGCACTTTTGTTAAAATATACTTTTTCAAAAATTATTTTTTTAAAGGTATTGTATTTAAAATTTACCTTACTAAAATGTACTTTCTTAAATTGCAATTTTAAAATGGTACTTTTCAAAAGCTACTTTTGTAAAAAGTACTTTTTTATTTTTTCATCAATTTGACACATACTTTCTTAAAAGGTTTTAAAAAGGTACCAAAAATTAAAATTTTTCAAAAGGGCATTTTTATGAAGGTAAATTTTTTAAAAAAGGTAGTTTTTAAAAGTAAATTTTTTCAAAAGGTTCTTTGTTAAAAGGTTCTTTATTAAAAGATACTATTTAAAACAGTACTTTTTAAAAGTAACTTTTTGATAGGTACCTTTTAAAAGGTACTTTTTAATAGGAACATTTTAAAAGGTACTTCTTAAAAGTTACTTATTTAAAGGGTACTTCTTAAACGGTACTTTAGAAAAGGTACTTTTTTAAAGTTTACTCCTTCACTACTTTATCATCTTGAAAAGTACTTTTTTAAAGGTAAAAATATTAAAAAGCTAAGGCTTTTCAATAGATAAATTTTATCAAATGTACTTTTCTAAAACGTATTTTTTAATGTACTTTTTAAAAGATATATTTTTAAAGGTACTATCTCATTATCTTTTTCAAAAGATAATGGTTTTTAAGATGCTTTTTTTAAGACAATTGGGGGATTCAAACCGTAGTCCTAAAGTCATATGTCATAAAGTAATAGCACGAAAATATATGACTGCTATGAACAACCCGTCATAACTTAGTATGCTATTTCAGAATTCGGTCAGCTGATATGAACATAAAACATTTATAAATATTTGACATCAAAGAAAAGAAATTGAAACCTTTATAAAAATTTTGTCTTAAAATGCCAAAAACAAGCGAAAAAAAAAACTAAAATAAAATGTTGGTCATCATAATGGGTGGACCAAGTAAGTATGAAAAAAATGTATCCCTTTAAGTTTTAATTCATCTCCTTGTAGGTGATGAAGACGAAGAAGAACAAACTGAGGAAGGGTTTTTAATAAACGTTGCTAGTTTGCTCATTAGCCGCAGAAGTGTCCACCTTGGGGTTCCAAAATCTCTATTAGCGACTTTTCTTCCAGCAGACTCCATTTTATAGTTGGATTTGTGCGCAAACGTTTAACGCCACTCATCTAAAGAGTTTCGGCCGTTCGGCTCAGATTTTTTCCACTGTTTTATAACAACTCTATAAACTCTATAAACTCAAAAAGTCTTATTATTTTATGACTGTTTTTGTTCGCAGCACAAAAGCAATTTTTTTAAACCATACTAAAATATAAAGACATTATGATAATATGACTTAATAGCACATCGTTTGAATCCTCCAAATGTTCATAAAAGCACATTTTTTTAAAGAATACTGTTTCAAAAAGCAATTTTTAAAAAGCCTAATTTTAAAATGTAAATTTAAAAATCTATATTTTTGTGAAAGTTAAATATTTGAAGAGTTACTCCGTAAAAAATATTTTTCCCAATATACTATTGCAAAATGTACATTTAGAAAGATATTTATTTAAAAAATAATTTTCTAACAAATAGGTTTAAAAAACCCTCAGACTCCTTTGTCCGCCCATGGGTTAAATTCTTTCTAAACACTCGTTTAAAATCATTTAGCATAAAAATCACTTTGAAATTAAATTTAGAAACCAATTGAAACATGCAATTTTATTGAACCAACTTTGAAACGAAACAATAAAGCAAAAGCAAAAACAAAACAAAAACTGAGTTATTAAACACGAAATCAAGCAGAAATTATTGTGTAATAATTAAGAGAAACGCATTATTAATTACAAAATATTTGCAATTTTTTCCTGCTGTTGTTGGCTTATGAATTTTATAAATATTTATGATTTTTTTTTTTTTTGAATATACAAGTGCGCTTTGTTGAATTTGTGATAAATTTTATAGAAATACATCAGAATTGTATTGTTTTGTACGTTAAATTTGGAGTATAAATTAATTAAATACAAGTTGATGATTGTTGCAAGGTCTCAATGGCAAAGTATGCTTTGATTTATAAAGGGAAACAAGTTAGAGAGCTACACACGGCCTTTCCGATCAAATAAAGAAAATGGCGTTTCTTATATATGAGCGCCGAAATTTTTAATGTTTTAATTGTAAAAGTGGTTTCGCAGTACATGTTTGTTTATTAAACTGAAACAAAAAAAAAATGACATTGGCAAGACGAATTCTCCAATACAACAAATGCAACTCTATATTTAAGCTGAAAGTCCATACCATCCGTTCTATGCCTTGTTGCGTTTTATGCATGTGTCAGAGTAATTGTATGTGACAAGTTACAGAGCAAAACGCATTGAACGTATAGACGCATAGATCCCATAAAGTAGGTTTACTTTCTGCTTTTGTATGCGTGTCATTCCACATGACAAAAGGTCAGCTGTTTTTTACAACCAAGGGTGACAAATTATATTTTATTGTCTCTTTTATTGCATTAAAAAGTTTTTTAAAAAAAGAAAAAGCTTTCGTAATAAACTTTACAACTATTTTTAGGAATAAAATACATTAAAATCAAAGTTTAAAATAGTTCTTTCATTAAATAAATTTACATTCTAGTTATCGATTACTTTTATGTACTGAGTGTCACCTCTATTTTATTTATTAATGATAATAAATTAAAAAATAAAAAATTTGGCTAATTTTTGGATGGAAAAATAATGAAAATAATTGGTTTATATGAGAATTGAATATATTAAATATAAAAATTATTCTAAAAGTTAAAAATGTTTAAAAAAGTAAAATGGAGGGAAATCTTCTTGTAGCTGCTAAAATACCACTCACCTCCCGTTCCGTGGCCACTTGCAGCTTTTCGTAAGCCCAAAATATTATGTATATAAACACAATGAATTCCATGAATTCTTTGAAAATCACAACTTTACATTCCATTTTTGCCAAAATTATTTCCATTTGATAAATATATTCACACTACAACTGATCAATATAAAAAATGGGGCACATAAAACGCATTGTATGTAACTTGAGTATAGAAACGCATTTGCGTAAAAAGGATGTTATGCCCTTTCAGTTTTACTCAATGACAAAAACAGCAGAATAAAAGTAGAAAGCAAAGTATTCTAAAGTAATCAAAACAATTGCATAAATTCTGACGTTCAGTAAACGAAAAAGTTTAGAAAATAAGCTTTCAACTCTGGCCCAACACCACTGTGCGCTTAAGACTGGGTGAACTCAATGCTTCCACCACCGCGCCCGTAATTATACATTTGAAAAACGTTCTTTTTACCTTTATAAAAATTTGTCTCTTGATTGCCAATAGTAGTATCCTTGTAGTATCCTTCTTATAAAATTAAAAAGAGAAATTTTAATTGATATTTATATAAAAGCCCCTTTTTAGCTAATTGTTAAAAATATTTTTGGAAAAGATATGAAAAAAATTTAACTTGATATAATGTCCCAACCGATTCGTTAAAAAGTTTTATTATCAGCAATAATTTTTTATCTAAAGCAAAAAATCGCTTTCTGTCTATATGAAAATTATGATTTTTGTCTATGAAACCAAGCACTGTGCTGCTGATCTATTGCAATTACACAGTGCAACACGAAAAAAAAATAACCATATACGGACACCACTACGTGATAAAAGACTAAAAAAAAGACCCGTGTCTCCCAATTTTTCCCAAAGTCATGCACTTTTTTATGGGCCGCCAAAGATTTGGGGCCTCGGTATCATTTTCGCAAAAAAGTGATCATTTTCTCGGGCTCATATCTTGCAAACCGTTCCGAATTTCGATTTACTCTCTGAGGCAAACTTGTAGCTCTTGTCATAAAGAACAAAAATTGCGAACAAATAAAATCAAAAACACTTCTCCTTCCAGATAAAAATCGCAAAAAAACTTAAAAAAATTAAATTTTTTAATTTTTCAAATTATAAGCTGATTGTACTTGCCATAATAAAATTTTATTTTCCTTTATACGCCGTGTTTTATACGAAAATTGAATTCATAATTAATAAACAAAATTTTCAGAACGAAAATTCTACAAATAGAAAAGTTTCAAATCCAATTACTTAGAAATGAAGGCAAATAGTAATAAAAAAAAACAAACAAAAAATAAATCTAAAAATGCATTTCCTGTTGCTGTGAAATGAAAAGTACTTACAAATAAATAAAAAAACTTGAAAAAATCGAATTTATTTTTAACACTTTACGCACTTTTGTAAAATTGAAATTAAGAAACAAAAATGGTCTGTATTTCAAACATCAATTTTCTTTTAACTGCAAAATTGTTTGCCTCCCTTTTTCTCTCCTTTGGTGGTACTGCACCCTGGGAGGGTAGAAAATGTAACAGCCACAAACAAAATGTTCAATTTAGCATCGTAATTTATTTAACATGTGCGAAAAACATCAAAATTTTTAGGCAAACGATTCTTTTAAATATTTTGAAAAGCATAAACGAATTTTGAATGCCCTAAAGAAATCGAATGATTTGACAAAATGCAAAATATGATTAAAAAACCAACCACTGTCCCCACCAACAATAAATATTATTATTTTATTGAAATTATCATGTCTTCGAATAGGGACGTTAAAACTTTCACCGGCCATATGGTTGAAGTTACACCTGTCAAATCGGCTTATATTTATTCAATTTACGTTGCTTAATCACCATGAACGAACACAGTGTTAAACGACATGTGCAAGTGACGAAATATCGATGTTCTGTCTCGCCCTCTTCGCCCATATAACAGTCGCCATAATCGTCCTGCCGAGACGTGGTAAATAAATTTGAGTTCACAATGAACCAACAATCGTACGATGACGAAATGTAAGATCTGCCGCTGTTCATGAGAATGAGCAGGAAATTCCTAGGCAATCGATTTTGCGTTGCTCACCAAAACTGGGCCTTCCTCAGACTACAACTTGATTAATTTTCGTCGTATCTGCGCCCTGCATCCGCGCAAAATTCAGCAGACCCAGCACCTGAAGGTAAACGACCATAGACAACGACGTGTTTTCGCTGAATGGGCCTCTAGAGCAGTTGAAAACTTACCCTAATTTTCATCCAAAGCTCAATTAAACCTCCATCTTCAATCGAACATGTTTAACGTTAAAGTCCATTTTTGGATAAATGGGTATGCCAACAAAGAAACTTATTGAATTTGGGGAGTTGGCAATCTACATGAGATCCAAGAGTGTCTAATCTATCCCCAAAAGGTTACTGGTTGGTGTGGATTTCGGATTGGCGGCGTTATCGGTATGGACGTTGGTTAGGACATCAACGTCATCGGCTAGCGCTATATTATGATGATTACCAACTTCTTTTGGCTTGAATTGGATGATATGGATACCAATGGCGTCTGGTTTTGAGGGCTGTGAATTGGCCATGGAGATCGTGCGATTTGACCCCGTTAGACTTTTTCTTGTGGGGTTTTCTTAAGTCGCAGGTCTATACTAATATCTCACAAACCACACAGGGCCTCAAAGCCTACATATGCCATGCCATCGGTCAAATTCAGCCTGATTTATATATCAAAGTCATGGAAAATTGGACACTTGGGATTCACGCATTCAAGCGAAGCCACGGCGGACTTTTTTGCGATGTTATTATTTATACAGAATGTTATCAATAGGCCTTTTGAACAAGTAAAAATTTTAAATTTTCACACACTTTGTTTTATTAAAATTTTGAGACAGGAAGCGCTTTAGGCAATACCCTCTAATATGAATATAAAGTGTTTTCTTTTCTGAAAAAAGTGTAACATTTTGTTGGTTAATTTGTGATCAATTTTATCACTCTAAATGAAAAAAAATTAACTCCCTTGCAGGATTGAGTGCAGGGCCCTATTTTTCTTTAAAATGACAAAGAATCTTCTTACACTTCCATTTAGAAAAGCAAAGGCCATAAAATTTGGTAAGAAAACAGTGGTCACCTTGATCTTGCCACATACGGACATATTTGTCTAGTCTGGCTTTACTATACAAGCAAATAGACTGCTGTTGATTGGTAATTCCTAGAAGTTTTTAGAGATCTTGTTCGTTATATGTGCTACATGTGTTTAATACTTCAACAGGATTCTTTTCAGTCGTGGCTTATCCATTGTAGGGTGCTGCCATCTTCGTAGTTTCCATTATTGTACGGTTTGTTATTTTTGGCTTTTGAGCAGAACTTTTTGTGTGCAATTTTTCTTTTCTTGTGTGTTTATTTTTCTCTATTGGAAATCATTTATAGATTTTTTGATTGAGAGTATGTTTTTTTATGTTCGTTTCAATTAATGTAAACGAACCTCAAACATGAAAACAGTTTTCCCGCTTTATTTTTCACTCTTTTAATACTTTCTAATGCAACATAGAAGTTTGCATTAGTTTTTTGTACTTTTGTTAAAAGAAATATTGGCCTCCTGCTTGGAGTTATTTATATATATTTTTTAGATGAATTGTGATCACATTTTTAGCAATGAAATTGGCAAATTTGAAAATTTCACAAAACTTTTTTGGGTATTTGCAAACGAGATATTTTATTTGCAAACTTCTGTCTCTCCTCTTTGATATTGTGGGTCCAGAATGGGTCCTTATACAGACGTTTTATTGTTTGTATGTGTATGAAGACATATTTTTAAAATTAAAAATCAAAAATTTAACAGATTTCCGATAATGCATTAAAAGTATCCTACTGACCAAAAAAGATCTTAAATAATGACATTTTCATTGGTTCTAAGGTGAGAATGCTAAAAGTCTTAATTAAATATTTTAGTAAACTCTGCAAACATTTGCAATTGTTATCTAGTTTAGAAAAATAATTCCTTTTAATAGAAGAAAATAATTATTTGTTTAAACGCACAAGCAAATTTCATTTTCTTCCGATTACCCAGTGAAAAAGAACTTCCAAAGAAGTCAACAAGATCCAGCATTTGTGATGTAGAGTTAGTGGAATTTTTGGAACTTTTTCCATGATTTCAATATAGGCTTTTAATTTTAGAAGGTGACCTCTTTTTTAGATCCTATTCACTGGACTTGTAGTCATGTTCAAAATGAAAAAAAAAATAATTTTTTAAGTATTTCACAATGTAATGCATAGCGAAAGCATAATTACTGGATTTATTTTCGATCACATAATTAAATTAGATTATTAATATTTTGTCGACTGGTTTTGAACTCGAACTTGGGCATATTATTTCGTCATGACATCTTTAACAGTCAACGAGCTTACCACCTCTGCAACATTACCAAAGACAAAGAGTTACGCCACTTATTAAATTTATACGTAGAATAGCTGTAAAGAGTAAATATTTTTAGGAGAGACTCAGTAAAAAGAGCTTCCAAAGAAGTCATGAAAATTTAGAGGTTTCGATGACGCAAAGAAAGCAAATTAAGATCACATCCAACGTATCCAAAATGGATTTGTCATTACGAAATTTTATTTTAATACCCACTATTTTCAAGATACTTTTAAGAAAATAGTTTAATATTAAATAAATGCAAAAATAATAGAAGTTTTAAAAATTATGAGAACTTGCCAATAATTATAACTTGTACTTATTGCAGATCATATAGTCCCAACACTTTCAGATTTTTCACCATTTTCACTTTGTTGGAAGCCATTTTTTACTGCATTAAGCTCTAAAGCAATTGTCTTATACCAATACTATTGTCTAATATCACGACTTAACTGTCATACTTACTCGTATACCAAGTTTCAGCTCTCACTGAGAGAACCCTATTTCATTCAATTTATAAGTTTCTACTAAAACAGCTCTTATTTCATCATTTCCTGCATTTGCGTCAATTTTGCTTATGGAAATTTATTTAAAATATCTAATTACATTTGTTACACTAAATTGATTTTTCATTATTATTTGTGGTGTAAAATATTAAAATATTTTTCAAATATTTTAGTTCCATTAAGTACACGTTTTCATGATTATTTCAAAAATTTCTTAAGAATTAATTGAATTTAAGTATTAGAGAGTATTTGAAATAAAGCAAAAAAATTTAGTTGTGGAAAAAGTTGCAAACATTTTCACGTATGGCAAATATTTGATTACAGATTGGACACACTTTACAAGATGCTTTAGTTGTTTAAAGAAATATTATGGAAATTCACTTCTGGTAAAAGTGATTTCAAATCATGCAAAGGGTATTGTGTGTGCATCAAAAATATTAAAATCACACGATTTTGATCACTTTTTCCAAGTTTTTCTTTGAGAATTTAATAAAAATATTTTTATGTACATGATATTTATAATGTGTTTCCTATTTATTTTTGTAATAAAATTATTATACATATAAAAATATATAAAATAATAATACTTAATATTGAAAATTCATTATTTGGGATATTCTCCCCAACTAATCGTTGTTGTGGCTTTAGCTCTTCATATGTCGACATTTCATTGGTTGCTAAAACCAAATCGTCAGTGAAGTTTAAGCAGTTTGATTTTTTGTATGCATTTTGCAAAAGCTCTAATTGTTTCTAACGATTAGTTGGGAAGAATATCCCAAATAATGAATTTTCAATATTGATTGAGTATTTAAAATAAAGATTTTATTTTTAATTTTTTGCCCGACCAACGGGCGTTTAATTGTATGGGTGTTGAGAGAAAAATAAAATATACTCACGTTGAGTAAATTGTTTGTTGTGTTGGTTTGTATAGAAACATTCTAAACCTACTATGATTATGTATTTGTTGTAATTCATATGCAATATTGAAATTCTCATATTGTATTTGATTTATGTGGCATAAACATCCAAGGTTGAATGTTTTCAAACTGCTTAAATTTCACTGACGATTTGGTTTTAGCAACCAATGAAGTGTCGGCATATGAAGAGCTAAAGCCACAACAAACTTTTGATTTTTTAAAATAATAATAATAAAAATATATAAAAAACCTTTTCTATACAATACTGCCAATACAAATTAGAGTGAAACAGTTGCCATAAAAAAATTTTGATGAAAATCTTATGAAATTTCATATGTTGCCAGTATTTTTTATATCGTTTCTTCCAATATTCTTCCTACCAGCGAATAAAAAAAGTTGCATGTAACAAATTGCATAAAGAAAATTCATTGTGTGAATCTAATCTGCCAAATTTTTAAGGACATTCAATATTTTGTAAAAATTGTTATGCTGTGTTCGTTTGCCAATGTTCATGATTTAATTTTCTTCTTTAGAAATCAGCTGATTTTTTTCCGATGATATTTCTGAGGTTGCCAAAGTGACGAAAAAATTTATGTAAGATATATCCAATATACACCATTATATTCTCGGTTTAGGACAAGATTTAATTATTGTTGTTAAGAAAAATTTGGTAATTGTCAAAAATTTAAATTTTTCTTGCAAATTAAAAAATAAATATAACTGACCTTCGTAGACTAGTAGGTAGTGTACTAGGCTCGTAGTGCGAAGGTCCCAGGTTCGAATCCTGCAGCAGAACTCTGGCAGTTTGTGTCTGAGAATTAAAGGGAGCGCACAACAAGCCTTCACTGGCTTAAGTGTATATCTTATGACAAGGGCTATCACAGCCCTCCAATCAACCTAACCTAACTTAACCTAAAAAATAAATACGAAGAAATGCCAAATGTAAGCAAATTTCATCAATGTGGCAACTTGGTAATTTTTTTATTCACATTTTCTTACACCCTCAAAATTATTTTCATCCTTTTCTTGTGAAAAAATAAATGAAAGTTCTTCTTGAAGAGTGTCATTTTCATTGTTTTCAAAGTACCCGTAAAGCATTTTTTCAACTTCTTAGGAAGTTGCAATAGAAAAATCTTGCTTATACCTGAAAGAAATATTTGAAACGATTTTTCGTCATTCCACATAACATTTGAATTCTAAACATACCAGTATCGAAATCAAGAGCCATCTATGAGTATGTTTTACGATTATTGGCCATTAAGTATTGAAAGTCGTTTAAGTAGGAGCAACACATTTATCGTGTACACCAGCGGATATAAAATTGTCTAACAATGGTTTTTCTTTCGTTATTGAATTATAAACATTTGATTTTAGACAGTGCGGGCATTAGGAGAGAGTTAAAGTAATTTAGAAAATAGATCTATACCTTTAAAACGACTAGATCGATTAAAAGAAAGAAATCAAAAATGTTGACTGAGCTGAGTGTATACCTGCATTCCATTGGAGTACGGCAAATCATCAGTACTCTTTAGCCGATTCATGTTTGAGAGAAAAAAAAATCTGTTTTAATGTAACATAATAATCCTGAATTGCGAGTCCTTGGATAAAGTGAACAAAACATTCCCGAAACGTCGAAAAATATGAAATAAAATTTTTGCATTTTTATTGTCATAGAAAACACGTTAGTCGAAATTAGTTAAATAAAATAAATAAATATGTAACAGAATTAAGATTAAACTAAACCAAGAACAAAACATATTAAATAGAGTTATCAGAAGAGTACTTGGCTCGCGTGTTGATTGGCCTCCCACGAGCGGTGCAGTAGATCTTAAAGTTGGGCGATTGGTTGTGTATATAAATACATTCGCAAGTATAATTAGGTTTTCCAGCGCCTTCAAATGGCCAATTTAGAAGGGAATAAGCATAATTTAAATATTTCCTCAACAGGACTCCAAGAAAAGTTCATGTGTTTAAATATTTCTCTTCCCCACTGTGCCGATTATAAGAGGCATACGATGTTAATAATACCATAAAATGCTCTTCTGATTTTTTCATACGATATTTTTTTCCAACTAGTCGAGACATTCAGAATCTAATTTGCTTTATTTTCAAAATGTTTTGATTTTGCCCCATTTGGAACCGTCAAAACGATACAGCCGTCTCGGCCAATATCGGCCCCACTCTATTGAAAACCCCCAATATAATTGTGAAATTTTTTATAAATTTCATATGTGGCGCTTTGCCCAATATAAGGCAAAGGAATAAAAAATTAATGAGCATTTTGTTTTGTCTTTTTTAGTTTAACATCATGTTTTCAATGAATTATAAAATAGTCCTTTCCAACCTCAAATATCTTCTCTGCTTGTACAAGTTGTTAAAAAATATTTTCTTTATAAAGAAAAATGCTTGAGAAATAATTATTTAGAAAAGGAAAACCGCATTCAATGTTTTAGTGTTGCAATTTATAAAATAATTACACAACTTTAGCAAAATACAAAGCAGCTATATTGCTGTCTGTCTGTCTGTCTGTCTGCTTGTACGTCCGTCTGTGCTTAAATATCATTGAACACATATAAATGAATATTAATGAATTTAATTAAATCAAGCATTAAATAAAAAATAACAGTATAGAATAGATTTTCTAACAAATTTCATAAAATAAATGTGTAGCAACTAACATACTACACTATACGAGATCTGGTCAATAGAAAAGGTGAATTTCTAAATTTCTCGAGTGATTTTTTTATGTTGGCACACTTTTCAAAGACGACGCTCGTCCTGAAAGCTCCATCACATTAAAAACCGATGAAAATGTTCAGAGGGAGAGGAAAATTGTTATGGAGAATCGTTCAATTATTAGAGAATATTAGAGAAGTTGCAGATGATGTCGGCATATCGATTGGCTCATGCCATGAATTTTTTTTTGTGGCAAATTTTGAGCAAGAAGCGTGTGGCAGCGAAGCTCGTTCCAAAATTGTTGAATTTTGAACAAATAAACCGGAAAACTTGAATGAAGTTAACAACGAACGAGATTTTCTTAAAATGATCATAACTGGTGACGAATCATGGGTATATGATTATTACATCGAAACCAAAGTCCAATCGTCCCAATGGAAGAGCCAAGGAGTCAAGACCAAACTAAGCACTCCAAGTCTGATCAAATGACAGGGTTTTGCTCACTATTTTCTTCGAGTACCGCAGCGTAGTACATCATGAGTTCTTGCCTTGCCACATGGTCGTACGGTTAATAAGGAGTATTATGTTGAAGTTACGCTCCGCTTGCGAGAAGCAATACGAAAAAATAAACGACGGAAAACGAAAATGCATTTGCTCACTCGTCCTTGCTTGCTCGTAATTTTTTTTGCCGAAAAGAATACAGAAATCATGCTTCAGCTACCGTATTCACCAGATTTGGCGCCTTGCGACTTTTTCCTGTTCCCAAAAGTGAAGAGACCCATGAAAGGATGGCGTTTTGCGACGATTGAGGAGATAAAAAGCGAATCGCTTAGAGAGCCTAAGGTCATGCCAAAAAGTGAATATTTGAACTGCTTCGAAGGTTGGAAAAAACGCTGGCACAAGCGTATTATATCTAAGGGAGAAAATATTTTGAAGGGGGACAAAATAGCAATTGATGAATAAATAAATATTTGTGGAGAAATCTCAAAATTAACATTTTCTATTGATCAGACCTCGTATGTACTCGTACATCCATAAATACATAGCTGCTCGTATATGCATCTGTATATAAGAAAAAAGCTCTTTATGTATGAGTTTTGCGATAATGTTGGAAGGTTTTCTTTGAATTAAAATTTCTGTAGTCTTGCTTGTTGTTACTGGGCCAATATGCGAGTAAATATTATATTTAAGTAAATAGATGAGTGCATAAATAAGTTTACTCACATTTCCTCAAAGTATGAGTAGAATATTTAAGATCACGTCTATACGTATGTAAGTATGTCTGTTTGTTCAAGAGGAAGAATTGATATAATACACGTATACAAGGTAGCGCAAAGTCATTTCACAATTTGAATTTGTTGGCAATTTTGTAGATGGGCCCAAATGTCTCTGTGATATTAGATTTATAATACAGATATACGAGTACAAAGAATTAGTGGCCAATAACGCCATAGAGCCATGTACAAAAAATGTGGAATTGTTGTTGAAAAATGTTCAGTCTGTTGTTTTAACGCAGCATGAATTTCATCGTCGTTTTGCTCGTCGTCGTGTTTATGTGCTGGAAAAATTAAGCATTTGGCTGAGCGCCTCTTGCATACTGGGTCCACCACAGATGTCCCTAGAAATCGCCGGCTCGTTCGACCAATAACATCGCTGCTGTTGCCTACGATGTCAGAATGAATCCACAAAAGTCAGCGATTCGATACAATACAATTAGGCATAAGCAGACGTTCGATGCCATAAATTTTGGTGAAAGATTTGAAAGTATTCCTTTACAAAGTGCAAAACTATTCACGAATGACTCCTTGATGATTGTCGGACAAGGTTAATTTACTGCCATATGCTGTTAAAGTTGATGCAAGAAGAGGATGATTTCGTATCAAAGATCATAATGAGCGTCGAAGCCTATTTCCACTTAACTGGCTACGATGCGAGTAACAAACAAAATTTTGAATTTTTAAGGCATTGAGAATCTTCACCAAATGCATGAAGCGTCATGGCATCGCCTCAAATCGAGTGTGTGGTGCCCCATTTGCATGGGCCCTTTTTTTAAATCGCCGAAATAGCGAACGTTACAAACAGATGCTAAACGAGTTTTTTTTGCCGCAAGTTGCTTCATTAGGTGCCGATCATTATTAGTTTCAACAGGACGTCGCATTAACATGTGTTTATCGTTGTGGTAAAAGTTTAATATCCTCCACTATTGTTATAACAATCATATTAAACATTTTAGTAGCAAAGATCATGTCTTAAATACTTGAGGATAAAAAATAAATGTTCAAGTTCTGTTTGAAATGCAATTATTTGATTGTCTCATTTATAAGTGGCAAGAACGAATAGAAAATGTCCGTAATGATAATTTTTCTTTTACGTGAGCCTGAGCACTACCTACTCGTATCCCAGAAAATGATACAAAAAGACATAAGGGTCTAAGTTAATTAAAAAATACTTAATATTGAAAATTCATTATTTGGGATATTCTCCCCAACTAATCGTTAGAAACAATTAGAGCTTTTGCAAAATGCATACAAAAGTAAAATATACTCACGTTGAGTAAATTGTTTGTTGTGTTGGTTTGTATAGAAACATTCTAAACCTACTATGATTATGTATTTGTTGTAAATCATATGCAATATTGAAATTCTCATATTGTATTTGATTTATGTGGCATAAACATCCGAGGTTGAATGTTTTCAAACTGCTTAAACTTCACTGACGATTTGGTTTTAGCAACAACAAACTTTTGATTTTTAATTAAAAAATTTTACAATTTTTATATTTATATTATTATTATATATAATAGATTTTTTTCTGTATATTTTACTATGCCATTATATATTCAGTATATTAAAATAAAATTATTTACATAAATTCCGCCCCATTGTGTGATTTGAAAATTGGAACGATATCACATACATATACTTACTTATGCCATGCTCATGGCTTTCAACTAAAATGGGAATTTCGTTAATATATCACGCTGGTAGTTTTATTAGATTTGAACTTCAACCTACCCTTGTTAGAAAACCCTTTATATGAGAAAATAATTTTAGAAAACATATGGTCAGTTTGAAAAACAGCTTCACCGCCTTACAGTTAAAAAAAAAATACATAATTTTTTGGAATTCTTTAAAAAAAAAATTTATTTGTCCATTTAATTTGAATTGACACTGTGATTTTGATTTTCCTCTCGCATCACAATAAAACAAATTTTGAAATAAATAAAAAAAGAAAAATTATATGAAACCAAACTACATACACAAATGTTTTTTAGACAGACATATAGACAGCGAAAAATAAAAAAAAAAGTATATGTACAATACCGTATTTAATTTACTTTACAGAAGCTTAAAAGAGTGTCATCTTCTTAATAGAATATATGTATTTTTAAGACTCTTTCCAATATACTCATATAACTTAGAAGCAATTCATACAATGCCTTTTCTAACTAGACTTTAAATTCATGGAGTAGAGTAGAGCTAAATATGAAATACATAAGAATTTTTGGATGAATAGCATTTGAAGCACTTCCAAAAATCGATTTTTGATTATTTTTTCAACTTTACTTCACATCTCATTAATAAGATCCTAAAAGTAATGCATCACGTAATGACGAATCTGTTTCAAAATCATTGGAAAAATTCCGAATTTTCACTATTTTCACATCACAAAGTTGTGAATCTTAGTGATTTTCTTGGAAGTTGTTTTTTCACTGAGATATCAAATATAGTTCTGCCCAATATCACAATATGCTTATGACAACATTTTATATAATTATGATGAGCGTAATAAAATGTTTGATAGAATCCTTATGATTGATTTTTATCCTTGCGTGTGTAGATGCTTCATTGAAACGTAAGCAAGGACCTTATTTTTTGTGTAGGTTGAAGAAACGCTACACTGAAAAAATGGGCTTAAAATAGGTGTCATTTGATTATTATTAAGCCAATTTAATATGTTTTAGAAGAAAAGGATATAAAATTTGGTTTCATAATTAAATTTTGTTGCAATGCCGCGCAAAAATATCACTTACAGGCTCTTAACCTTTCGTCCTTTAATTTTTTTTCGTACATTGTGTAAAACAAAAATCATAATTATTTCGTGCTGAATATGCTACTAATCGTATGAATTAATTCTTTCAAAACTCTCACTTCTAAAAGTTCTTTATAGACGATACATTTAATATAATATTTTTCAGATATAGATACACATAATTATTTTACAGTAACCCAGCAAACGAATGAAAATTAAAAAAAAAAATAAAAAAGTAAATTTTTCTCAGACAATTAATGCAAAAACTTTTGCTATTTACTTTAAAAAACAGATCTTAGTTTCTTATTTTCTAACAACAGTATTTATAAAATTTTGTCATATATACATTAGTTCAAAACTATTTTTTAAACATCCATAATCAACATATATATTTTAGGTTTAAGATTTCTCTTTATTTATGAACATTTTTCTTGTTTGTAATCCTTTTTATTTAAATTTAAATAGGCTACTTAGTTCAATCGTATTTTATAAGCCAAATTACATGTGATAGTTATCAAAGAACAAATTACACCAAAGACACACGTGTAAATCATTCTGACAAACACTAGCAGAACGGAACAACATGCTGTTTTCGAAAGCCGCTACACTTTCATCATCAGCGTTCTTGTGTTTGGTCCACTTTTGTGGTGTCAGTTGATGTGTATTTTAGCTATTTATACAAACTTTTTCACTGTAAATAGAATACGTGAATTTTTTTGATTCATTCGTATTACAATTTGTGAAAACTTTTTTTGTAATGGAAAGCCCAAATTCCACCTCACTAACTTACAACAGTGTGGCCATTGTTATTTATTCTTTACCAACTATACACATGTTTTTTAATTTGCTTAGTTTGTTTTTAACTTATGACAAACTTTTTTGGTTTGTTACTATAAGTATGTATATTTATTAATTTTTGCTACAAGCCATTAGCTTTGTTAATTTATATTTTAGGTTTAAGATTTCTCTTTATTTATGAACATTTTTCTTGTTTGTAATCCTTTTTATTTAAATTTAAATAGGCTACTTAGTTCAATCGTATTTTATAAGCCAAATTACATGTGATAGTTATCAAAGAACAAATTACACCAAAGACACACGTGTAAATCATTCTGACAAACACTAAAAGACTGTTACCAATAATTTAAGAAAATGGGCGAAAATGGCAAAATCCGTCATGTTATGTGGCTCGTGGCACCGTCTTGTTGAAACCAGTTGGTTATCATACGTCCATAGCGCTGTGAATTGACGGACACGGTGTGGTTTTCGAACAAATACAGCCGAATGTGCGTTGCAATGGCTTTTCCACAATCACTTCTGGGTTCTCCAAGCCATTCGACAATTATGCTTGTTGACGTAACCACCTACTGAGAAATGAGTTTCATCGGTGAATAAAATTTTGTTCGCCTGTTGCTTTAGCACCCAATTTGAATATCTTCAGCGTTGCGAATGGTCTGCCGGCTTTAGTTGTTGCTTGAGCTGGACTTTATATGGATAAAGAAAGGTGCAAATCCAAATGTAAACCACGCCATAATGAGCCGTAAGATATGCCCAATTGCAGAGGTCGCCATGGAATCAACAAATACGGATCATCCGCCACACTTTCACTAACACAAGCGATATATTCGACAGTGCGCAGATTGCGATGGTGCACAGAGCAGACCATAACTGTAACGCTTCCAGTGTCTTTAAATTTCCTTACAGTCTTGCGAATTAACTGCACAGTACGTCCAGTATGATGACCATAATCACCCTGTAATGCTTGAAAGGTGGCCACATTTAAACCACCACTTTTATAGTGATTTTTAATTTCTTTTACACTTTTTTTGATTGTTAAAAAATCCATATTTGTTAATGGCAAACATTTTACCAAAATGACATTTTATATAACAGATGTTTAGCAGCTGACAGCCTTGCCAGACCGGCGGTTTTGAAACCATTAAAATGATAACCCGATGTTTTAAACGCTGTTGGTAATAAAAAATAAATATGATTATTATTTAAAAGAGATTTTCCTTATGGTTTCTTTAAAACTTTGACAAAAGTGATATTAATTATCTCAGTACTTTTAGTACAAATATTGGGTGTTTTTTATTGAGGTATAGAATTTTAAGTTGGCATCACTTTTTTAACTGGCGGCCATTTTGTCAGCTGTCAAGTGATTAATATTTAGTTTGGTTTGCCATTTCATCATGAACAGGTTGACAAAAGAACAACGCTTGCAAATCGTGCAAATTTATTTCGAAAATAATGGTTCAGTTCGCGAAGTTTACCGCAAGCTCCGTCCATTTTATGGTCGACATAATCGTCCATCAGAGCAATTAATTCGGTTAACCATGGATCGTTTTCGCACTACGTTTACTCTATGTGATAATACGCATCCGCAGAGACGTCGAACAGTGCGCACCGAAGAAACAATTGCCGCTGTAGAGCAAAGTGTTGAAGAGGACCCGAATGAATCGATTCGCCACCGTGCACAGCAATTGGAGCTTTGTCCATCAACTTTATGGAAGATTTTGCGCAAAGATCTTGGCTTGCGACCTTACAAGATCCAGCTTGTGCAAGAATTAAAGCCGCGAGACCATGCAATGCGTCGTGATTTTGGTGTATGGGCCGAAAATGAGATTGATCTCGATGCTGATTTTCATCGCAAAATTTTGTTCAGTGATGAGGCTCGTGTGATTCGACACCATTGGATTATTTTCTTTGGGGATATGTGAAGTCGCTCGTCTACGCCAACAAACCAGAAACGTTAGGGGACTTGGAAGCCAACATTCGTGGCGTTATTGCCAACATACGGCCCCATATGCTCGAAAAAGTGGTTGAAAATTGGACCTGTAGAATTGGCTTTATTCGAGCCAGCCGCGGCGGCCACATGCCCGAAATCATATTTAAACGTTATTGGCATAAAATTATCCTTCCAATAAAGCCAAATTGATGGACATTAAAAAGATTTTCTTGTGTTTTATTTCAATTCGAAGTTCTATACCTCTAAAAAAACACCCTGTATAAGGAAACAATAAAGTGTCTTTTGAACCCTTATTTATTAAACTTAAATGTACTGAAGTGCTTATAACTTTTTTGAAATCATTAAATAAAAGACATAAAATTTAGAATCCATTTTTTCGTAGTTCTACAGTTATTTATTAGAATAACATTCGATTTATTTTCGACCAGGTTTGTTTAGTCGGTTTTAAAACGTAAAAAGTTATGAGAACTCGATTTACATTCAGATTCAATTAACAGAAGAGGACCGAATATTATGTTGTCGTGCTGTGTCGCGCGACACAAGGAATATACAAATTTTGCAACGAAGTCTCGCATTAAGTATCACTGTCGCAGGGACCACTAAGGTTTCCGTCTAGCTCACTATCCTAAGAGCAACTCTCAGCGGGTTCCAACCCTTCTCACTGGGTGCACCGTACACCGAAAAGAAATACATAAGCTGAAAATTACACCTAAAATAAAACTGACTAAATCAAAGTCACAAATGACCTACCACCACCATACACTACACAAGTAACACTTTCGTTAGTTTATCGAAGCTGATGCAGTGCTTCTATTGTGCCCGCCCAACCGTGTCACACGTTATTTCCTTTGATACTTCTATTGGCTGCAGTTCCTGTGCAATATACTAAAAATGTCACGTATTTCCGCTGCCATATGACACCAGTTAGTGCGGTTTACCCTTAGCAAAGAAAATGCTATAGTTGTGACCTAGTTGCCTCCACAATCGGCCTGTTGCACCACGGTTTGACAGTAACTTGTTAATAATATATTTGTTAATATGAAGTTATCAAATGTCATTTCTTAAGTGAAGCTAAATTCGGTTTCTTGTCTTATTTTCTTATACAAATGAAGAATTATATTTAAAATGAGATGATGAAATATTCACATTTCAAACGTTTGAACTTGTGTTTGCTGGGTAAGAGCAAGTGTATAGAACGAAGAACATTTTATTTTTTATTTTTGCTATTAATTAAAAAAAAAAAAAAAAAAAATTAAAAGATAAAAACAAAAAAGAAAAAACTCTAGGAAAACGTGTTGTTTTTTGAAAGTGTATATAGCATGTATTTGAGAAAAAAAGCATTCGTCATCCAAAAGTGTAATGCTACTGACGATGATGATGATGATGATGCTGCTGCTGCTGCCCATCATTGTCAAAGCTATAATATTTCTAGCGAGACGGCAACAAGACCCCGCCACTCAAGACTCATAACAATAAAAAAAGTTTTTTTTTTTAATAAAATTTAAGCAACTAGATGACATTTTTATTAACAATAATTTTAAAGAAAAATAAAATGATTAAATTTAAAAAAAAACCCTAAATGTATGACAGTCAAAAGCATGAATGGGCAGACGGATTGACAAAACACTCATGCCATTAGATGGTCATTGGTTGTTTTATTATCAAGCAGAGGCTTATAAAATGATTTAATGATAAGGAACCATCTACAAAAAGAAAATGAATTTATTTAAATTTTTATAAAGTTTTGGGAACAAAAATCTTAATAATAAAGTACAATAGAGATTTTTGTAAACAATTTATTGCTACCGAACTGGAAATCGTTAATTTAGTTTCCGGTTCAAAATCTGTTTACATTTTACTCGATTCTAAAGAGGCTGATAAATATTTCATTTAAGTGAAATAGAATATAATAATTTGGACTTAATATACCAACGATTTTGTAGCAGCATCTTATATACTTACATACATATATTTCTCGTATTTTATTTCCATTGGTAGCTGGTACAAAAGACTGACACTACGATCAGTTGTGGAGCAATAAAACTCGTAAATTTTTAAATGGAGTGTAGTGGTTCCAGAATTATTATACTCTTCCAATTATCTCACGTTTGTTGAAGTGATTAGATATTTCTAGACTGGAAAAAAAGTAGAGTACTGAATTCAAGGGGAAAAATTCAACTAAAAATTAGTTCAAAAAGCTTTCTTAATTTTTGCAAAATACCCTTAAAACTAGGGAAAAAACTTGGACTTAAAAATATTTCATAGTTTCCCACAGGCCACATTAATTGAGCTTAAACGTATATTTTCTAAAATTCTGTACAGCTTTGTTAAACCTGAGAAATTTGTGTCATAAAAATTAGGAATGTTATTAAAAAAGGACATTTTGCTTATGAATTATAAAGTTTTATAATTTAAAACATTTAAATCTTGTCTTCAATTTCAGTTCATATTTTTTCCAAAACTTTTCTAGGAATAACAAAAAATTTTTTAAAAGGAGTTCCTTTTTAGTTTGTCGTGTCTTACTAAATTTTTGGCTAATTTCATAAAAAACTTTTAACTCCATCGAAATGTTAAAGTTGTACTGTTTTGAAAGAATATTTGAACTTGAAACTGGTTCAAGTTCACTTACTCATTTAAAGTAAATAATTTCATATCTTGTGTGTAACGCAACGTTCTGTACCATTAAACAGAAATTTTATGATTGGGATCACCCATCATGGGGCAATGTTTTAAAATTCCTGATCCTATTGTAGACCGTAACACACAACCGACAAAATTCAGTCGCTTACAAAAATTTTGATTTCTTGCGATATGATTAGATTGCATTAAATTTCTGAAACCATTTTGTTCAATTTCATTGATTTTGATAAATAAATTTAAAAAGAAGTATTTTTTTTTTGTTTCCCAGCAGGGGGTTGGTTTTTCGATCACTTTGTCCCATAATAATAATCAAAATATTTTTAATGTTTTCCTTTCCGTTTCTATACTTTCAGACGAAATTTGCTGCCAAATTTTCATTACATATATTTTTTTCTATCGTTTCATTACTTTTCAATGAAACCGATTTAATATTAAAAATAGAAATTATAAATTTATTCTTCGTTCTGTTCAACATTTTGAAATCCTCAAATATATACACACTTACGTACACACAAATGCTTGTATACTTAAACAATTTTTAATACATATAATTTTTTAATAATATAAATCAAATTTATATAGTTTTTTTTTCTTGCCACGCTGCCCAAAACATCATCTGACATTTATTTGCATGATTCTTTTGTTGTCAATTCGACAAAAATTATACTTAAACATTTTTTTCGATTAAACGAACATTTCGAATAGACATGTCACATTTGAAATAAATAAAACAAAAACTCTTTGCAGGTGGTAAAATTTCATTAAATCAAAAATGAAAATTTGGCGTAAACTTTTTTAAAATTAAATTATAAAATGAAAATGAAATTCGTATAGACAACTTGAATGGACATTAACAATTGCTAAAGACAAAATGGAAATCATTGTTGCATAAACGAAAAAAAAATAACGTCCAATTAAATTAAGTTGAGACTCTTTGTTTTTATTATTTTAATAAAAATAATAATAATAATAATAGTAATATTTAAGATAAATGGTACAAAAAATATTTCTATCAATAAAGTCGCTAGTAAAAATTTTATGGGCTCTACCATCTGCTAGGGAAATTTTGCTATCGCGACAAACTTCCTCTTGCTGCCCCTGTCATTTTGTCAGCATATTTTTTCCTAGTCTACTGTGAGGTTTGATAAAAAAAATTCAGGGTACACTTAAAAAAATAATTACTTAAAATTTAGGAAAATTTACTCACTTCGAGTTCAAAATGATTGTCGTGTAACGCCAAAGCCATTTTTTTTACAAAAATTCAGTATAAAAAAATTCCTAGTTCTATATAAAAATATTTTATGCCATAAAAAAAAATTGTGTAGAAATTTTAATAAATTTTTTTCTTGACTTTTAGGAAAATTTTTGGAAATTTTTTTTTAATTTTTTCTCGAAATTTCTTAATTTACAACCATGAATTCAAATTTAATAATTTTGTCTAAATTCTAATTCATGCAATATGTTTAATATTCTCAGTGTATTTCTTTGGAAGAAGAATAGATGGGCAAGCACGGGATCATTGATTTTTACTAGACTCCTTCAATGCAGCGAACAGTTGCGTCAATTACCACTTGTAGAGGGATTTAGTAATTTTTTTATTCAATTTTAGTTCATAAATTTCCTTAAGTTATTATTTTTTATTTCATTTGAGGAAGGAGAATAATATTTTTCTTTAATTTTTAAATCTATAATACGTTAGGGAATTGTAAAACTAAATTTTCATTCAACTTTCACCGTGATGGAATCAAATCATCAACTTTCTGTTTAATAGTTCAGTTGTCTATTATTTCATTTTATATTATTTATTTTAAAACAAAAGCGGAACTTGTTCGAATTTTAAGTTCATGCATTCTTTGAAAAGAGTAAAACTTTAATTTTTAGTTTTAAGTTTTTAGTAACTTTTGTTAATCTCTTCTGGCCTTCGTAGACTAGTAGGTAGTGTACTAGACTCGTAGTGCGAAGGTCGCAGGTTCGAATCCTGCCGCAGAGCTCTGGCAGTTTGTGTTTGATAATTAAAGGGAGCGCACAACAAGCCTTCAATGACTTAAGTGTATGTCGTATGACATGGGCTATCACACCCCTCCAATCAACCTAACCTAACCTAACCTTTGTAAATCTCCAGTAGTTCACGAACAAATGACTTTTAGAATTATTTTTTTCTAAATTCTTGGAAAGTGTTACGAAATTAAAGTTGAAAGCAGCGATTTACATTTTTGATTGTATGAAATAATATGAACTACTAGCGGGCCCGTTGCCTGCTTCGCACGGCAAAACAAAATAAGAAAAGAAACACACTTGTTTTTAATAAAGTTGGTTTTGTTCCCAAAAACACACTCACTTCACATACGCACCGCACACACATGCGTTATCGGATTTTAACCAAACTTCATATAAACCATATATGGGCCACTGCCTACGTAGTGTATAAGTTTGGTTGAAATCGCTCGACGCGTTTATGAGTAGTTCGGCGACGTACATATACGGACTTATTTTTATATATATAGATTCGGAAGCAAATCATTTCCCAAAACTAAATTTTGAAAAACTTACTAGATTTAAAAAAATATATTTTTAAAGCCAATTAATTCTTTGATTAAATGTAAGACACAAGTCGTTGTGGAAAACTATAAACTATGAAGTTCTATGTGAAATTTTTGTTACATTAAAATTTTTTTCCAGTTGAAGAAATTTTTTTAAAATTTTTAGGAAATTTTTTACATGATTTAGTACATGTCTTTTTTCAGTGTACTTATGCTTTACATAAGCTTTGAAAACAAAACTAGTTTTGGCTGAGTCAATCGACTTTGACTACATCTATATCTTGAGTTTTTCCATAATTTTTTGTTTTTATTTCAAAATAGAAAATGACACAAGGGACAAAATTGAGAGTAAAAAAATCTAAAAGTTTTCTGACAGTTCACACTATAATATTTTTCTAATACAGTGTGTTTCTCTACTACTACAATTGAAAAATATATAAGTTTCATTTAAAAGATTTTATATCAAATTTGATTTATAAGTCCACGCCCTTATTCCCAAAAAAAGTTTTTTGCTTCGAAAAAAGGTCTTCAAAATTAAATTTTATGCAAAAATAAATCAAATTTTGTAACAATTTATTAATGAAACTTTGTTACATAAAACGTTAATAAATCAAATATACTTTCTATTAATATGGCAGCTGATATTAAATATTATTTATTTATTTTGTTTTCAAGTTTTCAGTAAATTTAATTAGCAAAATTTTATAAAATATTTTTATTAGCTTGATTACATAATTTTCTTTTATTTAATTTTAATTCTCATTTTTTTTCTTTTCAGGTAAGTGAATTCAAAATATAAAAAAATATTCAGGTATTTATTTAACAAAATTTGCAACTGAAGCGAAACCGCAAATGATTTCTCTCAGTGTAACTGTAATTTTAAAGTTTTCAAAAAATTAAAAAACACTTTTAATTCACAACACTTTTAATTCAAAACATTTTTAAAATTCTTGTTCAGTTCGTAAAACGAATGACATAATTAACCGCCTAACTCCATTTTTATTGATTCTCGTTTATAGAGGCCAAAGCTGATGTATTATTGAAGTGATTGTTTCTTTATACAATTTTATTTTCTAAAAGGATTTAGTTCCTTTTTTTAAATAAATTTAAAAATTGTGTACCTCTTTAGTTGTACAAACTGCTGCAAAATAGTGTACCATCATTTGAATTGGGTGCCATTTTTGCACATGGTGGCAAATGTCACTGTGCTTTGACATTTATGATATAGATGTACAGAGAGATGTACAGAGTTCCATTCTGTGGTTTTAATGCGGCGTTAGCATCGTCGTCGTTTTCCTCATTGTCGTGCTGCATGTGCTCGAACAATTAAACGTTTGCCTGAGCGCCTCTTGCAAACTGAGTCTATTGCAAATATTTCAAGAAGTGGCGGCCCTCAAAGTGACTGTATTTGCAGTGTAAAATTGATTGACGCCGATGCCTTTACCATAACCGTAAATAGTGTGTCTCACAGGCAGTTGCTGAACGCAACTTGCTGTGTTGGGTCTCGACCATTCTTTGCTTCAACAGAACTGAACAACTGCTCATACAGCTCGTGCAACGATGAAGATTTTAAGACACCGATTTCCAGGTCAAGTGATCTCCCGTTTTGGGGATTTGAACTGGCCTTTAACATCATCAGATCTAAAAACACAAGACTTCTTCCGTTGAGGCTTTTAAAAATCTCTTGCTTACGATAACAGCCCTCGAACCTTGCAAGTCTGGAAATCGAACATTGAAAAAGAAATCGCCAATTTGGATCCAAATGTTTTGCGTGCAAAAATTCAAAATGCCCTAAAGCGAGCGCAATTGTGCATCAACTCGGCAGGTGGCTACTTGAGCGGTATAATTTCTTTCCAAATTAATTTACACTTTCAAATAAATTTTTTAAGAAAACACAGCTTTTTATTTTCATTTATAATACAATGGCAGTCATTTCAAATGATGACATTCACTTTGCACCATCTTGTCTACTTTTGAAGCAAAATTACTTTTATAAATCGTTACCTTCAGTATTTTTGTATTGAAATCCTTCGTCCGGGAGCAAGGACTTTCTTCTCTGTGGTATGTTGAAAACAGGCTTGGCTTTCTATAGCGTAAATGCATTGATTCATAAAGAAATTTTGATTTCGGACATACTATAGGGATAGAAGATCTTGCATTCGTCTAATGATGGGTAAAGCAAAATTACTTCAGAAGATGAAGCCGAGTTGGGACATACCATAGAGCAGACTGTTGTTGCGCCATGCAGAGATGCTTTAAAAAAGTCAGCCAGACAAGCCACAGGCGAGAAAGTCCTTGCGCCCGGTTGAAGGATTTATTTCATTTGTTTGCATGGGAGCGATTTCCTTATACAAAAAATCTCCAAATTTCGTTTTTATTTTATTTAATTAACAATTAATAATTTAATTCCTGCTTGTCTGCAGAAACACCTGAAGTTTGCGGCAGGATTCGAACCTGCGACCTTCGGACTACTAGTCTAGGGCACAAGCTACTGCTTAGTCCACGAAGGCTTGGAAATAATTTAATTGTCTTGGGCATCTATTTCATTAATTTTTTTAGGACCTAATTCGTTGTGAGTTATGAGCTACTTTATTAGTGGACGCGAAGGTATATTGTATTATGGACTGAAAAGTATAGGGTATTTAAGATTCGACTACGTGTATCAAAACTACTCGTACTTACTCCTTGGGTACTCATATTCACTTATTTATAATGCCAGTTGCATCAACGACAACAATTACAATTGTTTAATATTTATGCCACATAAAATGAAATAAAAAGAACTGAAGCAATTACAAATTTAGCCATAAAAAAATATTAAAAAAAATATTTTAAAATATAAGACGCCACTAAACTATACGAGTACATGCAGTGATGAATTTAAATCGACTGTGAGGTTTTCTTTGTCTTTTTAAACTTTTTGCTTAAAAGTATCGAAAAAAATTGATGTGGCACAGTAAAAAAAGAAGGAAAAAAACTAATGTCTACACTTGTAGCGCCGCAAAATTGAAGGCGTCAGTTTTTTCTGCAAAAATGTTTTTTTCCTTATATGACAGATTAACTTTAATGATTCTTTAGAAAAGAAATCAGCTTTAAGACACTTATATCGTTTTTTTCTTCTCTATTATTTTATATAATTTTATAAAATTGTTTCCAAATAATTTTGGTTTTTACTTCTTTAATCACAATTTCATTTCCTTAATTAAGATATTACGCTTGAATTTGTATAAATATATTTTATGTATTTATTTATAATATACGAGTATAATTATTCATTTCTATGCAATAACGTCACAAAATTTGTGTCAAACCGTCTGTAGATTTGTTTGGTTTTTATTTTATTCTTTAATTTGTTTAGCATCATTTTAATACTTTTTTTCTTCTAATTTTTCTATTATTAATTTTCTCAACAATCATGCTGAATACGTTTTTCTTTTTTTCCCAAGCGGAAACCAAAAATAATTTAGGAGAGAGCAGAATATCAGCAGCGGCAAAGCAAAATATTAACTGACAGATTTATATTTCTGACCCAATTCAAACAATTATAATGATGCTCATTGAATTAAACAGTTTTTGTTTTATTTTTACTCCTCCTTTGGAAATTAATTATTCGGAGCGGTGAAATAATCAAAAAAAAAAAAAAAGCATTAAATGCAAATAAAATGTGGTGTTAAAAAAATAATAAGAAATCTGTTTATGTATCGGTGAACTCAAATTAATCCGTTGGTATTCGAGTTTTCCAAAAGGAAATATAATTTTAATAAAATAACAAATGAGAATAAGAAGATATTTTCAATAAATTGAAAAAAGCGCAATTCAATGAAATTTTCTAAAATTACTCGAGATACGAGTCATTCTTCCAAATAAATTTTTATAAATTTTATTGTAGGTCCAGTTGCCAACTAATCCGTAGACCTTCAAGCACTACATTATTTGAAAAGTTTTTATCCTTGTCCGTTTATACAAATACAACATATATAATTTTAGTTATTTTTAGGATTGCCCCTATTTTAATTTTCAATCAAAACAGTTTAAAAATGATAAAAATCAAAATGACTGAAAGTTGCAGGATCCATGACTGCAATCAGAGGGTTATATTGTTAAATTAGACTGCTTGGTCCAAGAATTTTCGCAGGGAAGTAACCCTTAGAAGACAGTAAATATTTTCGAGGACGAGAGGAAATCACATTTAAAGTTTTTCGATCTATTCAAAAAGTCGGACTTTATCTATTTTTCGGATTTTTTAGATCAGTTTTTTAAAAGCTCAAGATTTTTGGGTTATTCGTGGAAGTATTCGGTATTTTCGAATTATGGTAATTTTAAGGTATATTCAAACATGTTAAGAGTAATGGAACGTTTAATAATAATCAAATATTTTGTTGCAATTAACGAATAAATTGGGTTATAAATTTGTCTTCAATTAATCGAGTATTAATCGATTATTTCCAAAATAATCGAGAGATGTCCTATTGCTTGTGTTTTGCTCTTAATGCCAAGTGATTAAATATAAAGTGTAAATTTCATTAAAATTATTGTCCAAAATTTTGCAAACTCTGTTAATAAGATTAGCTGCCATACAAAAAAGTACAGCCAAGAATCACATTAAATAGAACGATTTTTTTAATTCGGTATTTCACAGTCAAATATATAAAAATTTAATTAAAAAATTAATTTATTTATATTATTTAAAAAATTATGCTTATGTGAATTAATGGAATATAAATTTGCAATTGATTGCGATTAAGAATTTTTCGAATCGATTAATTAATTTTTTATATCACTTTTAAACGTTTTTACAACAAACATTTAAATTGTGTATGCAAAACGTTTTTATATGTCATCATTTCTTTATGAAAACAATTTTTTTTAAGAAAAATAACAAACATTTAAATGTTGGTTTTCAGTAATTATTTTATTTTAATGTACTTAGATATTTATATATAATGTATATATATTTGCATGTACTTGTCTATTTATAAATACGAATGTACCTTACAATAATGATTTAAATTAAATTTATAATGCAATATAAGGCAAATTAAAAAATTCATTTGTGATTTTATTCATGAAGAAAAAATGGAAAAAACCGTTTATTCGAACCGGGTTTTATATAAAAAACCGGTTTCGTGCGGGTTTTCAGCCATTCAAAAACCGGTTTTTTGAAAATGTCGAATAATCGAAAATCACATAATCACAATAGACCTCTAAGCGAACAACTCATTCAACCTGATCGAAATACCCCCATGCCGATGGACCGCCATACTAACAACTAGACTAGACTCCCGTGACACCCTAAAAACGAATTTATGATGTGAGCTTCTCACGATTTTTTTGCAAACCGTCATAACAGTTGAAAGATTGAATTACATACAACATGTCATTATTACAATCAACGTGTATGTCTTTATAAAGTAAAATCCCTCTAGAGATCAAATGTTTGGATAAACTGATCACAAATCATAAATCAATGGCAATTAATGGCTTTTAAGTAATAAACCGTACAAAATTCATATACATAAATCTCCAATAATTGATTTATAAGCATTGTTATTTTCATTGCAACAATTGAAACAATGAAAATCAAAACCAAATGTGCCAGTAACAGTAGCAGCGTCAGTGGCAGTGGCAGTAGCAGTAAGAAAAATTGTGGCCAATTTATAAGGTTGATTCATGGCCGTTTTTTCATGGTTTCCTTCTCCTAGCGATCGGTGCCAAAGGCAGTAGAAAGAAAAAGAACACTTGTTCCATTTTAATATCTAAATAAGAGATGATCGTGTGTAAGCGCGTGTGATAAAATTCCTACTATTTGCTGATTTTGAAAAAAAAAAAAATTTATTTAAATTTTTTAAGAACATTTCCATTTTTGTATTTATTTATTTTTTTGTTTATTATTCTTTGAAAATTGTCATTCAAAAATTAACCACGCATGTCTCAAAAATATTTTGAAATTTCTTAATGTTCTGAAATGTATTATAATTTTTCTGAAAAACAATTCGTAAAATTGGCAAGACCATTTATAAAGTTATAAGTAAAAAGTTGTGACGTACATAAAAATATGATATATATGATTGTGGAAATTTTTTCATCTGAATGGAAATGGTGTAGTTGTTTTTGCAGGAAGTGAAGAGGAGCATTTTTAATACAAATTAATATGTCAAATTCTTAAATTATTTCCGTCATTTCAAACAGAATTTGTGAATTTTTCAGGAGCGTGACCAAAAAATACAGTATATATATGCAATATATTTTCTTGAGGGCCTACTCGATCCAATCGGTACTAACCGCACCATTACTAATTTACCATAAATACACATTCAAGTTGGAATGTTTATCTTCCATTATTTCTTAACGATTCTCTCTGCTTAAAAAAGTGTGACTATAAGTCTCAACATAATTTACAAAACATTTTTAAACAGGCCATTGGAAAAGATGAAATCGTTATTTTCAGATCAAATGAGAAAAAGTTTGAACGCCTTCTTCAAAAAAAGTTAAAACACGAACATGAACCGTTTCGCTTTGAAAATGAAAATCATATATTTAAATAAGGCCGTTTTCATTTAAATCGGTGCAAAGACAAATTTATTGATTTGCTAAGAATACTGTAAAAAAAGAAATGCTATATTTGGATTACAGTGAAAAATTAACCGCTTCATTTAAATCAGCCATTTGATTTAGAAAAATCAACGATTTCCTTCAGATCACAGTAAAAATTTAACCATTGCATTTACAAAACAAGTGAAAAACTAACTATCTGATTTAGAAAACATTGAAAAATTAACTGTTTCATTTTGTATGGAGCGAAAAATTAACTATTTTATTTCGAATATAACAAAAAATTTAACCGTTTCACTGGGAAAATGCTGAAAATTTTAATAGCTCGTACCAAATACGGTGTAAAATAAAAAAGTTAAATAAGAATACGGTGAAAATATAGCCAAGGTCGCTTACAATACAGTTAGAAATAAACGAATTCTGAAAAGTAAACCGTTTCGATTAGAACACGATAATAAAACAAAATATAAATACAGAAGTCGGTGGGGAATTAATCGGTTGGTTTAAAATACAATTAGAAATTAAATCGATTCATTTAGAATTCGGAAAAAATTAAACGTTTCGCTTAGAATATTGTAAAGATTATGGTTAACAATTAAGCAGTGCGTTTGGCCGGAATTAATATGATAAAATTACTGGTTCGTTTAAAATACTTTGCGGTTCTCTCAGAACATTGTATAAAAGAAATAACGAATTCGTTTTAAATACGGTAAAAATGACCCAATTCGTTTATAATACGATGAATAATTAATCGGTTAAAATAGAAATATGCTGATAAATTAACCGGCACGGTTAGAATACGGTGGGAAATGAAACGGTTATTTCAAAATACATAAGAAAATGAAACGGTTCATTGGAAAGAAATGAGGTGCTTAGCTTAGAATATTGTAAAGAATTTGGTGAAAAATTAACGGTTAAATGAGTCAGTTCATGTAAAATACTTTGCGGTTCTCTCAAAACATGGTAATAAAAATAAAACCGATTTTTTATAATACGACCCAGTTCGTTTGTAATACGATGAATAATTAACCATCTGATATAGAATAGGAAATGAAACGGTTGTTTTAAAATGTATAAGAAAATGAAACGGTTTATTTCGAACTAGGGAAGAAATGAGATGCTTCGCTTAGAATATTGTACAGTTTGGTATTAAAAATATAACCGATTTGGTGAAAATGACCCAGTTCACCTATAATAATATGAATAATTAAGTGGTTAATATAGAATATAACGAAAAATGAAACGGCTCGGTTAGAATATGGTGGGTAATGAGTTGAATACAGTGAAATGCTCACAGGCTTCTTTACTATTTCAGAAATTTTGATTCCTGTTTGCTTTTTTTCAGATTGCATTTAAATTTCTTTTTTTTTAGGCCTTAAGTCCCATGTTTCTTTTTACTGTTCTATTCATTAAATTGCATTTCATATTGACTTTGACAAAAAAATTGCTGTAAATTGATTCAATTCGCTTCATACTCGTACTTGATGTTTTCCCAGTTAAATTTGTAGAGTTTTTATGATGTTGCAAGTTGGCGAAAACAAAGTGTTGGTGCTGTAATATTTTTGGAGGTTTTTTTGCGCATAAAAATTGCCACCATAAAACATGTGCTTGGCGGGTTAGAGTGGGGGTTTTTTTTATCATACAGTCAGAAAGCGAAGCAGTCATCCTCGTCAACATACAACCAGTGTTGAAACAGCATGCAACCACAACATGAAATCTCTGAATACGCTTTCAATGGTGGTGGTGGTGGTTGAATGTAATTGACTGACAAACTGCTGCAACAGCAACAGCAACAACTGAAACAAACTTTATGATTTTATTTGCAGTTTATAGTGAGCGAAAAAATAGTGTATTTTTCTGTGCTTCTTTTTTGAAGGAGTCGTTTTGATTTGTGGCTGGCGAGGACGTTTAAAAAAAGGAAGATGGATATGGCACAGCATCTGTTGCGTTACTCTTGTCAGTTTTTTTTTTCTTAAATTTTTTTTTAACATTATTTGATTGATTTCAAATTGACTCTCTCTGTCGAATGTGATTGATATCTTTATTTGAAGTTTAATGAAATTAATCGAATTAAATTTTAATCGGAAAAAGTGAACAGATCTTTTAAAATCTATTATAATTAACAATAATAAATATACGTAATAAACCTCTAAAAACAAAGAATTTTTTATGCATTCGAAAGGCCTATCGATGCCATTGTGTATTAAATATAACATTGTACAAATACCCGTGGCCGATGGCATGGATTTTGTTGGCTTTGACGGCCAATGTGACTAGTAGCTTATTTGCATGGAGGGCGATGTGGTTTGTGACTTATTCGCACTAACCTGCGACATAAGAAAACCTCACAAGAAAAAGCCCAATGGGTTAAAATCTTACAATTTCGTTGGCTAGTTCACACCACCTCTACTTGAGATGACCATGCCCTCAAATCGATCGTGCAGAATGTCTAATGCTGCATGAGATGTGCGGCACGTAGCGCCGTCCTGCTGAAACCACTTGTTGTTGGTATCCATATCATGACTAGATTGCAAAGTGTTTAATTTCTCACAATAAAAAATTTATTTGAAAAAAAGGCTGAAATTCTTTTGGTTATTTTTCTTTTAATGTGAAGAACTCAAAAAATATATAATTTTTTCAATATCGGCTCAAAAACTTTTTATAAATTTAAAAATACTTGATATAAAGAAAATTAGGGAACTATTTGCAAAATAAAAGACTTTCATCTGGTTCACTAAACGAATGAAGAGTATGTGTCTATATAATTTTATCACAAATTTAATCGAACTTGGCCAATCCATTTAAAGACTTCATACTCCTTTGCAACTAAATAGACTCATATGAAAATAAAAATAATTAAAACTTGATCAAAATGTGTCTTAATTATTTTTATGTAAATAACAATCAATACATTCAACATATTGATAAATATTCACATATTCATCCTCCCCTACATAATTCCCTCCTGCATACACATACACACATCGTGCTGCCCTTCAGAAAAATTGTTTTATTTATAAATTTTTTTATAGCGCTCATTAAGTTTTGACCATCATACACAGTAAAATATTTCAAAATCGAGGGAAAATTAATGCCAGAACTAAATAAAATAAATGAAAAGTGTAAGAAAAAAATAACACAAACAAATTCATATTAAAATCCAACTTAATGTCTGAATTCAACTTCATGATGTTGCAGATTTTTTTCTGTTTGCATAGCAGAAGCTCAATTTACATAATTTTCAATTGAGTGCATTTTCGCATTCAATTGGAAAAATATTTTTTTTTTTCATAAGCTCGTGCATATTTATAATTTTTTCATTTATTATTTTATTATTGTTGTGGTATATTTTTTTATTTATTAATGCTGATTAACTACAACATCATTGTAATATTTTTTTCTTTTCCAAATGGTATGTTGCCAGTTACTTTTGCAATTTTATGGCCACTAACGAAAGAAATCAAACACAGAACCGATAATTAAATAGTTTAATGCAACTTAAATGTTATAAACTTATAATTATTTGAAACTAATAATTTATTTTCTTTTTCGAAAATGTCCTTTCGATTCTTGAAAATAATTTTTTTTTGAAATTTTTTTTTTAAACTGAACCACTCAAAATGCCACTCAGAAAATTCACTCCGCATCAATCGGACTTGCAGGTGGAAAACAAAGTAATATTTTCCTTAAAAAAATATATATATCTAGAGTGGAAATTTTGAAACCATTTCATAGCAAAATAATCTCAAAGAAAAATTACTTGGGAAAAGTAAACCAAGATTTTCTTAAAAAAAAACTCAATTTGGTATCAAATTATGATTTCTAATATGGTTCTTTCCAACATGGACTTTCAAACTTTTACAGTTTATACCGGCCATTTTGTTGATGCTACATTCTTTATTTCATTAGATTTAACCACCTTAAATTCAAGAGCCCTGACAGCGGCTAGACTATCTACAAAAATTTTCCATCGACTTAAAGGCCAGACCGAGATCTGTAATTCTTTTCTCAGCCTCGATTACGGCATATACCTCCGCCTGGATTACATACATATATGTCAAAGATTTTACTTCAGTACCTGTCATAAGACCTAACCTGATGGTGCTCTTCGCACTGGTTGAATAAAGCCGTTCACCACCGTCCCCGTCGTTTCTACCAGAGGTGTGGATCTACATGTGTCCCTAATAGGCACGACATGGTAGCAAATTCTGTACAGGATGCAGAACCATGGTAAAGTGCTGGAGCTATCTAACCTTCTACCACCCCAACGGCCCAGCAGTAAGAAGACGAATAGCAACAGCACATAGATATATATGGCCTGAAGAAAGCATCTACAACAGGATCTGGCTTCTTTTCAGTTGTCGCCTGGAATACAGTGGGTGCATCGGATAACCTGAGTGAGACTGAAAGGTCAAGACCCTCAGATTGTATACTTATCCCTGTACCAGTGCCATTTTGAGGTGCAATATCATCTCTCCAGTCATCCCTGCTGGGAATCTTGACAGAGAAGGATCTGTCAAAATCCATGACAGAAATCATGCAATCCGTCTACAACCCCAGGACCTGCCTAAAAATGGCCAGGCTCCTTGAGTCGTAAGGATCGATCTAGCCGGTATGTATTTGATAAAGACATTAAGGGTGCAAACTATCCTGATGAAAGATCGACCCCACCGTGCTAGTAATCGCAGGACATGCCATCCTTTGCACCTTTTTCAGTTTTGAGAGTTCGGAGTTTGTGTAAGAAAATTTAATCCAATTCTAAGAAATACTTTTTTGAAACAAAATCTACTCTATTGTGGTGATATTGTTTTTACAGAAAATTCTACTACTATTCGGAGTAATACCTTCTTAAATTTAGTGAGTGTTTTATTCTGATTGATATTTTCTGATTAAAAATTTTACTCCTACTGAAAATGGTATTTTTATAGAAATTTCTACTACAGTCCGTATTTATAATTTGCTAAAGACGATCTTAGTAAAACTCGTATGCCAGGTGATATTTTCCCTTAGGATTGCTTAGTCAGTAGGATATTTATTCGGAAAATTTTAAACCTGCTGATATTTTTCTTCCGTAGTGTATGTATTCCTAAAATATTTTCTACTAGTCTCATCTGTATTGAATTTGCTTTTAATTTTGAGTGTTTTTGCAGCAAATTTTATATATTTTCATTGTAGTCTAAATCCTCTTCCGAAAAATTTACTTCGATTCGGAGTGAAAATAAATATAATTGATAAATTTACGATTAAAAATGTTATTAACAGTTTTATTTTATTTATACATATATACGTATTTATTTATGTCTGTATGTATGTTCTTGAAAAATCTTTGGATTTTATTTTAAATAAAGCAAATAATGAAAATCTTTTGCGTCATAATATTCAAAAATATCTAGAACAATTACAATAAAAAACATATTTCCACAATTGATTGCAGGAAAATAAGATTCTTTATCATTTTCACGATCACCAGAAAGCAACACGTGTTTTCGTTTTCCATTGATCCAACAAGAAGAAAGAAAACATCAGAAGACAGTGTGTCTGTGATTTTGAAACCATATTTATTTTATTATTAAATTTTTTAATGGATTTTCATTTTGTTGTTTCTATTTTTCTAAATGTTTAATTTATTTAATTATAATACATTAGTTGCTGCCAAAATTATTCTTTTAACAAAATAAAAAATAAGCAACAACTTGCAGAAGTCTATCAAAGAAATATTAATATTATTTATTTATTCTAAAAAAAGTGGAATCCTCATTAGTTTTATTTAAATTGAAAAAAAAAACGTATTTGTGGTGTATAAGTTATCGCTGCATTTAAATTTTTAATCTCCAGTGACTGTAAGAAAATAATTCAATTTGCAACATGAAATTGAAGGCTTCTCATTAAGTTCAGTGAGTGCTTTATACAGAAGTTATTAAGTTTCATAAACGAATTCGGTAGTCATTTCTTGAAAATGTGGCTTGAGCTACAGAGAGAGATGAACGCAAAGATTAGTCCTTTTTCATAATACATTTTTAAACCAATCCAATAGGAGCCTTGAATTAACCCCCGGAATAGTGTTAATCGCCCTCATAAAATATGATTTTTAGGTATTAAACATGATACACTGACATCAATTTTTTTTTTACTCATGGAGACTTGTCCGACAAATACACTGGTTGCTATTCTCTATATTCGTCCGCTTCATATTTCGGTAAAGGAGGAGTTGTACAGGAGTGTACTTCATATATCAGGCAACACCGACTTGGAAACCGGTACAATTACTGAACAACTCGAAGGACCATTCTTGTCAGTTAATGCCCAACTATCTTTCAGGCAGAAATAAACATTATCCGTATTTGCCGTAAATAATTTTTAAGGAGGGGGAAAACGGGTAAGGGCATAAGTAGCTCTACGTGCCCTACTTTCGTGTAAGATTACGTCAGGAGTTGTTATGAACTACTTTACACCTCTTATTGAACTTGGCATATGAAGTAAACTAGCGCTTTCTGGGGTGTCTGGCCATTATGGCCACATAGGAAATGAGAGTACTGACTGTTAAGAAACAGAGCAAATCACGCATCACCGGTAGGCTAATGTGATCTCAGATATAGGAAGCGACTTGTAACGCAGAGCAAATCACTCATCACCGGTAGTCTAATTTGAACTCAGATATAGGAAGCGACTTGTAACGCTGGCTCGGTACAGATCCCAAAATATAGTTTCTCTCAATAGAAATGATCTTAAGCTACTGACGGTATGGTTTACAAGGCAATATTTTCTCAGGAGCCATCAGTAAAATATAGCAACGAGGCCAAACAATGCAGATTCTGTTAGTTTTATAAAGAGACCCCGAAGCATGTGATTGCGCAGCTCTTACACAAAAAGGAGTCAGGCACCTCGGCGCCTACACACTGAAATCGAGGAGAGAGAGAGAGAGAGAGATACGATCTCTCACTACATACTCGTAGATCCATTGGATTTATTCGTAGCCTGAATCTGCCGTGGTGTACCTTAAGGTCGCAAAAAAGATTCAACAGCGATACATTCCAGCTGGAAGTTTTTCTGTGTACCAGTACACTCAGGCGTGACCACTAACTCCACTGTGGTTGAAATATCCAAAAACTAATGCTGATAAACTGTAAATCGCATATACAATAGGAATTTCATAGGAAAGCATATCAAAAGTTGGTCTGTAGATCACCCCTAAATAGTTTCGCAATATATCTGGCGAAAGGATGAGAGCATGAGATTGGCGGCTGTACCGAAGCTTCCCTGGGAACCATAAATAAATGTGGCATATTTACGGTACTCAATTTTCATAAAAAATTCATGTATATTTAGTTACCAAAACAAGGAAGAAAAAGAAACGCATTAAAAAACTTTTTCTTATCCTAGAAAATTTTATTTAATTTTGTAAAAAAAATTACCGGATTCTTCAAACTTTTTTAAATATTCGATATATTTTATATTGAACTCTTTACGATTTCTAGATTTCTATGCTAGAAATTTGGTGAATTTTTCTTAAATTCTAGTTCATGAACTTGTTTAATTTTCTCAAGTGAACTATTTTTTCATTGGAGGAAGAATCCACAATGGGAAAGTTTTTATTAATTTTTGAAATCCACAATGCGGTAAAAAACTATAAAACAAAGTTTTAAAAACTTGCCCGTTTTATAGTTTTATCGTTAATTATTCTAATCATTTTCCTGTTTCGGCATTCAACATAAATATATATGAACTAAATGTCTGAATATGTACCAGTACTAAGTCCAAATATTCTTTGAAAAAGATTTGTAAAACTGCTCGTACCTCTATAATCTATTCTAACCAAATAATATATAAAAAAAAATCAAAAATGTTTGTTGTCGCTTTAGCTCTTCATATGCCGACATTTCATTGTTTGCTAAAACCAAATCGGCAGTTTGAAAACATTCAACCTCAGATGTTTATGCCACATAAATCAAATACAATATGAGAATTCAATATTGCATATGAATTACAACAAATACATAATCATCTTGATTTTTTCTATGCATTTTGCAAAAACTCGAATTGTTTCTAATGATATAATAAATTTCAATATTAAAAAAATATATTATTATAAAACATTTTTTTACAGGCTGATAATTCATTAAATCAAACATAAATCAACCGTGTTTTTTCTTTGCGTGTACCACTAGCACTAAAAATAAACCTCAACATCTTATCGAAAATTTTTTTTTCAATTCAACTGAAATAGCAGGAATTACAAAATATATTGAAAAATTCAACGTGAATAATCATATTTTCCCAAAAACTTTAACAACTTTTCTCTACTCGTATAAAAGCATTTACACAACTTTTGCTTATAAAAATATATTTAGAAAAAAACCAAAAAACAAAAAAAAAAAAAAAAACGAGAAACATTTAAACCAATTGAACAGCTAACAAAATAATGATTATGAAAATGTTTGGCCAGAAGCCAAAATGCATACAAAACTTAAGATTTTATTTACGCTGAGAATTAAAAATATAAAGAAAAGTAAATAAATAAAAACAAATTCATGACTATGAACTATATTCAGTGTTTCGAAACAACAACAACAACTACAACAACAACAAAAACTTTGTTGCTCGCAGAAAGCAAAAGTATTAAATCATTATGGATTGAAAAAAAAAAAAAAAATAAAGATATAGAGCAAAAGTGTCTTGAACATGCAACCATGAGTGCAACCTTCCATTTTTTAAAATTCAATTGTCTTAACAGTCCTTGTAGAGTTCTAGGCGGGAAATGAACCCACAACAAGTCCATCATATGTATATGTAAAATAATTTTCCCTATGAAAAAATATTGGAGAACTTAATTTATTTCTTGTATATGACTTTGTAGCGCTCGATTGGCCATAGTAGTGTAATAAAGGACTTTATTAGGACAGAGAGAGAGGATCAATAATGCACTAAATTTTTTGCAGATTAATGAATTTTATTATCAAAATTCATGTTCGTTTAAGAAAGTGCGTCGTCCACTCTTTTATCGGAAAATTGTGTTCAGCGACGAAGCTCGACGACGACAAAGGCGCAGGATATTATGCCTGAGATTGTGTCTTCTAGGCAAAAGGGTAATTAGGATATTCTATTGCTACTCATTCCTTTAAATAACAACATAACAGCTGGACATATGAGTAATTAAAAGAAGTTGACTTTCCTACACTAGTCTGGATAGAAGTGTTATTAATGTCTCAGATGGCTCAAGCTTTAAATTTGAAGGTCTTTTTTGAATACCTGGACAAATAGAGACCCATCGTTTATCCTAAGAACGAGAAGGCTCTAGAAGTTCTGCTGGATTGGTTTTTGGTGAGATGCTTCCGGGCGTTACCCTATGGCTATGGCTTAAGCCCTAATTTGTATTAACAATGCGCCAATAGGCATAGCATAACACTCATTATGCTTGGATTTACACTAGTGAATGCTTTCTTCTACTTGACTCTTCAGTCTGATTTGACTGACTTTCGTAGACTAGTAGGTAGTATACTAGACTCGTAGTGCGAAGGTCCCAAGTTCGAATCCTGCCGCAGAACTCTGGCAGTTTGTGTCTGATAATTAAAAGGGAGCGCACAACAAGCCTTCACTGGCTTAAGTGCATATCGTATGACATGGGCCATCACACCCCTCCAATCAACCTAACCTAACCTAACCTAACATTGCTGTCTGGAAAGTTATGGCTATGGTTAGTGTTGTGTGAGAGGATGATTATTATTTAGCTGGGCCAATTTTGTGATAGAGAACTATATAGTTCTTACTCCAGTCTGCACATAACCCTGCAGCCTGTAGAGAATTTTCTACCATGTTCCCCTTAACGGGGCACCAACTACGAGCGTTTTACCCAGAGGAGCCAGGGAGTCGTTCTCATGTTGTTAAGACCATCGTTAGGTTAAAGGCAGGTACTGACTCTAATTTGAGTCTCATCTCTTGTGCGGCCATCTTGGGTCACTTCCCCAAACCTTACAAAATCGACTTAGAATAAACTTTATATTGTTTTATTGTTAAAACATATGGATTAATCGTATAATTTGTCATGGCGTGTTGCCATTAAAAAGTCTT
This sequence comes from Germaria angustata, assembly GCA_963681545.1. Lineage (NCBI taxonomy): Eukaryota > Metazoa > Arthropoda > Insecta > Diptera > Tachinidae > Germaria > Germaria angustata. The sequence continues at coordinate 52,612,526 of OY813001.1, read as the reverse complement.
AATAAGAAAAAAATATATTTGTCATAGTGCGTTTGGTCGTCATAGATATTAAAAATATCTTGTTGCAAAATCCTTTTAGTTGTTTTTTGTTTTCTGTAAATTTTGTGACTAAGACTAACTTCTGATATTTGTTTTAAAATTAACTTCATTTACCATCATACAAATTCAGCAGTTCATTATTTTTATTTTATTCATTTTAATTATTGGTGGCCACCAACCAAGTTTTGGTTTTCTCTTCATTTTTTTCAACACTGTATGCAGAAATAAATTAATTTAATAAACCTCTAATTGAAAATACAACAGAAACATCATCAACAACAACAACAGCAACAATGATCATATTAAAACTCCAACTATTATTTTAATAAGCCAACTTCAACATTAATTAAAATAACAAACGCAATTGTATGAGTCGATTTAATACTCCAGCCAATAAATACATTTTTGTTGAGCCATTCATTTGTTCATATGAAAAATGGAAAATTTATTTGTTTTTCACCGCAGCAATAAAATATCAGAGATGAACTAACGAGGCCCCACAAAAAGAATGAATAGAATAGATTTTGCAAATTACTTGGATGAGTGGAAGGGGTGGCGGCATTGACATGACTGATTTTTTAAATGTTTAATATTTAACAACTTATTTTATTGTCCTTTTTCCATGAAAGCAAATATATATATATATATATATATATATATATATATATATATATATATATATATATATATATATATATATATATATATATATATATATATATATATATATATATATATATATATATATATATATATATATAGTATATATTATTTTTAATAATTAAATAGACTCTCAAACCTTGACTGACTGCTCTGACAATCAGCATATAACATTCACTTTTTTTGGCTTTAAAATTATTTATATTTATTATTTTAATTAACTCCAATGGGCTGTTTGAACATAAAATACAGTTGAGGTTTTTTCTTTGTTGAGTCTATTTGTTGTTTGTTTTAAATGTTGGTTGTTCATGTGTTGAACTCCACACAACAATTATAAACATGAACAGAAATATTTTGTTTTATTTATTTTTTTGTTACGATTATAGAATGTGTGAATGTGTTTTAATTTAGATTTTCTTTTGTGTATATATTTCTGAAACATATAAATAGAAGAAAAATAATTATTTTCGTGGTAAATAATTGTTAAACAATTGTATTTGCCAGCAAAAATTGAAAAAAAGAAACCTTTGAAGCTCTAACGAAACGAACATGGCCCATCGTCCATCATATTTGCACGCAAACAAATCAAATTGACTAAATAAAACGAGGATGGGCAGAAATTAAGTATTAATTTGTCGGTAAAATAAAATATTCGAATAAACATTACAACTACAATATTATATTCTCTGCAACAATATATGATTAGATAACTTGGGTCTCCAAATATTCATCTAGTACATTGAAAGTTTATAATTTTATATGAATTGTTTAATATCGCTTAAGAGAAGGCTCATTAAATAAAGGCCTCAAAATTTTCTATGGACAAAAAAAATAGTGAAAACCACCCCGAAAATTTCCTTCTTGTTTTCCTCAGTCATGCAGATTGGTCCCAAACATTCCTATTAAAAACAACAATAAACACTTTTTTGATCATTTTCTTCTTCCTATTTATGACTTGAGGACAATTTTTTCCACTTTGGAGACCTTTTTTCGTGGAATCTTATCAGTAGCATAGGGTGACCCGGGGGTATATTGATAAGGCATTAAGGGGGTATAATAATTGGTTCCATTTGGAATATATATGCTGATCCTTATCAATTACACCTCATGTCGACTCACAAACCTCCACGTGGTGGTCCCTGGGCGATGTTCTTGACACCCGTCAAACATCGACGAATTATGAGAGGTATCTGCAGCGTCTGTTTTCCTAGTTGGGGCGGCTGCAAGCGGACGTCTGTTCTTATATTAGGCGGTTCGCTTTATAAATGTCTTTTACACTCAGCCAGTCTGTTGGCTTAGATGGCATTCCCATCATCACCTGCTTATCTGAAAATATCCGATTCACGAAACCTCAAATTATATGAATGAACAATAATTAACAAGAGTTTGGATATAAAGACACCGGGTGAACAGGTCCACGATCTGGTCCAACTAATGTAAAAGGCGTAACCTGCACAGATTTTGTGAAGAATTTTTAATCATGTGTCTAGGCTATAAATGAATAATTGGTCTTGGTTTTTTTCCCCCAATTATTGGGAACTTTAATTCAAAAAATAGTATACCAAAAGATGTGCACATTTTTCGATATTTTTTTAAAAGAAAAATATATTGCAGATCACCCCTGCAATTCCCTGGTAATATCAAGCACAATTGGTTGCTCAGTTTAAAAAAAATGGATTTTTGAAAGCGCAGGACGAAGCCAATAAGGGCAATCGATTGCTGCATTCAAAGTCAATCTAATCTTAATGTATAATTGAATTTTATTGGACTCAAAAGTAATTGAAAGCTGAATTTTATAAGGAGACTTAAAATGTGGGTGCATTTGAGATGTATGCCTTAATTTATTATTTTTTTATTTTATTTTATTTTTGCATTTCAACAAATTCTTTTACTTTACTTTTTTAATTTTGTGTATATGCTAGTTTTCTACTCCCTGCTGTACCATATATTTAATAATTATTGCTATCGATAACAGCTCAGATGACTTGGATATATACATCCATAATATATTTCAATATGTGAGAATTATTTAATTATAATTTTTCTTGTTATAATTGTTTGATATTTTTTCTGACATCTGCTTTTATTTTATGTTTTATTGTTGTGATTTAATTATTGTTATTACTATTACATTTTTGATTTTATTTAATTTATTTATGAATTTTGATTTTGTGGTAAAAGATTTTATGATCCTTTTTATTGGTTCATAAAGCCCTAAACTTTTTTTATTTAATTCATTGTGTCTTTTCAATATAATTACTCGGATTTTTTAATGATGTATGAATATTTCTAATGAACTGATACTGAAATGTTTTTTTTTTTAAAGTTAGACATTGTGGTAAATTATAACAGCAAATTATATAAAATTAATCGCTAAATATTTCTCCCCAGCTTACAAAAATACACGGAAGTTATTCATAAAGAACGACTTTTTCCTAGCAGCTGGTAACCTTTTTCGACATCTTTGGTCATTAAGTTGACAACAACTTCGTTAAAAAACTTGATCTACTTCCAGAAGTTTATGCGGCTTTGGTTTAGTTCTAAAAAATATACGCAGTGCTATACCGGCTTAGCGAATGACATAATATTAGACCGATTCGTTATATTGAAAAATTCATAAAATCCGATACACTTTTTCTTTTACTTTTTCTATGAATAAAAATTTTATTAATATATATTAAGCAAATACTTTACAAATTAAAATTGTCCACAAAAATTATTTTGCACCAAGTTAACAAAGAAAAACTGCGAAGCTGACCCAGAGTCTATGGCAGGAGTCGCACTTGCGACCTGCGGACTACTAGTCTAGTACACTAGCTACTAGCCTACGAAGGCACTCAATCAAGTACATACTTTGCAAAAGAATCCATTTACATTTGCTTAAAGCACAGCATCTTTGCATTATGCCGTGTTATCATAATCATTAATCGTTGAACTAATTCTTTATTTGATGAAACTTTTTATCCTCTTACGAATATCTTGTATAATTCCATAGTTTTAATATAATTGGAACGTTAAATTTAGTTTTAGCGCGGAGCTATTTTCATTGCTTTTTGTATTCTTCAATCAGAAATTGTTACCCATCGTATCATTCAAATGTTTTGTGTTTATATGTATTTTGAATAGAAACCACATAAGCGTTAAGCTTTTCTGTTATATAAGTTACTTACGTTAAAATTTTACAAATTTTTGTTTTTTAATTTCGCATATCAAGTAAACAATTTTTAATTTTGTTCGATTTATAAAATACTCCATGAGGAAAAATTGTGCGTCCGAATTCGTTAAACTAAGAAGTCGCAAAACTGGGATACCACTTTACTTCTTTTTATAAAAAAGTACTTCTTTCCTTCCAAAAACACTTGAGACTATTACGATCACAAAGTTCACCGACAAATATTTAAGCTTTCCAGCCCACGATTTTCAGTAAAAAATAGTTTATCGTAACTTAGTACTTAATAACTTTCCATAAAAAAATTTATAAATAATGTATGGATAAGCCTACATATACTAAAATCGGATGTAATGATTTAAATTTGTTTTCTTTCCCGATCACAATCTCTGTCTTTGCGTGATTCTTTTTTTTGAAAACTCTTATTTTTATGGGCTCCCTTCCAAACACTTTTACTGTCGCAGCGACTCTCAATGTTATTTCATGGAAACAAATTTTGTTAAATATATATTTTGATTTTTTATATTATATTTCATTAAGTCCAACACTTTTATATGGGTGTGAATTGTTTCCCGGGTGTAGAACTTCTGATAAGCGAATCTTGAAACAAACTGCCTTTAACAATATAACAAGATACGTTTTCAAAGTAAAAAGGACTGACAGTGTATTCCAATTTTCAAACAAATTGTTTAACGTTTTTTTTTTTTTTTGATAATTTTCTACACTAAGGAACCTGTCACTTTGTTTAAGAAACTAATATTCGCAAGATCGACTAGAGGAAAAGTTATATTGCATATGCGATATTATTGCCAAATGTCGGAACGCCAATTTATGGCCGTACGGCTCTGGAATCTACTTTCACAGTACATTTTAAGGGAGCAATTTTTTATTTTATTGACTAAACAAAGGACAATTTCCATTTTATTCTTCTTTATTATGATTAATTTGTCATACTGAAATATTATTATTTAAATACACTGCTTTTTATAGCACATTTATATTCTTGTATTCTCGTTTTATATAAGTTTTAAAATTTTGGTGTTGTACTTTATAAGCTATTCAAATTGTATATGTTTCCCAATATTGATGTCCAGTGTTAAATCTAAAAGATATTATGTCTTATAGCACTGGTGACTGTTTCTAATAAATAAATAAAAAAATAAATAATAGAAAAAAACCGCTTACTACTCGTGTGTACAAGCATTTCCTTGACAAAATCACTATCAAAGCTTTCTTCATAAATATATCAAGGTATAATATTAACCTGCAGACAACTTTTAGCTGCCGTCTGTGCTTCTTTTTGACTTATTCGCCGCAGGCGACAATTTTGTAATGGATTTTACTTCTGTCCCTGATACATACGCATTAAAGGCTTGGGGCGTATGATAAACACAATTTTATTTCATATCAATCATACGTATACGATTAAAAATTTTAATATAAAGCTCGAGTTAATCTGATTAACCTTGAATCACTTATTAGTACAATGAGCAGAATTTTTTTTTAATTAATATTTTTAACAATGCAGTTTTTGCCTATAAATTTCTCTTGACATTTTTTTTGGCATTTCAGCTCTCTTCTACCAAAATAATAGTTTTTCCATTTAGTAGATTTTTCTTAACGAAAGTAAATTTTTTTTTAATTTTTCCTTTAGTTTGGTAAGTTTTCAATTTGATCTAAATATTTATTCCGATTCTCTTCTTTTATTAATTTTCGCCTTTGCAGTGACTTGAATGATTTTTTGTTGCGCCTGGGCCAATTATTTTGATTTAGTGATTTCCTCTGTAAAAATTTTTAGCTGCATTTTAAGTTATCATCGCCAATTTAGAGTCCCACCGTAGCTATCAAAATTGGTTCACATAGTAAAAGAAAAAACACGGCGGTAGTGTGGAATTGTGCTGCGACGATGATTTTAATGCATGTCTTTCAGAAGTGACCGAAACATAAACGGTAGTATAGAGAACTTGAAATTACAATAAAAATCTCAGCAATTAAAATTCTGATAAAAAGCTGTTTATTAGGGCTTAATTTTTAGAAATAGCCCAATATATTTTTTTACCCTTATGAATAAGAAACAAGAACGAATTTTGTAAACCTTTGATTTTTTAAGAGGTGTGGTTGTTGTATAGTAAAATAAACTAAGCATGTTTTCTTATAAAAAAAAAGTTGAAAAATGTATCTAAGAATCTTCGGAATTGGCTACAAAATGTTGAAAAAAAATCGGTTCAATATGTCAGTAAAAAAAAAAAAATAAATAATTTTCCCTAAACAATAGAAACTTTTTATGCAAAATATTCTTTTGCGATGACGGATTTACGGTTAGTATTTCCTTAAATAAAATTTCAAATTGTTTATTTTAATTTTCTCGCATTAATTGAAGCCCATTTAAATTAAACGCAGTAAAAGTGATAATTGACATTAACCACTTATTTCGAAAAACTTTATCAACTCTCCTTACAAAAGGCAAATTGACCATTAACATCTTTTTTCTAAATGTCAAATACAGTTAAAAAAGAATTTGAAAAATCTAAAGGATTAATATTAAAACAATTCCACTCATACTATAAATACAAGCATGCACTAACTCACTCACAATCACACACTAAGTAAAACATATTTGTATATGAATTCATTTAGTCCTGCTGCCAAAAGTTGAACAAGAATCAGAGCAATAGACAGCAATTCGTTTTAAAAATTCCATTCCACAGCAATATTAACAAAAATTCAAACCTACTAAAAATGTTGCACTAAATGCAAACAGCCACAACAAAAACTCACACTCTCTCATGCAACTGCGAAATTGAACACGCACACACACGCATAGGTTTAAAACAAATCTGTGTTAAGCTGTAGTTTCATAGGCAAATGACTGACATGACGAGCCGTCAGGACTTCTCTAACAACAAAGTTTATAGAAAGCCAACGATAAATAAAATTGCAGGCGTAGTAGTATATGTTTATAAAGTAGGAGTCAAAGACCACTAACACATACACCCTCATGCACTCGTAGAAACCAAATAATATCTGTATTATTGTTTATTTTTTTCCATTTTATTCAATCTCTGCCGTTTATTCTTATACTCGTATTTGTGAGTAAATCTACTGTCACTCTCTCTCTCTCTCTCTCGCTCTATCTCATCTCTCAATTTGTTTCGCTGGCAGTTACTTTTTATGAAAATACAACTGGTGTATGTTCATGTTGCTCCTGCCGACGTAAATAATGATGACGATAGAATTGATAAAAATGATGATGATGATCATGACGTTGATTTCGTTGAAATTTTTGTTTACACACATACATACATATATATTTATTTACAATTGTGAATGTTTGTATCCCCTTCTCTGCCTCTATTTACGAGATGAATTCTGCTGAAGAAATATTTCATTTTTAATTTCAGCAAAAGAAAAAAAAAATGCAACAAAAATTCCTAATTTCTGTTTTTCCCAGGATCAACTGGAATTTTATTTTTAATAGGGTTTTCATTTTAAATCTGAAGGATATAAAGAAGGAAAAAAAGGATATGAAAAAACGTATATACTTATAATTATATTTTTTACCTCTTCAATTGGTACAGTAATTTACTCAATATTGATGTTTTGGTAAATGTGCTTATATTATGAAAGTTCCAAATTAAATTTGAAAGTTCGACTGTCTAAAATTCTCTGTTAACAGAAATATACACCGAAATTAATACATAACTCTACGTGCATTCAAACACATTATACGCTTAATATTGAAATTAAATTAAAATTTTCGAATATCAAAATGTATAAATTGTAATTTCATAAAACAACAGACCATGAAGATTTTATTATATTCAAAATCGAAATTAATTTTTCGAATCTGAAATTAAATATTCGCTGTACCAACTGTCGGATATAAATTCGAGTTTTCAGATATTATAATATATTTAAATTTGGGTTCAAAATATTATCTGTATTATCGAAAATAAGTTCGAATTATCGCATATGGTAAAATCTGTCCTTTCTTTCATAAAAATTTCAATACTATAAAAACTAAACTTCAAAAATGGCAATAAAGTCCATATTTAGAGTTCCGAAATTTAGACTCAAAAGCCCACTGTGCAAAATATCAGACTCAACATTGAATTTTCAATAGTGAAAGCATACATACATATATACACGTATACATATACTTTTTGCATAAAAATTTAAAAGTTTACATTTGCACTGCGGAACCGATATTGTACATAAATTTTAAATGAAATCTTGAAATTAAATTCGAATTCTGAATTAATGTGAAATTTGAACGTTTTATAAAAAAAATTTACACCTTCATTCAGCTCAAGTCTTAAAACTGTTATCCGAAAACTATCTGCATTAAAATTTAAATTGAAATCAAATTTGCGAAGTACAAAGTCTCCGATTTTATGAAAATAAGATTTAAGAAATGACATTATCTTGTGTTCGGAGCTAAATTCTGGAATTTGAAGTAAAAAATTCTGTGCTCCAACTAGCGGATCTTAGTTCAAATATCAGAATAATACAAAATCTGAAGGTTTCGCACAAAAGACTCTAAATGTTCTACTTAAGAAAACCCAGAATTAAGTTCGAAATTTCCATATTACAAAATCTGAATTTTTTTCCATAAAAATTGTAGCTGCTTTGCATACAAATTTCAATATCCCAAAAACTTGCTTATGAAATGCCGTTGTAGTAAAATTCAAAATTAACTTTTAAAATTTAGATTCAAAAACTATTGGTGTCCACCGCCGGTATTAAATTTTAAAACAGTTACAAGCTCTAAGCCTTTTGAAGATTACAATTTTATTAAAATTATTCTTTAAAAATGGCGCTTAATTCGAAAATTTTAATTTCGGAAAAATTTTCAATTTTTTTTAAATAGCGCTAACTTTAAATAATAGGAAATATATGCTCCTTAAATTCGCTGAGTAGAGCGTATCCAAAAAAAAAAAATAAAATTTTCCACTACCCTGGCGCATAAATCCGTCCGTAACTTTACTGGGCGGTGCGCATTCGAAATGTCTAATTTTCCATGACGAATAAATCAGACTTAATTTGAACGATGGCATGATTTATATTGGCCTTAAAAGCCGCTTTTGCTTGTGGCTTATTCGCAATGACCTGTGACTTGAGAAAATTCCAGCAGAAAAAGTGTAACGGGGTCAAATCTCACGACCTCGATAGAATACTCTCATCACGTCTGCGCAAGATGACCATGCCCTTAAATCGCTCATGCAAAATATACAATATGGCATGAACTGTATGGCACGTAGCACCATCCTGTTGAAACCACATGTCGTTGCTATCCACATCATCCAATTCAGCACAAAAGAAGTTGGTAATCATCGACTGATGATGGCCTAACCAACGTCCGACGTTATCAAAGAAATATGTACCGATGAAGCCGCCAATCCAAAATCCACATCAAACAGTGACTTTTTCGGGATGTATTGGACGTTCTTACATCTCATATCTCTTGGTATCGCCCCAAACTCAACAATTTCGAATCTATTCACCCAGAAATGAGCCTCATCGCTGAACACCCATTGCGATGAAGGTATTTTATCATTTGTTTTATCATTATCAGATGATGATTCATCTGTGGTGATTTGCAAAATAGATCGAATATATAACAGTCGATTAAAAATATATGGCCGCTATCAACTATCAAAGTTCGGAAGTCCTTTCTCAAAGACCCTTTATATACTCTAGTATATATTTATTCTATTTTGAGATGATTATATAAGCTTTTCTTTTAGTTGTGTGTACTAATTTTGTTTTAATTTTCCTCAATATTAAAATTTTACAATATTTAATATTTTTGTTCTTCTTAAAAATTCGGATAAAAATCGATTTTGATTTTTTGGTGAAAATTAGGGTCGAACAGAACAACCATTTTGATTAAACAATTTTATCATATCCATATTGTGACTTGGCCAAAGAAACTGAATAAATGACAGCCAATTGTTCAGGTGTAGTTTCAACAGTATGACCGCTATCAACTGTCAGAATTCAAGAGTCCAAAATAAATCTAAACCTTCGATCGTACTGGAAAAAAATTATATCTTTTCGGAAAAAATTTAAAATTTTTTATATTCAATTGCCCAAAAAACTCAGCTTAAAATTGTTGCTAAGAAAGTTTTAATCGTTTAAATCAAGAAGCCTCTTTCTTATTGATTTAAACGGTTAAAACTTTCTTAGCAACAATTTTAAGCTGATTTTTTTGGGCAATTGAATATAAAAAATTTTAAATTTTTTCCGAAAAGATATAATTTTTTCAAGAAGCCTCTTTCTTATTAAATTTGCTAAGAGATGGATCGTTTTTGACGGCTCAAAAACACTCCAAGGAGTTGGGGCGGGAACAGTGGGGCCTAGAGCACACAGGTCTATAACATTGAGCAAGGATACGAAAATTTTTCAGGCGGAACTTTACGCGATATTGGAAACTGTGGGGATCCTATCCGAAAGAGTACACAAGGGAATACGGGTTAAGACATTCTCCGACAGCCAATCGGTTCTTAATGCCCTGAGAGGCTGTACGTACATGTCCAGATTATTACTGGAATGTCACAACAGTCTCAATGACCTGGCGACTCATAATTAGATTACTCTGATATGGGTACCAGGGCATCAGGGTCATGCCGGGAATGAGATGGCGTACATCTGTGCTAGAAGAGGGACTGAAGGGAACTTCATTGGACCCACCCCTTCTTTTCTTTTCAACAAACGTCTCCTTAAAGGGGAGATTTCGAAATGGACATCGTCCAGGATTGCACAACATTGGAATGACATCAATGGGTTAGGTCACTCCAAGAAATTCCTACGCTTTGACGCTGGGAGGTCGGATCTGGCTCTAAGATTGGACAATAAAAGCCGCTGGTAGGGGCGCTCACAGGCCATTAGGTCAGGATGTAAAAATAGATCTCGCATGCCTCACAGAGGCATCTAAGTTGTTATGTCAATCGACTTTCTCCTACACTAACGCCCTTCCTATCAAAATTTTGTGGGAGGTTATTTTCCCCTAATGTTTTTTTATATAAATATATAAATATATAAATCTATATATATGAGTATCTTTTTATCCAACCCATTATCTGCTTGACCAGTTTTGTTAAATTATTTTACTTACTTTTTATTTAAAAATTTTTACGTTTTATGAATCTGTTTCTTCCATCTCTACATATTTGACATTTCAACATTTCATATTGTCCAAAAGCTAGAAGGGGAAAAGAAATAAATCCATTTGCAAGTAGCATGGCATTTTTTTATAGTAAAGGTACTGATTCTCAGTTAAGAACTTTATAACTCCAATTCTGCAAAATCCAGTGTAGTTATGTGGGTTTCATGTTCATGGAATTTTTTATACTTGTTTTTGTTACAGATGTACATATTTGCGTCTTCCTTGCAATAGATTTCTTTTATTTTGTTCATATGAGGGTAATGAAGCCAACACAATTTCATATACCAACACACACTGTCATTCAAGGATTCATACACCCATACACTGGCACAAAAATGCATGCAGTTACACAAGTTTGATGATGTTCATAAGGATTGAGGTATGAGTTGAGCGAATGCATCAGCATCATAAAGACATACAAATTGTTGGAAGTTTTTTTTCTTGCACAACAATTTCCATATATTGTGTGTTTTTAAGTGTGTGTGTGAGTGTTATTTGGTTTTTTGGGTTTTTCAAGCAAAAATTTCCATCCATCCATCTCGGCCAGATAATGATGATGTAGCGATTGTTGGAAATATTTTTTCCTATCATACGAGCAACACAATCGTTATGAAATGCCTAAAAGCCTCCCTAGAACCGAAAAATAAAAAATAAAAAAAGTAAAAGAAAACAAAAACGCAGAGAAGTAGGAACAAAATATAGTGGCAATTTTCATAAATATTTCATGGAATCGCAATTTCTGCCAACTGACTTCATATGGAAATATTTTCAAGTCCGTTGTGTTGCTTTTATTATTGGTTTTGCAGTTTTATTTACGGTCAGTTGGAATCATGACATGACTGACTGACTGGCTGACTGTTCGGTGTGATGTCTGTCTGATCAGGTTTCTGAATTGTTGGTTTGTGCTCCCTTGCCACCGTAGTGATTTAAATGAAATGCAATTGAAATGAACAAAATATTTGTTTGCAAAATATGAAAAGCAATTGTACGTCTGGTAAAATAGTTGTTAAATACGAGTAAGTAATGGAATAGAATTTATATTAATTTGAAATATTAATATTGAAATAGTTTTGTGCATAAAATTCCTCAGAAAACAAATGTTATTTTACAGAGTAAAACGATGCAAAGTCTATATAGAACTGCCAGTTCATGCCCAAATGCAAGAGAAGTGAGAAGGAGCTTGTAAAACTATTAGAAACAATGAAATGTGAAAATTTGCAAGGATTTCTTCTCAGGCACAGGTAGTCAAGCAAGGTAAACTAAAGCAGTATTAGTATTAAAATTTTCTAGTGTGAGTGTGTGTTTCATAAGACTGTGTATGTGATTTGCTGACTTCTGTTGTATCGAAATTCCAATACTAATTACTCGTACATCTTTTACTAGGGATCTATACTCCAAATATATTTTTTCTTTTATGGTGTTTTTTTAATGATACATCAATTACAAATGCGCAGATTTTACTTACGCAGGCCCATGCGAGTGACACCTTAGGGGAAGCTACTCAGCTCAGAAATGTTGACTGGAGAGAATTAGGGAACTACCTTCATGGCACGGAGTTCCTATAGGGTTATTTGTGCACAATATACCTTTTTACTGACCTATTTTACCTAACCTAACTTAGTCTATTTTTTATATTGTTGAAACTTATTTCTCCCCTACACCCTGAGCCTTATTCTGATAAAATCCTTTGGGGTTCACCAACTCTAATTTAATTAGCCACGGTCAGAATATAATTTATTATTCCTTAGCTGCAAAGAAAATTAATCAACACAAATATAAATATTCAGAAGTAATTTATTTTCGCTACAATAAATTTTTCGAAAAAAAAATCCCGCATCTATAAATTCCGCAGAAAATACAAAGGAAATATTGAATCAACTGGTTTGCATAGTAGCAACGGCGGCACGGTATTTTATTTTATTTTTTGGCGTATATGGGTTATTCGATTCCCGAAACTTGGCTCTTTTGCTGATAACGGCCAAAAGCTTGTACGTTACATGCCACCTGAAAGAACAGCGTAAAAGCGGCTTACACTTGCTCCTTCAAGAATAGGGTGCTATTTGTATCTCAGCCTACAATTAAGTTCCTTCAAGAAAATTTTGGGTATTCTTAAACCAAAAGTAATCAGAGTCCTCCTATCTGGTGCCACAGGAAGTAGTACCTTCTAGAACTTGGGCTAAATCTGTTATGGCTGAGGCCCATTTGGAGATGACGTGGTGACTGTAGTTTAATTCAAATCGCGGTAAAAAGTTCATTGGTTAAGCGTGAGGGTTGTGGGCCAATGATAGTGGCTGGCTTGCGAGTTTTCCTGCTACCATCAGTTAAAACTATAAGCCATGTTGCTAAGCAACAGAAACCTTTACCTAAAAGCGGTGGAGGAAAGATACCTCCAGCTCCTTAGTAAGAAGCTTGTGCATAGACCGTAACATTATAAGGGGTAGGAAGTGGATGCATCGAGCTACGTGGAGTTAGACCGAAATGTTGGTATTCAGGTTAATCTTAAACACTTCTCTTTTGAATAGTGACATCCAAATTTTGAAAGGCAAAGTATCGCCTTTCGAGTGCTTCTGGACAATATATCCGTTGGAAAAAAGCAACAATTAAAAACTCAATGAGTTTCTAGGAGTCAGTTACGCGATGTGTCTAACGAAACCCCTTGAGTTGCCATAATATAAATTGAATGAATTAAAATTTGAAATTATAGGTTATAAATATATTATTCAATTTATGTATTTTTATTCATATTATTCAATCGAAAAATGGTAATAACATTTTTCATTGTTTACTGGAAGTAATTACGACGCCAACTAAACTTGAAGGTAACTCCTACTATGGCTTTAATTAAGGTCAATAAATAAACTGCCGTTTATTTGTGCTTCTTGCCCTATTTTTTTAAATGCATAAATTGTTGTTAAAGTTTTCATTTGCAGGGAAACAAAATTTAGGTAATCGGCAATATTTCCCCGCTTTTATTATTAAGAGTATTTAACTCTTCCCACCAATAAAAGAAAGGGGGAATATCTGAGAACTTCCCAAAAACTCTTTTCAAAAAGTTTAAAAATGCTCTTGGCGTATGAGCAACATATGATAGATTAATTGAATAACACTCATACGCCAGGTATCACAAGTAAAAAATTATTTAATAAAATTCTGTTTAAAGTTTACCGATGAACATGCACACACTCACACACATACACATGTACGTGCTATTGTTTTAGCCTGATGGTTGCTCTTTCTCATGTTAGAGACAAACACCTGTTTGTTGTTTCTTGTTTTTGTACAATAACATACGAGTAACTGTGTGTTGCTGCTGCTACAGCAACAACAACAAAAAATGAAAGAAAACATTTTTGTTAAATTGAATAATGAAAAACAAAAATCAAACAGCAGCGCTCATACACACAAATAAAAGAAATAGAAATGGAATTTTTTCATTTAAATTGAAATATTTTTCAGTTAAATGCGAATCGTTTCTTTTTTTAATTATTTTCCGCGTTTTTTATTTAATTTAATTTTTATATTTTTTTTTTTTTTTTTTTTTTTTTGGTTTACAAAACAATCAAAGAGTACAAAGGTGGTGATTGCAACAACTATAAACATAAGAAAATTTACTACGAGTATTAAAATAAAAGCAAATGCAATGGCGGCAAACATTTAGCTGATGTTGTTACGTGGTGCAATGCATCATATCCTTGTTGCAAGTAAACGAGAGCATGAAATAGTCTCAACTATAAAAAAATATAGGCAAAAAGCATTTAATAAACAACTGCAGCATTTGGCATACAGATGAGTGAATGTTTTCCGTGAAACTGGATCCTTTGAAACAGTTTGCCTTTACACATGTAAAAGTGGAAATGGACGGCTTTAGCTGCAGTGAAGACTTAAATTTACGTAAATAGAACGGAAGCGTCAGTTGTGTGATGACTGATAATACAATGATGAGTTTTATTGTCTTGCTTCAATTTCAGGATACCCTGAATTATAAGAAAATATTTTACGGGAAAATTTATCTTTTTACATGAAAATTTTATTTAAGTTTACATAGATTTTCAAACTGAAACTGTAATTACTATTCTGGTATGAAATTGAAATTTTTTTAAAATAAATATCTGTGCGGCATGATATAACCCGCGGAAAATAACTCCCCTAACAAAAACAAACAAAAAAATGACCTTAAAGAAAAGCACACAGGGAAAATACAACGATTTCCCATTTGGGCATCTATTTCATCTTTTAGAGTCGGCTATTTTTATTTTGGGTTCCTCATTTTGTATGAAATAATAACTCAAAAAAGTTTAAGGAAATAACACCTTAAAATATAAATGGGAACTTATTTCTTTTTGCAATCAATGTAAAATTTCTTTATTTATCTGATCAAAATGTCAAAATTTTCCATAAATCTGGCATTGTTGCGGCCCTCTGTTTCACTGGGAGTTAAAGAATTAAATATAAAATATAAAAATTCAAAATAAAAACACAAACAAAAAGAAAATGTTCATAAATAAAGAGAAATCTTAAACCTAAATATATAAGTTATGTTGGCTTTAAGGCAACTGGCCTATTTTTGTCGACCTGTTACATGAAAAAACCCCACAAGAAAACGTCCAACGGGTTCGAATCGCACGATCTCAGTGGCTTGTTCACATCACTTCGAATTTAGGTTACTATACCCTCAAGTAACTCGTGCAGAAAGTCCAATATGGTTTGATGTCATTTGATTCATCAGGGTCTTGTATTATATCGAAAATTGGAGTACTATTGCATATGAAATAATGTCTACTTTCTTACAGGGTTTATTTCTTATTACTTTAGTGGAGTTATTTCCCCGAGGGTTATTTTGCGGAGCCACTTGTATATATTTATAGTATGAAAAGCCTTGGCAACTTTATTTGCCCTTAATTTGTTACGCGTTCGAAAACTCTATAAAATACAATTTGCCAACAAAATATGTGCTTGTAGAAGCAAAGAGTTGCGTTTGTTTCTTATTCTGATGTATTTGGTGGTTACTTTGGCATGGAACACTGCATCGGTGGCATAAAGGAAATTCAGAAATTTTCTCATTTTATTAAAAAGCAATCGTCGAATGTAAAAGAAAATTGTTAATTAACATACAATAAAATACAAAGTCACATACATATTTACCATATATACATGTATTCCCTACTCAATTACAAATTTATATTAATTTGCATAAATGATATTGGAGTTCTATTTACATTAAAAAAAATTTTATATAGATGAATTTTTTTTTATTGAGATACTCGAATATTTTTGAAACATATTAGCGGCTTTCAAGCTTAGTAGTTTCTTTACAGCCCCTTTTGAATTTGATACGTTTTTTTTTTGATGTATCAAATAAATTAAAACTCATACTTGTACACACTGCGAATAAATTTCAAAGAATAAAATAAACTTAATTTTTATTTTAATCTCAAAACGTATCACTCAATTGATATACACGAAGCAACTAACTGAAGTAAAAATCTTCAAAATGCCACAAATTTTATTCATGTCAGTTTTTTCCCCCTCCATTACACCTCTTGGAAGCATTTGGCTTCTACAAAGAATCGTCCATCTTATACGAGTTGTTGCAGTTGTTTTCGCATTGTTTCGTTAATGGGTTTTTGTTGCACCTAAGTAGATGACTGGTCTGCTGCAACAGGTCTGGATAATGGGACTGGCATTTGTTGATGCCTAGAAACATCGTCCTCTGTGTATTTAGTGTAATGGTGAGGAACCATGCTAATCTTTGATTCCTAGTTTTTTCTTAGGGGGTGGTGGCTGCCTGACCTTTGTTATGATGTTATCCTCTTTTCGAAGAAGGGGGTGGTCAGGGATGGATATTTGGAGGGTTGAAACTACTTAATTTTAAAATTCGAAAAACCATGGTAAAAAAATTTTGTCCTCCGCCAGGGAATGTAACCACTATACCAAAGCACCATTCATGCCAGTTTAGTGCGCTCCATCCAGGACATCTGATCCAAGAAGATCTGCTAAAAACTCGATTTTTTTAGAAACCGCGGTGAAATCAGTAACTTCCTATTTGTAAACCTGGAAGGAAACGTGGCTTTTTTATTTTTTTGTAAGGACTTAAGTTGATTTTCTTAAGATTCTATGGTGAGACCTGGACTGGTTGGAATCAAGAACACTTCAGAAATATAACTTCACAACAAATAATTTTTTTAATGGTTCAAACAAAACAGAAAAAATACCCTCTAATACATATAAACAAATTTTTAGGGCAATTTATAATTTTTCGGAATTTTCATTTCTGAAAAAAATTTGCCATAAAAATGGAAAACCCATTCATCATGTTACCGACAAACTCGCAAAAGTGATGCGATTTTAAAGCATAGTGAGTTGCTTAAAATATTTAACGTCCATATATAAAAATTTTTTTATTCCTTATAATCTTTGCACTCGATAAGAAATATGTAAGAAATAAAAAATAAAACAAAAAAGTCCCTACTTGCATAAAGAAAATAGTTTTCACAGTTGAAAAAAGGTTGGTATGAAACTCTGAAATAATGTTGAATCCAACATATGTTTCATGTGCGACTTATTTAGAAAACAACATGTTCTTTTTCTCACCGCTACATTTTTTTTAGAACAGAACACAAACCTGTAGGAGGGGCGAAATATGTGAACATTTTAATTAGAAACGAAAAAGCCATTAATTACCCTTTACAGTGTTTTCTTTTCTGGAAAAACTGCAACGTTTTGTTGATTAATAAATTTGAAGTCTATTTATTGTTCTAACATAAAAAAATATAATTGTGTTACAGGACTACATGCCAGTGATGGAAAAGTTGTTACGATCGTACTTTTTTTGATACTATTTGATTTGAAAAAATACCGTGTTACTCCTCTGTTACATTTGATACTCTCAGTGATACGTCTTAAATTCATCTGTTTTAGTATAGCTATTGTTTGTTTTTTACATTACTATTAGTTAAAATAGATTGTTTAGTTATAATAATGAATTTGTATTTAAACATATATGTATATTTATGTCCTCTGTTAATTTTTTTTTGAATTTGTAAAATTTTATATTGGGTATTTTTTAAGGTATAAAACTTTAAATTGAAATAAATCCTAGGTGAACAACGCTACTGGTATAGATTTGGGCTTATTTGAAGGACAATACTCAATGATTTTGACTTTAATGTGATGGAGGTAGTTTGTTTTGAAATGGTCTTAAAATGTAAGAGAAAATTATTTTCGAAATAAACCCAAATCCATTCAATTGGCGATATTTATCTAGGGGCTTTTTCAGTTTAAACTATAATGTATATCTTAAAAAGTACAAAATAAATTTTAAAAATGTTTTGTTTATAGGTAAAATGAACTTTTTATGTATTGATTTATGGTTTTTGTTAACTTTTTGTTTTCATAAAGATTTTTTTACTGTTTAATAAAAATTTAAAAAAAATTAAATTTGTTACTCTTGAGGTTAAAAAAGTACTCTCAGAAAAATTTTTTGGTACCGAAACGAAAATCTCATTTCCCATCACTGCTACGTGCTCTCTCTCTCTCTCTTTCTGTCGCTCCTAGTAAGTTTACGTTCTCTTTTTTGTCTTTAAAAGTTTGAGAGATTAAAATTTTTTTAAGAAAAAAGCGCATCAGCGTTTGAAATTGTATTTGGGTTACAGATAAGAAAATCTAAGTGCATCCTTAAAACTTGCACATTTATTTATTGGAGTCGTGTAAAAAGGTGGTTATTAAAAAAAATTTTATTTAATATATTAGAATATTAATTTATTCTATCAAATAGATACCCCAACCTACCATATCCTGGCTATTTTGATTTTACCCTAAATCTTCTTTAGTTTTTTTTCATAGACTTAATCATCCAAACTGGCCTTTGTAGTGTACTAGACTCGTAGTGCGAAGGTCACAGGTTCGAATCCTGCCGCAGAACTCTTTGTGTTTGATAATTAAAGGGAGCGCACAACAATCCTTCACTGGCTTAAGTGTATGTCGTATGACATGGGCTATCGCACCCCTCCAATCAACCTAGCCTAACCTAACCTAATCATCCAAAACTTTATGAAAATATAAAAAAAAATTAATACAAAATATGTGTCCTGTTCATTTAGATAAGAACACGTTTAAAAATTCAATATCAGTCTGTAGTTGTTGCTGCAAAATAATAATACCAATAATTATAATGATAATAGTAACAATAATAATAATAATAATAATAATAAATTTTAATAAAATCTTTCAGTGCTGAAAAAATAAAGGTAGAGATGTATGTTGCATTATGTTGCATGGTATGCATCCTTCCAGAAATTTAATCGACTATCATTCAGCAATTCATTCACTCATTCATTCGTTATTGCTATAAATGGTAGTCATGCCATATTTAATTTATGATGAATACATATATGTTTATAATAAATTTTGAAAGTGTGAGTATGAAGCCTTTTGATGTGTATGAATCCTTTCCTTTTTTGGCAGGATGGTTGGCAAAAAATATTTCATTCACAAAAAACTGTTTTCATTAACCTCATAAATGTTTTTTTTTCATAACTCACATATAAAACACAGAAATATTTGTTAACAATTATGATGAAAACATTTTGATGTGTATTTGTAAAGGGTGTCTCAAAATTCTTGGATAATTTCATATCAAAGATCTTAATGAGCGACGAAGCCCATTTCGGCGAGTAACAAACAAAATTTTTTTGGGGCATATGAAATGCATGAAGCGGCATTGCGTTCCCTTAAAGTGACTGCTGGGTCTCAACAGAGAGAAGCAACCGCTCACACAGCTAGGTCAACAATGGAGATTTTGAGACACCAATTTCCAAGTAGAAAGATCTCCCCCTTATGTAAATTAGAACTGTTCGTCCAGATCAGCAGATCTAATAGCACCTGACCTCTTCCTTTAAAATCTCGCCATAAACCATGAACTTTGCAAGTCTTAAAAATTTACATTGAAGAATAATTCGCCAATTTGCGCTGAGATGCTTTGCGGACAACATCTGAAAATGCCGTAAAACGGGCGCAATTATGCACCAACTCCGGATGTGGCCATTTGAACGATATAATTTTTTTCAATCAATGTCATCAATTTCACACTTTCAAATAAACTTTTCATGAAAACAAACCTCTTTTTTCATTTATATCAAAATGGCAGGCACACTACCTTTGCGCAATTCTTTTTCCATATATTCAAAACTAACGGTTTCTCATTTCTGAAATAAATACTACAACGTTGTCGACACCTTCACAAAATGTTGCCCGTTTTAGTCTCACAATAGAACAAAAATAGTTGCTTGAAATATTTAATGTCCATATATTAAAGTTTGTGATTTTGGCTGTTCATACAAATTAAACAAATTTGTTTGTTTGCGCAGAACGAAACAAATTTCTCATTTGATTTGCGTAATATTTTCTCAGGAATGCTGCTTAAATTTCAACTGCTCCTAGAGTTTCCGTTGCTAAATTCAAGCCAAATTTTCTAATCATATTTGGTATACAACTTATATCTGCTTTATTTTTTTATTTATTTATTTGTTTGTTTATCTTACAATTAAAATTACAAGATAAAGAGATAAAGAGCAATAGCAACGTAGGCCTTCAGCTCAAATGTTATATAAAAATTAACTATAACTATTAACTATATATTAACTAAATATTATGCTATATATAAAATATTTATATATGTGTAGTTTATTTATTTACAGTTCTTTGTATTATTATTATTTCTGGTTATATTTCATTATACAAGTTGGCTTTTTTCAGAAACTTTGTTAGTAAAATGATATTGGCTATTGAAGGATGGGATAAGGAGTGGATAGGATTAGAATTTGAAAATGTAGAATTTCTTTCGTTGTTTAACAGCGGGCAGTCGCACAGGTAATGTTGTGGCGTTGTTGGAAAGTTTATATTGCAGTTACAAATTGGGTTAAAACTAGAATCAAAAAATATTCCGTGTGTTAGTCTCGTGTGGCCCAATCTAAGCCGCAGAAATTTGTTGGAATCTAATCTTCTAACCTTCTTGCCATATTCCGTTAAATAGTCGAAGACAGTTAATTTATTGGGATTAGTTAGTTGATACCATCTGGAGCAGGAATTATAAATATTTTCAATATCTTTTAAGGTGAAGTAATTAACAATTTGTTTCTCAATATCTCTGCGATTTAAATTGATATATCTGCTTTATTATTTTTTATGTTATATAATTTTTTTTTTTCAATTTTATTTGTAGGATTATTTTATTTATTGAATTTAATTATTTTCTGATGACCATCAAGCATGTGTAGAATGAATTATAGGAACACCCTTTATAAAATTTTCATGTGTTTGATTTGATAACAAATGCAAAGGATATAAAATGTGTGTATGTATGTGTCTGTAGTTTTATATTTGTTGCATATGGATGTTAACCCTTATATGTGTGAGAAAAGACGAAAATCCTTAGCAGGATCAGCAGGTGTTTGGAAAAAATTCAACCCAGGCGGAATAAATCATTCTTGCAATATGTAAAATAGAAATGACACTAGCCATACTGAGCCGTCGGTAGTTGTAGTATTTCCAGAATAAATAATAAAAACAGGAAGAAAACCCGAAAAGCTTGCGCAAGTTGCTCTATCCCAATACGCATGGGCGTAGCTAGGTATGGGCCTAGAGGGCCGTGGCACCCACCTAATTCTATAAAAAAAATTTAAATGCATACAATATAAAATTATTAAAAAATGCACAGGGTATTGTGGACGAATTGCTTTTTTTCTATTCAAGAAAACACAGCCAATTTAGGAATAGAGATGTCTGTTCCAAGGATAGTCTCTCGTCAAACGCACCGTTCAAATCCCCCGTTTTCATCACCTGCTGAATACTGGAAGCGATCTATATATATTCCTTATATAGATTCTTTAATTTCATCACTGGACAGAAGATTTAATGAAGAGAATAGGCCAGCGTTTGCAATTCATTGTTTGCACCCGTCAAACATGCTTTCTTTGAAGCTGGAAGAGCTTAAAGATGCCACAAAAACGTTTGAGCATTTTTATGAGTTGAATGATTTGGAAGGAGAAATTGAGCTTTGGTATAATTCTTGGCATTAAAAAAATGGGTAAAGAAATATAAGGAAGGCGTTATTAATTTCATTGTCACAGCCGTGCACTACTGCAACTGTTGAGTGGTCATTTAGCACTTTAAGGCGAGTAAAAACATGGTTGCGCTCCATAATGACTGAAGCTTGTTTAAACGGTAAAATCATATGCAATTTTACTTATTATCAAAAAATAAGTATATTGTATATTGCAGGACTATGTATGCTAAGCGTCCACCGAAGTTTGGTAACCGAGAAGAAGGAAGAATTTTTGGAAAAAATTCTAGGAAATTTTTCAGAAGATCCACGCAGATTACTCCTCAAATAGATCGAAATTGTAATAATCATAAAATCATAATCACAAAAAATCATAATCATAAAAAATCATAATTTTCGTGGCACCACCCTATTTCATATCCTGGCTACGCCCTTGCCAATACGCAACAAACATTCAACCAATCGAGCTTTATGTGAAACGTGTTTTGCATAGATCGCCATAAATATACATATATTTTAGTTCGTTTATTAATTTTATTTTTTTATATAGTGTAAAATAATTGCAATATATAATGAAATAATGCAAAAATATTAGTTTGCTTTTAATATTTAGTAGTAAAAAATGCGCTATTTTTTAATTCAAAGGGCATAACCGAAATAATACTTAATTAATTGACATAATATAGCCTGTCATCCTGGGTGCCAGGGTGGCACTCCCTCCCAAGCGAATAAAAAGTCTCCTTTATAAAAAGTGAATTAAAATAAAAGTTAAGGCTTCTCTAAAATCTTTAGCCGTCTAGGACATCTGTACAGTTGGATAATTGCAATTTAAAAACATACCCTGTGTCACACATAAGGGTTAAAATAAGAATGAAATAAAAAAATAGTTTGTCATTTTTTATTTAAACGCAAGATAAACATTTTTTTCATTACAAAAAAAAAGAACAAATGTTGACTACAAAATATTTCATGATCGAAATGTGAAAAATCTTAATTAACTCGATTTGTTGTTACAATTTTGAAATATTTTCTGCGTTTTATTATTATTAACAAAATAATATAAATAACGAAATACATATTAATTTACACTGAAATCGTTTAAAAGAAATAAAATCCATTTTTGCACAATAAAACTCTGTTTACTTTTTTTCAATATTGAACTTTAAATAAAAAATTTTGTAGAAAAAATTCAAAATTCTTCAAATATAATTTGGTAAAGCGGATAATTTACCGCACTTTCAAAGGTGAGTTTGTTGGAAAAAAGCTTCGTGGATTATTTTTAATTAAAATTTTCTAATTTTTTATTCACTCCATCTCACGCCTAGAAGTTTTCATTTCAAATTAACTTTCGCTTTAAAGACGAAAAAGAAGTTAAAATTAGTGTTTGTAAGCACCTTGGATAATTATCATTTGAAATTTAACATTTACTTTTTTTTAGCATTACTTTTGCTTTGTAGCTAAAAGTGCTTCGTTGTTGTTGCTGTTGCTGCTTTTCTAATGTTTGAATTTAAAAGATAAATTTATGCAGCTGTTATCACAGCCAATTTGTTGTTATATTTTGTATTTATATTTACGTGTTTATATTGTTGCTGTTGTTGTTTTATATTTCTTTATTGTTTGTTTAAACAAGAATGAAAAAGACCATAAACTAGTTTTGATTTTTAATCCGATATTGTTGATTTCGTTTGAGGCAACATGTACGATAGAGCCGTACGGCCGACCATCATGACTGGGTTCTTTAAATTGTGTTGTTCAATATTGTATCCCCGTATATTTTTCTATGCTTTAATGTTTTATCTCTTATAACGTGTTGGCTGTTGTACTAATATTAACAAGAAAGTACTGCTGCATTTTCTGTGTTGAAATGACAGTGGGATTGAAGAGGAAAAGTGAGAAAATACATATATCAATGAAAGAAAAAATTTTATATAAACACAAAATACTTGTTCATTTCAATACTTTTATAGAAGATACTTTGGCAGAAGATATGTTTTTCAAAAGGTACTTTTTGAAAACAGATCCTTTTCTCAAAATGTATTTTATCTCCAAAGGTGTCATTTTCAAAAGGTACTCTTTTCAAAACATATTAGTTTAAATATTTATTTTTAGTTTATTAGACATTTATAAAAGGTACTTTTTTAATCGAGATCTTTTTGAAAGACACTTCTTTAAAAGATACTACTTTAAAAAACAATTTTGTAAAAGGTAATATTTTAAAGGGTACTTCTTAATAGAGTTCTTTTTAAAAGATACCTTTTTAATGTGTACTCCTTGAAAGACACTTCTTTGAGAAATACTTTCTTAAAAATACCTTTTTAAAAGCAACTTTTTTAATAGGTACCTTTTTTAAACGTTCTTTTTAAAGGTACTTTTTTTAAAAGTACTTATTTAAAAGGTACTTTTTTAAAGGTACTTTTTTAAAATTTACTTTTTTTTAAAAGCTACTTTTCGGAAGGTACTTGTGCAAAAGGTACTTTTTGAAGGTACTTGTGTAAAAGATACTTTTTCAATAGATACTTTTTCAAAAGATACTGTTTTCAAAGGTACTCTTCTTTTGTAAAAGGTAGTTTCTTAAAAGTTACTTTTTTGAAAGGTACTTCTGTAAAAGGTACTTTTTTAATGTGCTTTTTTAAAAATTATTCTTCTGAGAGGTACTTTTTTAAAATGTACTCTTTTAAAATATACTTTTTGAAAATGTATTTCCTTAAGAGGTAATTTTTTAAAAGATAGTTATTAAAAGGTCTTCTTTAGGTACTTATTTATAAAGTCCTCTTTTTAAAAGGTGCTCTTTTAAAAATTTCATTTTTGAAAGATATTTTCTGGAGAGTTCTATTTTTAAACCATACCTGCTTAAAAGTTGATTTTTAAAAGGTACTTTCTTAAAAGTTTCAATTTTAAAAGTACTTTCTCAAAGGTTCCATTTTTAAAAAGTACTTTCTTAAAAGCTCCATTTTTAAAGTTCATTGTTAAAAGGTACTTTCCTAAAAGTTATATTTTTAAAAGGTAATTTCTTAAAAGTTAAAGTTTTAAAAGGTACTTTCTTAGTTTCATTTTTAAAATGTACTTTCTCAAAAATGGTTGGTCGCTTCCCTTTTAAAAAGGTTCATTAGAAGAAAATTTTGATTCGAAAAATTATATCTTTTAAAGGTTCTTTGCAATAGTTTTTGAAAAGCTCGTTAAGAGAAAAATAAAGAAGTGGTTTCTGGAACAACTGCCCTCGTATGTATGATTTTCAAAAAATTTTTGATAAATTTGTCCCACAGTTCATATGCATAAAATAATAATAAGGTAATGAAAAGGTAACTTGCATTATCTGCGCACATTTGATCGTTTGTTAAATCATTTTATCTCTATTTAATTTTTCTATAACTTCTTTGAAAGTTTTATTTGGAAAAGACTCTAAATATTGTCTCTATAAATAAAAAAAAAAGTTCAACAGCTTTGAATAAACAAATATTTTTTGTTTATAAATTTGTCTAAATAGAAAAATATGAGTTACAAAAAATCTACACGTTAGAAAAAAAGCCGTGGCAACAACAAGAGCCAATGAAAAAAAAACAATTTGTTTGGTTTTTCGATGACCCATTTAGATTAAAATTGTAACGAAATGCAAGACAAGAATTTAAATGTCGTTTTAAATAAATTAATTAAAGAACTAAGCGCCAAAAGAACTTTGTTTTTATAGGTGATGAAAGCTTTTAAAAATAACGGGCCTCTAATTATGACAATTTTATTAAAATTAGACACATTTTTAAGTTTTTTTTTTTATTAAAATATTCTCAGAGAAACCGTAAAAGCAAATCACCAAATGACTTTAAAGTTTCTTAACGAAGAATATCAAAGCAAAATGGTTTAATAGTCTTTAAATTCTGTTTAGATTATCAAATCAATCGATCTTATACGTACCGTCCATTCAAAATACTCCTAAGCTTAGCCAACATATTAACTTTGAAGGAGTACTGGGGGTCGACTGAGTCTTGTAGAGCTGCAAGTTGAAATTTTAAAAAATTATGTATAACTTGTGATTACGATAAAAAAAGAAATCAAATAGTATGAAGGGAACTAAAAAATTAACTCGGTTAATTTTTAAAGGATATTTTTGGTCCTTTTTATTATTTAAAACTTCTCTCTATATATTATATAGTGACTGACCTTCGTAGACTAGTAGGTAGTGTACTAGACTCGTAGTGGGAAGGTCCCAGGCTCGAATCCTGCCGCAGAACTCTGGCAGTTTGTGTTTGATAAATAAAGGGAGCGCACAACAAGATTCACTGGCTTAAGTGTATGTCGTATGACATGGGTTATCACACCCCTCCAATCAACCTAACCTAACCTA
Organism: Germaria angustata; assembly: GCA_963681545.1. Taxonomy (NCBI): domain Eukaryota; kingdom Metazoa; phylum Arthropoda; class Insecta; order Diptera; family Tachinidae; genus Germaria; species Germaria angustata. Next base: position 52,586,095 of record OY813001.1, on the reverse strand, counting down.
ACCTACTATATACTAATTTCATTTGCTTGAAATTTGATCTTGTTCAACATCTCGAAAATTAACAAAAGCAATAAGGGTAGAGCTTTATTGACAGTTAGTGTATAGAAAGTATTTTGATGAAGTTTTTGTAGTAAAACTATGAAAATTATTTCGTCGTATTACCTAGCAATCAGTACGATAAGTGCCAATTTTTTATGGTCGAATTGACGTGACGCTACACATATAACGGGTAATTTTTGGTGAAAAGTTTATTTCACGTTTGGGGTCGGTCAATTGGCCGCCTACACCATGTGATTTAACACCTTTAGACTATTTTTTGTGGAACTATGTTAAGGCTCCTGTCTATAGGGACAAGTTCGCAATGGTTGACGCAGTGGAAGTTATTCGTGAGATTCCGACCGATATGTTGGAGAGAGTATAGCAAAATTAAACCCAGCGTATGAACCATTTGAGGCGTAGCCACGATCAACATTTACACGAAATCATATTTAAACATTGAACTATATAGATCGTTTTATCGACATTTCTCAAAATTTTATGTGGTTTTTTTAAAATCAAATCCAAAATCACTTAAAAAATCACCCTTTACAACTTTTACAGTAATATCATTTAGATAAAACCCCATCGAATTTTATCTTTTGTATATACAGTATAACCTCGCTTAACGCAACTAATAAAAATTTTGGGCAGTTGGGCAGATAATTTGAGAAACTGAGACGTAAATTTGCGGACTTCCAAATTCTAATACATATCAACATTTTAATGACTTTCTTAGGAACTCTTTTTTACTGGTTTATGCACCTCTTCCCTTTGACGGCAATATTAAAGCAATTAATAATATCATGGCATAACATTTTACATTTAAGGAAACACTAATGAATACATCCAAATTCTGGAAATAAAATACAGAAAAGTTAGATTTTTTTCTTTAAGAAAAGTTGCACTAACTGAGTCAGCAATAATCGATAGGTTGCATTGATCGAGTGTTGCTTTGATGAACGAGGTTCTACTGCATGTGAACAACTTTTAATAAACTTTTAACAAAGAAATTAAAAACTTTGACCCACATACATATCTATCTCTTCAATTCTAGGAATTATCTTTTTAATTATGTCCATGAGGGATTTATGTCGTCGATAATTTTTATTTCATGGCACCAGCAAGAACTAATAAAAATTAAAAATATTATAAAAGCATTTATACGATATAAAAATCATTAGCCACCAATGAAATGTCTACTGTATATTTTATTTTGTATTAAATAAATATAAAAAAGAAAAAAATTAAAATTAATTCTTTTTTTTTTTTCTTCATCTTCTCTTGCAGGTATGTATCACTCCACATGTTCTAAAATCACAAAGTCTTTTAAATAATGGCTTAGGAATAGACTAAAAAAGAAACGAATGATAATATAAAACTGGTAACTATAAAATAACAAGTTTATTAAACAAAATCATTGTTAAACTTTGAAAAAAAAAACCCCACCATAAACACATTTGATATTTAAAAAATAAATTTATATGTAGTATATTTATCTTTTTATTTCACATTTTTAACTATGAAATACAAAATAAAGATTTATAACTGGTTTCTCTATATTTTGCCATTTTCTAAATAATTACTGACTAAAAATCCACAAAACGAAACGAGGCAGCTTAAACAAAATCTTTAACATTCTAATTCTTCTAAAAATTTAACGCTTTATTGACTCACTCGCGAGTCATTGAAATCCAATACCAAATGATAAATGACAAGGCTACTGGCTCACTGGCACTAACTCAGACTCAAATACGATCAGTTAAAGTTGGATGCTGGTGTCTTTAGTTTCTACTGAATTAATATCAATACGAATAAACTAGATTCTTGTGACATTGATCTCAAAGTGATTTGTGTGCGAAAGAAAATAAACTTGATCTGTTGCACATACAGTCAGTCAGTTGTATTCAACATGCGTACAATAGCAATCACATACTTTCTCTCCTCTCTGTTTTAAATCTTTCCGTATTTTTTTTCATTATTTTTTTCTGTTTTTTAATCACTATATTTTTTATGTGAGAAACTAAATTTTTTTTTAAGGATTGTATTTTTCTTAAGAAGTTTTTATTTGAATCTCTTACTAAATCATTTTCCTATAATTCGTTGTCCTTATATAGTTCGTTAGGCTATGTGCGTCCGATCTTGTGTCTCTGTATACATAACGATCTGCTTCGTGAACGAACACTACTATAAAAAGGAAATGGGAACGATATATATCATAGCGGGGAATAATGAACAGGATCAAGGGTGGCGATCAGAGCAGGCACAATATTTTTTATTTGCGATCGGGCTGTATACAGAGACACACGACCGAAAAAACTATGTACGGACAACGAACAATGGGAAAACAATTTAGTAAGAAAAAGAAGACTGAAAATGGCATATAGCCGAAACAGGACAATGGCATGACGGAACATCATTCCAAATTCAAGCAAACACCTTCTTAAGAAAAACACAACTCAATTTCTCTTAAAAAAAATATTGTGATCAAAAGATAGAAAAAAAATTAAAAATATGGAAAGACCGTGGACAGTTTAAGAGGAAAAACATATAATAGAAAAGTTGTTCCTTTGCTCACTATTTATATTGTTGCCTGCTCTCTGGTGTGTTGTGATGGAACCATATTTCGACTACAGTAAAAAAATTCGGTGCAACAAGTCGTTGGGGGCCATACACCACTTTGTAGTGGTCACACGGTTGCCCTTATTGTCGAGTGGGAGCAATCAGGGCATAAAACGCGCGGATAGCTGTCATATCATGGGAAAAGTAATGTACCCGCTCGGTTGAGATGCCTACAGCCACGTCACGCGGGTTTTCGTTTTAGGATCGTCGTGCCGACTTTTAATGTGCGACTTGAACGTTTGACGACGTTTGTAGTTGTGCGACTGCAACGGAACTCAAGGCGCTTTTTAACCCTTGAAATTGATGGTGTACTCGTTGAGTCCCCATAGTATTTATGGGGCCTATATCCAGTTTTGGCTATGATTGTTTTACGTAAAAATAAAGTTTAGTCAGGGCACGAAATTAAATTTTTCCATTTTCGTTAAAATTTCTTGAATGGCTGTCAAAAACGGACATTTTAATAGAACTGAAATGAATTTTTAATCAATATCAATTAAGATCCGTAATTTACCCTGCACGATATTGATGATATCAAATTTTTCCATGATTTATCAGATTTTTCATCACCCACACAACTTTTTTTCAAATAGACTTTTTCCTGAATTGATAAATTCACGTTTCCAAATCTCTTTATTTCTCATTCATGCGAATAAAATGAACAAAAAACCTTAATTTATTGGATTTATTACCTTCCATAAAGGGTTAAATGCTTAATTACCATAACATTCATTTGGGGTGTTTAAGCATTTAAATCATTTTAGACTTTTAAGGAGATTTGCCATTTTTATTAGACTCTTGATTGTTTTTTAAACTTCATGATTTTTTTTAATACAGTTAAAACAAGTTGAAAGTTTATTTTTTAATTGATTTTTTTTAGAATTTTAATAGCTCTGCTATGAATTAAACAAAAAAAGTGTGACTCATAATTTTAGTAAAAATTTTGTTTTAAATTCACAAAATAGAAAGAATTGTTTACGAGTATGAGTTTGAATATAAAAACACAAGTGCATAATTATTTTGAATTACCCAGCGGGTCGTGAAGTAAAATATTTTCACTCGTTTTACAATACTTTTGAATAACATTTTATTTATGTCGCATTAAATCTATTACGCACTACCAAATTAAAATCTCTTAATTCTACATTTATAAAATGTAGAAGTCAAAAGTGAAGGTCGTATGTATATGGCAAGATCTTGAGAAATAAATGCAAAGTTTTTAAGGAAATTATTATGGACTTAAAAAAATATATAAAAGTAAAGATGAGTTCAATTTTATATTCAGCAGAATTAATATGTATTTGTTAAGAGCGATAAATATCAATTAGAAATTAATAGTCTCAGTATCAATAGAAATTAATAGTCTCCAGTTTTCTTATAATTTACGGTTGCTATAGAATACTAATTATTCCAATAAATTAAACAACTTTGTGACCGTTTTACAAATTTAAATTTTATTTAAAAAAGCATATACAAATAAATTTTTCCAAACAAAATTTTTGAAGTTGTTTCTGGCAGAATTTTAAAACAATTTCAAATTTACTGAAAAAACTCATTTCAATATCAAAAATTAAGAGCCATAAATTTTTTTGCAACTTAACTTTTTATGCCACAGAAAGCTTCCTCAATTAGAAACCAAAAAAAAAAAAAGAATCTATAAAAGATCAGGAAATTAGCAAAATTTTGTGAAATCGAACTTAATCATCAAAATTATTACAAATTACTTTTAAGCTCCCAAAGTCCCAAAAGTACAGAATATTGAAACATAAATATATAACAAAAAATAAATATATAAATAACTCCGCTTTAAAGAAACATAATCACATCTGAAAAAAAAAAAACACTTGATGGAATACCATTAAAGTTTTGAAAATGTTAACTTCCCTGTCGACATGTTTTGGTATACTCTCAGATGTAATTCTGATTTTTTTTCTACATATTAACAGATTATTGAGAAACACTTTCTCGTAACTTAAAAGTTTGGGTTTTTTGAGATATGACAGCGACGCCATCTCTAGAAATTTTGTAAACAGCTTCCTGTTAAGCTTGATTCGGAAAAAATTTCGGAGTGATTAAAAAACATTTTTTACGAATTTTTTCCCAATTACAATTAACCAATTTAAATAAAATTAACAGCATTCATATCATTTTTAAAAGCCCAAAAAAATTATAGAGCTAGAAAACCAATTTGATAAAAAAAAATCGGAGTTTTTAAAAAAACACTATGTTTGAAAAATTTCGATAACAATTTCCCTGGAAGAAATATATAAGCAGCTTTAAAAAATTTTCAGAAAATTAACGAAACCATAAAATCAATTTGGGAAGAGCTTTTGGAGTTGTTAAAAAAAAAACAAAAATTTTTCGAAATTTTTCCATAATAAAATCTCTTGAAAAAATCGACCGAAGAAATTCAAGGCAGTAAGTCGACCTAAGATCAAAAATTGCTCAATTGTTGTTTTTAGTTAAAATCAAACCGTTTTAGTTTATATGAAACAAAATTTTTCTTTAGCGAAATTCCGTTTAAGCGAAACAAATTGTATTTATTAATAATAAAGATTAAATGAAATATACTCGCTTAAATAAAAAAGTATTTATTTCCCGCCAACGGGACATCATGCAAAGTCTGTTCATTTTAACCATTTTACATGCAACCGATCAAATTTCAGCTTATGAAATAAATCTGAACTTAAAATCGGCGTGCAACTATTTTATTTTAAGTATGTATTAAATTTTCCATCTTCGAAGCACTTATCCAAAATTCGCTGAAATTTTCCGCTTTATTTAATACGAGTTCCACTGTACTTTATATCAGGCCCAATAATAAATAGTGAATTAAACAAAGCTTTTCAAATACAAAAAGCAGTAATTTTGCCATTAACTCAACTTGATTGTTACTTGAGGTGTGTTCCTCTTTCACCAGCCTCACAAGAGGACGAGTTTAAAAAAATTAAAAAAAAAACGGAACTTGTTCTTAAGAAGTATCATTTTCATTGATTCCAAAGTACTTTTTTAATTTATTACAGATTTTCTCAACTTAACTTCCCAGGAAGACAAAAAAAAAAAATACATTGACGCTTATTTTGGAAGCAATGAAAATGCTATTCCTTAAGAAAAGTTTTATTTTTTTAATGGGATATATCCGGGCTACTGACTTTTGAACATGCCTTGATAAAATAATAACACCCTATTTGAGTTCACATCCATGTCAATAAAGGAATTTAAATTATTTATTAAGAATGATTTTCATATACATTGTAATTAGGGGAATAACATCTGAAATACTTCCAACAAATCGTTTTTTAATAGCATCTTGAAAATGATTTTAAATACCATGAACAAGAACCATTGCAACGTCATGCCTTTAGTAAAAATCAATGAAAAAAATCCGAATTTTTTTTTGACTCTCGATCACAAGCTGTGGATCTTACTGACTTCTTTGAAAATTTTTCACTGGGTTGGTAATTCTCTACCTGTGCCCGATGTACGAGTACTTTGCCTAGCTCAAGTGCTTCATATAGTGATCGTTTAGAATTATGAAACAATCAGCTAATTTTACTACTGGGTATGTAATGATGACATTGTGTAAATTTGTTTTGATTTATTACTAAATAGTTGCCACCCCAAATGCTGCAATACACTCCTCGCCCTCGTAACGTAAATGAAATTGAAAAAAAAATATGTTTATTTGCTTATTTGTTTTCTAATATAATTACTTAATTATTTGTTACTACTTTTTCTAATAATAAAAGCTTATACAAAGAATTTTTCAAATACAGTATAGTTCGGCTATGATGTTCATTTCTTCTAATATATTTTCTTGCGTTTCATCGCATTGTGAAATAATGGTGAATAATTATTCTAACAGTATGCAAAATTAGCGCAAACTTATTCGTTATAAGAGTAAAAATTTCCAAATATTTTTGTGTTGGGTACTTGAAACAAGAGTTCGTTGTAAATAAATGTTCGCTATAGTGAAATTTTATTGTAATCACATTGATTTCTACGAAATATATTTTTCAAACTGTTGGGACCCCGAGAACTTATTCGTTGTAAACGAAAATTTTCTGCAAACGATGTTTGTTGCAAGGGAACTCCACTGTATACGATTATAAATAATATATAGACTCTCGAAGCGATTCAATTACAGCATGAGTCATTTTCTTTATCCGAGCAAAAATTATTCCCTAGTTATGCAATTATTACTATTTAACTTGCATTATAATGACCATGCCCACTATGCCTCTTTCAATTTTTACTTTTTTTTGAGGACTCCAGCTGATATAAAATAATTAAAATATTTTTTTAATATGCCAAACAGAGTGTCGTGTACTCTGTTAGAATTCCTAAAATTATTACCAGTGCACTTGCATGGAGTTTCTAATCTAAGGGGTGAACTATCCACCACAGAATGGGTCTTCCCTACCCTAGAATTTATGCCTATCTGATCATATTATTGTGGTTTCTATAATTTAAATTGAAGAATCCGATATTATCCCCTTAATTTATAAATCTGCACACAGTAACTCATGACAAATAAAACCCATTATGACTGATATTTAATAAATCAATACAACTGATTATAAAATGCACGTAATCATGGGTGAGCCTAACATCCCATTACTCCCATTGAAGATTGTAATATCGTTTTAAATAACTGGCGATATTCAATATTACGATCGGCCAAATTGTCCCTTCGATTTCCATTTAAATTTCTATGATTCCAAACTGCAAGCCAAAACTTTTAAATACAAAAAGTGTTCCCAAAATGGGGTCATAAATAGTAGAGCTATGCGATTATCCGTATTTCGAGCGGACGAACTGGCGTGTACATAAGCCTGTACTATAATTGGGTACTGCTTTGTACAGTTTCCCTTGGCCTTATCACATATTGGTCAAAATGTGACCATACAGCAAGCATTCCCATGCACTCAACACAAAAATTTTCAAAATCACATCACAAGTTAATAATCTGCTTCTTTTCTGAAGTCGGGTAATAAAATACTCTCATATTTTTTAGACAATATAGTTGAAAAAAATATTTCGCAATTTTTATAATTTTTATAATTTTACAATTTCAAGTAGTTAATGTCTATTAATAACTCCAATATACCGAACATCTTGTTTGCCTCCTGAAAACTTGTTAAAAAAAAATCACTTGACTTGTTTCGTTGGCGCAGCGTCGACTGGCAAAGGTTTTTTTCATTCTTTGATTGCATTTTTGTAATAAAATTAGGAAACTAGTTTTTTAGTTAAAAACCTTTAATTGCAGTTGCTTCTATTGTTTATAACTTATTTGAAATAAGAATTTAAATAAAAAAAAATATACAGGAAAGACAACCGCATACACATGTAATTTGTAGGGTTTGGAAAAATTACTTTTAATAAACGAAAATATTGAAAAATAAAACTTATAAATTGGTTCAAGATAAGATATCTGCTCTATTTGTAGCCTTCAAAGTGTTAAAACTTACACTTATTCTTAACATAATCTATATTATGCTGAAATTTCTAATGTCATGGCTTTTAAAGCCATAGATAGAGCATATGCCACTACGATGTCGATTTGTAACTATCGTTTTCGTCTTTGCAAAGATTTTCTAGCCAATTTTGAATATGGCAAAATATATTAATATTAAGCTGTGTTTAAAAAGTTTCCATTTAGATATTGATCATAATATAATTGAAAGTCTTACAACCAGACCTGTTGCTTGCAACAACATATTTTTTATCAAACCATCTTCCAGAATTGCGAACATATAAATCATTTTAGCTTATCTTAAATATATAGCCCTGCAGGTAATTTGCATTGCTGATGCAACATGTTCCCACTAATTTGCACAAATTATGTATAACCTAATACAAATGCAAGTAAAGAGTTTTCTAATAGGGCTCATGCTATGTCGAAATGGAAGATAAAATGCCTTGTGAGAGTTTCCAATTGGTCCACAGTGAAATAATTATACTGATTTGAGTTTAAAAAAATAATGTATAATATAAAGTATGTAATATATCTGGCTGAAGCTCGAGACCCATATTTAAAAATTTTATTCAAACTATTTTTATTAAAGGAGAATCAAGGAGAAACCAATTACACTAACAGAATGGAACTGTATTGCTTTCGATGGGCGCTACACCATCATCATCAGCGTTCATGTGACTGTTTTTTTCACCACTTTTCAGAAATATCGACAATTTAACACACTTTCGTATTAAAAAAGAATACGAAAAGCCAAAGTGCATTAAAACAAAATGTCCTTGTCAGAAAAAAAAAAACATTGGATGGTATATGACCGAAACCCACACATGTACGAACAAAGTTTTTCATGGGATGACGGAAAATCGTTCCGAATTCCCATGTATGTATTTATTACGTAGCTTTTCTGGCTCTATTTTCCTTATCGCTTAGTACTCAAACAATTTCAAATTAATGTAGTTCAAAAGTAAAATGTGGGTAAAAAAATATTCTAAAGTAAATTCAGATGTTTGTCCTTATCAATGGATCGTTACATTGCTCGAAATTCCTTAACAGGTCCGATTGTCCTTAAGGTACTGAGAGCTTTCATTTTCTAAGATTCTCTCAAATAGATTTTGATGAATTCTAACAATGTTCGTAGTTATATTGACTTTTCGGCTTCAGATTCATTGCGGCTTATCAACGTTCAACTGCAGAATATTCCACAAAAGGAGATATAATGAGATTACTTCAGTCGATCTCAATGGAGCTGCCACAGAAACTCAGGGTTTGGTGTGTAGCAGATAGTAGTTGTCGTCTACGTCAATGATAAGGACCTTTACTGGCACTTACAATCTATCGTTCTCTGAACATACGGAGTTACAAGCATCACCTCAATGTTACTGCATTTTTTGAAATAGCAGTTCCTCAACGCTTCAAAATTTCCTTTTTACGTTTCACCAGAATCCTCTGTGAAGTTGTGGCAATTAATAAGCGCTCAGGTCTTTCTCCTGTTTAGTATTAATATCCTAAAAGTTGACCATTGCTTATATGCAAATCATGGAAAAGCAAAAATTGTAAATATTAAAGATTTGTTGTAATGGCAAATTGCGCCCCCCCCCCTTCATTCAGTCCCTTTAAACAGAGGCTAGTTGTGCGAAGAGGGTTGAATAGCTGCAGTTGCTTTGAAAGAGGCATGCAACAGTTCTATGAATACATGTGCTAGATTCACTCAATGCGATGATGTTGTTACATTTATGAGGGTTCTATCCGTGCAAACCAGCACTCAGGCATATTGCCTCAATTGGTTGGTTCTGGGGTCTCTATGGAAATTTAAAGAGGTTTATGATCTATGGTAATGACAAATTTTGAACCACCAATTAGTCCCTTTAACTTCAGTTGTCACTCAATAGGCGCTTGTTAAGAACTTAACAACTGCAACTCCTCAACAAGCACTGGGCATTCTTTCCATAGGATGATTTTTTTTTGCATTTTGGGATGAAACATTTCTACCACGCTCACCACCCTACCAGAGACTTGTGCAGTATTTTAGAAACTAGGGATTCTTGGGGCGCGAAGAGGAGTTATGAAATCTTGCTCCTCAGCAAGAGGGGTGTATGTGTTCTATGCAGCCATGCACAAAATCTGCCTAAAGATGCAGTAGTGCATGCAGTGGTAATAACAGCGGTTGGGCCATATTAATAAGTAAAATAAACCATTGCTATCTACCGTATTAACCGTTTAGAACTATGCCGGCGAATTAATTTTGAAGGTCCCTCTCATACGATTTTGGAATGGCACGCAACCTTTAATAAATTCTCATTTTTATGATAAAATGTTTTGGCAGCTCCCACTCAACCGTATAAACCATCGGGCTGATTTAGCACTAACACGGCATCTACCTGTTATTTTTGTAAAACCCCTACAGATGAATATCTTATCAACAAATCTTTCTTTTGCAACAATGTGCTCTGATGGAAGAAAATAACTATTAAAAAATAAAGAGATTCTGTTGTCAAACAAGCTTGAATATTAATAAAATAAAAATCTATTCCATCATACTTTACAAACAGTAGCAATTGATGATAAGAAGAACTATTAAAAAAACTGTTAAGAAATCACAGCCATTGAAGCGTTTTAACATCAACTATAAGAAACTTTCGTTACTTATTGCAACGCTCCATCTGCTATAGAATGAAGCAAAAGTAAAGAGCTTCAACGAAAGGCTGGCGGACTTTTCAAAGTTAAGAATCTGTTCAATATTATAAAATATTATTAACAAGATTTTGTTTGTGGTTTTTTTTCATTATTATTAATAAACATTAACGTTTAGTTTTTGTTTCTTTTTGTTGTCTATCAAATAAAATTTCTGTAGCACCAGCAAATAGAGCTTTTGAGCTCAACAATAATTGAATTTTAATACAATTCGCTGCTGCTGCCGCTGCTACACATGAATTATGGCTAAAGGTTTGTTTTAAAATAATAATGAAAAGTTGTTAGAATATCCAACTAACCAGTGTTTTTAACATATTCTGTTTTTTTTTTAAGTTGGTGCCAGTACTAGCTACCGGTTACTTTTTCTTTACTGCTGCCTGTTTTTGTGTGTTTCCTCAAAATTTGACTGACAGCCAATAAATTGTAAAAAAACTCATTGTTGTTTTTTCTTATTTTTTAAATAGATTTTTTGTTATTTTCAATGGCCCTACTGGTTTTAACGTGTCTAAAAGTAATAGAAGGAAAAGAGAATGTTTGCAAACGTTTTGCTTTTTTTTAAATCGTCTAAAATGATTGTGTCAAGGTTTTATTAATTTTAAAAGTTTTATTTTTTTTTACTTGATTTTTATTGGTGGTAAATGAACTGCACACAAATCGTATTTTTCTCAAAATACTTTTTTTGCACTGTTGGATATGAAGTTTCTCAGAAAGTAAAGAATATTTTCTAAAAAATTTCGAAATTCCGAAATTTCCGCTTGTATTACTAACCTTTGAATTAATTAGTTAATTAGGATATATTTAATTAAAAAAAAATAAATTATATTAAATAATAATTTATAATTAATGGCCTCTTTAGGCACAACCGCACCCCAGTGTGAAACGGTCATAATTGCGGAAACTCCTTCCTTAATTTATAAAATCAGGCAATTTAAAATTTTGGAATGTTTAAAATTCTTTCGGAAGAAATTTATTAAATCACTTGGTGTTTAAAATTTGCGTTAATAAAGGAATTGATAAGAAAAAATCTTCTTTATGTCGGTCTTAGTGCGGTTTCCACTATACAGACGGTCGACTTTAGTAGAAAATTTGTATTGAAATCGCCCAAAAATCGATGTAATTTTCATATAAATTTTCTTCCCAAATCGATCTGCTGTATTCTGTAACCCGCATTTTTATAAAATATTTGAATCAAAACCAAATTAAACGATAACCAACTATTTATTGTTCGAAAACATATTTGTACACTAAAGTTCAAAACCTTTTTGGGCGAACGGCTTGTAATCTAAATCTGTATAAGCTGGGAATTTCGATACAAATTAAATGTCCAAAATCAGTCCTTCTATACATGTACCTCTCACCATAACATATTTTTCTATTTCTACTAAAACTTCTTACTTAAGGCCATCCCTTGAGTGCTGGCCTGATTAATAAAAAACAATCTACCTTCTAGAGAAAAGTATGAACAATCAGCCTAGTTTTGCTTTCCAGATCATAATGAAGTGAGGAGGAAACCTGACGGATACCTTTTCTGATGGTTGTCTGTAGCTGTCGAGTCCGCAGTACCCTTTTGGATTTGGCTAGTAGACTTCTTTCTTGCTCTTCGATTAGAGTCCTGACAATATTGAGGAGGATGGACTGGATCGCCTGAAGACCTCACTAGACTAAGCCGACCATATATTCTTGATATGTTTATCTGCAAAATACAGTGCCTTGTAGATCCTTTTACAGTTTTTGCCTGGCAATAATGTTGAAAATGCAACCTGCTTTCGTGTATGAAATATTTTTAGTCGATCCTTTTTCTTATCTTCAGCTTAGTGCCATTTCATTTCACTTAACCTGGATTAAAACTGCTCGAGCAGCAATACCTTCGCTCAAAGCCATAGTTGGGAATCCTTCAATTTTCAGTATAAAGAAGTTCATTAGACCTTTAAATTTCTTTTATTGGAAATAAGGTATTTTTACAGACGTACCAAAATGTCTTCTTCTTAACAGAAATCGCCTCCGTGTTGCTTCTCAATGGCCAGCGTATCGCTACCTATTCTTTTATTTTGGAAGTTTTATCATCTTAGTATAAAATACAAATATGTGGCAACAAACAGGGACTGTATGAAGTGCCGCCTTTTAGAAAGATTAAGTTATATTTCACCTAAACACTTAGAAGACGATCCGGCATTTTCATAATGATATGCTCTGTGGGATATCAGAATCTGTTATAGCTACGCAGTAGAGATGAAGGGAGAGTTTTCCTAGCGTTTTAAATCACACCTGATAATATGGGTACATGGACATGGGACATGGGAATATTCGAGGTAATATAATCTAAGATTAATCTACGAAATAAGTTGCTAGGCTGCACGATAGGAACATTGAAAAATTATGTGGACTTCCTTTGTCCTGCCGCTAAAAGCGTGTATCAATGACGTCCTACTACAGCTAGCTTAGGTCAAATGGATTTCGAAACAAACCAGCACCGTGACGAGAAGACTTTGATATCATTTCGTTAAGTATGGGATAATGAAACTCCAGAACTTTCCAAAATCACAATTGTGGGAGCTCACGCTACCGAGGCTGGGTCTCTGCTTTAATGTATTTTGCCTAAGCTGTAAAAAGAAAGAGGGAAATGAAACAAATTTGACTTTCTTATTACCAAGTAGGTGGACTAACACCAGCTCCACCTACTTGGTAGTAAATACTTCAGTAGCAGACTGAAATAAACTTCTTTGTGAGGACCAGCAGATGGCTTAAGCGCTGACTTTTTAAGGCGCAATATGCCACACAACGGTGGCAAAACTCTAATCCTTCACCATCATCATTGTATTCACATAGTCTCCTCGTTTGCTCTCTCACTCACAAATTTTGTTACTTTATACCCATCAGATTTTTCACAAAGGAATGATTTAGTTTTTGGACCCAAGTGCGCTGAATTTAATTGTCCTCTGCCTATCATCAGTGCCATAGCAATATAATCTAATCAAACCTTTCATCAATTTCCTTCATTGCGAGAGTTCAATTACACCTAATCGCATAAAGATGAGGAGGGAAATTTTCGCTTCTGAAATATTTTCGCTTTGCTCTGCACACCAGGAATTCGCATATACTGACTGCTAGCTGTGGATAAGGAGGAAGAGTCTAATGTATCCTTTGTAGCATGTTGAAGCTTACTGAGTGTGCTCATTATTTTCCTTCAAATTTCCATACTCTCACCAGCCTTATCAACCGTCTTCTTGCTGTCCTCATCACTGGGATGGGCTGAGAACAAACGAGGAGACATGATAGGCATGATAGAAATAATAAATGTTTATGTACATGGGCGTCTGGGCGGTAGACCCTTTCACAATTTTTATGTAGTAAATGTTATAATTTTTTTTCATTAAAAAAATCTGTAACTATGCTAGTAAATGTTTTGATTATTTATTAATTTTAAGTGGTGGCGCTACTTTGAGCCTCGCTCCTAGCAGGGATGGAGTTTGCCCTGTAGACATTTAGTAGCATTCAGTGGTTTCATCTGTTTAAAAGTTAGATATTCACTTGTGGCTTTGAAATTCAACTGTTCTTGTCGTTATCAATATTGCGAAATTTCTATTCGATAGTTGCATAGTGATATTTTGTAAAACAAAGAGTCACAAATTTCTATGAGCGGCAAACACAAACACACACATACACATGTTGCTGCTACATTTGCTTTAATTTAAGCCTGAGGTCAGTCACATTTACTGTTATTAAACAAAATTTATACTCGTTTATAACCATCACAACGGCTTCTTCCTCAGGTTGCGCTGTGAAACTGATAAGTGTTGCAAAACTAATACCGACAACAACAACAACAAAAAAAACACACACACGAAATAATAATGAAAATAATAGAGATGACGATAACTTATGGCCTGACACAATCAGAGACAAAGTGAATGTTTTTCTTGCTTAAAGAAACGACAAATAAATAGCCCGTCTCGTTTTATTAAAATAATTGCAAATAGAAGAAAAAAATCTATCCAAAGTTTACGAACTAGTCGAAGAAAGGAACATAAAAAACACACAAATAATAATAAGTAAATGCACACATGCAAGAATTGATTGGCTTAGATTTGGCCAACAACAACATACGAACGAGTTCATGTAAAATTTTGACTTTTACATGAAGGTTTTTTAAATAAAAGAAGGAAAAAACGCAAGTCAAAACAAATGGCTGCAAATCGCCATCGTTCTGCCTTTCTCCCAGTTGAAATGAAATAAATAAATTACAGAAACAATATGGGATTTTTGCCATAAATTAGTTCTCAAGGGATAGAAAGACGCTGTGAAACTTGAAAGGCAAACAGACGGCCAAATAGAGAACTTAAATGGAGAAGCTTGTGTGTTGGATCGTTTTCTTTTTCTTTTTCTTTTCCTTTCTTTTTTTTTTCTTTGAAATAGAAGAAAAAAAGCATGTGTCTTAAGTTTTTCGTTTTAAATTGAGACATTTCATTGGCTTTTCCTCTCACCAGGTACGTGTCTTAAGTCTTTTGTTTTTCGTAACAATTTGTTAAACAAAATAAATTATATTAAAATATGTACATATGTATATGCTTCCATTAACTTATTTTATGGCTCGCAAAGGAAAATAAACCAACACGATTTCATCCAACCACAGGAGTCCCTTCCCTTAAGGTTTCATTACTCTGGGCCACTGTTTTTCTTTTTATTATTGTTATTCTTTTATTGTTTTTATTATAATTATTAAACTAATTATTGCAGTTGAAAAAGCTGCAAGTGCTTAGTCTTACCCCGGGCTGTTTATTAGGCTTTAAACTTCTGTTTTTATAAAATAAATTATTCCTTACAACCTTAATTTGCTAAAGTCATAAAAACATTTTCATAAAGAGCACAATTCAGAATCATTAACAAGAATTGTGTTTTATAACCAGAAGCATGTGCCTATTGATAAGCTTGAAATGTAAATTAACTAGTGGTTTATGGTGGTAATAACTTAATGACGTTCTTGTTTAACAACAAGACTGGTATAATTAACACATGATAAAGAAAAAAAATATGTGCAACCGAGAATAGTGTTTGCAACACAACAGAAGCCTTTAACTACGTGTGAGCTTGACTTTAATCGCATGTGCATAATAAAATATGTGGAATAATTAAACGTATTTTTGATTTAATTATAAAGCTAATGGGAAGTAGTTCAGTAGAAGTATATTTTGTCCAATTAATAATTTCTGCAGATATTCTTCTAAAAATTTTGCTATAGAAATGTTTGAATACAAGGTGGCGTAAAAGTAATGTCATAATTTGAACAGGTTGACATTTTGTTATGAATAAAAAAAAATTACTCTGTTCTTTTTTAAGTGTGAAATTGCTGCTGATATTAATTGAAAAAAAAGTTATGGCCACCTTCCGAGTTGATGCATAATTGCTCTCGTTTTAAGACATTTTAAATTGTTGCCCCCCAAATTAACGATATCTTCTTCAATGTTAGATTTTTGTTGTTTGTTGAGATAGAGAAGCCTGCTACTGTTAGATCTGGCGATCTGGACAGTCAGTTCAAATCTCGAAAACAGGAGATCACTCGACCTGGCAAATGCCCGAGCTGTGTGAGCGGCTCCTCCAGGGGGATACTCTCTATTGCGATGCCTAAGCTAGTTCGATGCGTTTGATATTTGTTAGCGCAAGATATTTTGTTTTAACGAACGATTTTGACATACGCTTTTGTATTACAGAGTGCACTCATGCCACATTTGCGAAAGTGAAGAAATTAGATGCGAAAGGAAAATGCGTAAATGCAACAAAGGGTACCAAATATCCGATTAGGTACCATTTTTCTTACACATCGCAATAGAAAGTAACCCCTCAGCAATCATTGAGACCCAATGCAGCAGCTTATGGCAAAAACAACTCGTTTATTAAGTGCTGTTTCACACACGTCAAGTTTTCTTGATCAAGTTTCAACTCAGCTGGAATAGATACTCTCCATATCGCTCCCCCAGCTGAATTGAAACTTGATTAAGAAAACATGACGTGTGTGGAACAGCTCTAACTGCCTGCAACGCTTAAAATTTGTAGTTACGGTGGTGCCATTAGTGTCTTTAAAAAAATAAAGGCCAATCACTTTTTCACTGCAAATGTCGTACCAAGCAGTCACTTTATGGAAATGCAATAGTTCTTTATGCATTTCATGTGGATTCTCTGTGTCCCAGAAATGCAAATTTTGTTTGTTACTCGCATCGTAACCACTTAAGTGGAAATGGGCTTCGACGCTTATTTTATGATACGAAATCATAGGCTTCTTGCACCATGATTAACAGCATGTGGCAGTAAATTAACCTTGTCCGACGGTCAGCAGGCAGCAACTCATGAACCGTTTGCACTTTGAAGGGGAACATTTTCACATCTTTTACTAAAACTCATTGTAACGAAAGGCTTCTGATTTTTAGGAAGTGAGGCCGATGTTCATTAGGCTAGTAACCTTTTTATAAAATCTTCAGTAGCATAACGATATGAAATTTTTCTAACGATTTGTCGGCTTTCTATGGGTTAAAATTTTTTTGTAAAATTTTAACACCTGCTGAAAAATATTTTTAAAAGCTTTTAATTTATATTCCTGGCCAATTAAAAACTTTTTCTCTGGGTAATTTTTCATTTTCCGTAAACATTTTCTATAGAAAATTTTGTATTGCAAAAATTTCTGTTATGAGATAAAGTTTGTGATGATAGAAAAGTTTTCGTTGCGAGAAAAAATAGCCTATTGCTTTAAGCCAGCATAAATTATCGCTAAATAAAGATTTTTGGTAAATGGAAAATTTTTTTCCTTACAAAAAATTTATCTACGAACACAATTTTTTTCGTTTAAAAAATTTTTTTTTGAGAGAAGAAATTATTTAGAGACAATTTTTGCTGCCAGAATTTTTCTGTGGAAAAAAATATTTTTGCCAAAATTTTTGTATGGAAATCTGCTCTTTTTTGCCACCAAAAATTTTTGTTGGGAAAGAGTTTTTCGTTGGCAACCAAAACTTTTCTATATCAATTTTTTTATACTAAATTTTCTATACCAAAAATTTTTGGTGCCAATATTTTTTGGAAAAATTTTCCTTTCGAACACAAACTTATTAGATAAATCTTTTTTATGTTATTCTACCAGCAACTTTTTAAGTAAGCAAAAACACAATTCTACATACAATTTTTTTGTTGCATGCAAAAAGTTTTTTGTAGAAAATATTTTTATTACATGCAACAATTCTATCCCTCAAGTGTTAATTTTGCTATAAAAAAACATAATTTTTATTACTTATATTTAAAATGCATTTGCCATAAATTTTACTAGTAAATAATTATTTCTATTACTTAAACTTTGTTCATATTTATGGCCTACAATCTCACGCAACATACATAAATTATTCGTGACGCATAGATATAGACAGACACGCAGGCATAGACACTAATAAAACAAACAACATCTTAATCGCATTCCCATGACTACAAATATTTTAAAATTCATATTAAACCATATAAAAACATTAACAAAACATTAATATTAAAAAAAAATCAAAAAACAAAAACGATAATTATTACCAAAAGCGATATCGGTGTAAATTAAATCCCACTGAAAATGGCAAAAACTACTTTAAAATCGTTAAACCGAAAATGGTAGGAAAACATGTAAATGACAGTAAAAACACTGACAGCGACATCTAAAAGTAATATTAACTTGAGTCATACTCGTAAGACACTCGTAGGCACCAAAATTAAAACACAAGCTTAAAGACACGCGCGTTGCGAATTGAAAGATAAGAACGTACAAAACCGATTTGCGATGGCATACAGTCATTGGAAAGCAAAATTTCCAATGTGTTTTTATTACCTTCTATACGATTTGTATTGGTATGAGAACATGGCAAATAGTAGACGTTATGGGCACTGTGGGGCAAATAATCCCTCTCGTGGACCACATGCTCTTGAAAAGGCTCAAGGACAAATCCAAAATCAAAGATGGGATTGGAATTTCAGTGGAAGATGATTGTGGGCTGTTAGGACCTAAAACAGGCTAAAGAAAATAAAATCTTAAATGTAGCGAACGTAAAAACCAGCAGCAGAGAATGTATGGAACGACTACGAGAGCTTCCGTTACTTAATTTGTTGATTCAGAGCCGGATTTCTTCCGATAGCTAAATGGAGCTTTCCTTAAAATGTTTATGCATTGTTTGTTGTGGCTTTAGCTGTTCATATGCCGACATTTCATTGGTCGCTGAACCAAATCGTCAGTGAACTTTAAGCAGTTTGGAAACAATATGAGAATTCAGTATTGTATATGAATCACAACATTGTTTAAGATATTGTCTCAATTAAATTGTTACAAAATGTATTGTTTGTTGTTGTATGTGCTTGGCATTTCTTCGTGCTCTTGGCGTGAAATTTCAGTGTGATGTGCGATGGACTGAGCACATTTCTCATATCGTTAAAGATGCATTCAAGTGCCTCGGTTTTTTAAGACGTTGTAAGAAATACTTCATTCTTCCTGATATCCTTACAATTTATACTACTAACATCCGACCGAAAATAGAATACAACTCACATGTTTCAAAGCACAGAAGAGGGCAAAAAGGACTCAGTGGTGACAATAGTGTAGCCAACTCTACTCACTCACTGGAGCATCGTCGCAACATGGGATGCGTTACGCTGTTTTATCGTTACTACCATGAAATGAAGTAAGGGCATATGTTCCCGACACCCGCTCTTATTTACGAACAACACGTTTTTCCTTAAGAGCACATGCATTTGTGGTCGATATATCAGCGATTATAGAAACAATTCGTTTTTTGGTCGAACGGCTCGTATGTGGAACGAGCTCCCTACAGATGTCTTTGCTGTCATACCCAACGTGAAGAGGTTCAAATCGTATGTCCATAAAAACTGCTCCCTCTATCTTCCATATCATATCTTATTTTCCTAGTTCCAGTGTAATGCACTGCATAAATAGGGGTCATCCCCTGAGTACTGTTCCTATCGAAAAAACAATTAATTTCGTTTGTATAAAAGTTTTCTAAAATTGTTGCACTTATTTTTTTTTTGTGATTCACAAACAGAAGTATATGTTTGAGTTCTATGGAATTCTCATATAGTATTTGCGGGTTTTTCTATAAGTATAAGAGTTTGAATGCTTTCCAAATATGATACAACTGAAGCGCACTGATGACTTACTTAGCGCCAATGAAATACAGGCATATACACAACTAAGCCAACAACAAACAATACATTTATTATAAATTTCCTTTTCAATTTAATGAGCACAGATTATGGAAGTGTTACTGTAGACAAGGAACTTCTTGCGATGTTTTTCTGGTTTGGTAGGTGCCTTACCTTCAGGAAATACCTTGTCGTAGGTAAAAACAATAGGATTACCAAAAATATTGAACTGATTGGATGAACTGTCTGACCGCGCATAGAATAGACCAGCCAACAAACAAATATAAATTTTTATACATTGAATTAAGCGAAAGGTTCTATTTTTGGAACGATTTTCCATCATCCCTCGTCAGATTTGGTTTGTAAACAAACTGCTTTCGGCTGCTTGCCATCTTCAGCGTTTCTTTCCACCAAAGATGGCCCATAGTCCAAACCGTCAAACCACTTCGAAAGAAACTGAACTTTTTTAATTTACTTTTTTAATTTTTAATTTTGTCACACGGCTTGTCGTTGACTGTATAACGAACAATTAAACATAAATGAATCCTTAAATGGCAACCTGAAAATATCAATTACTTTAATAATAAATAATAATATTGCAAATTACAAATACTTTATGAAAACGTATATAGAAAACTGCAACTAAATATGACCATAATTTTTATAAAATTCAATGAATTTAAATAATTTTTATTTCATATTTTTCGCTCACACAGAGCAGCCAGCAACTTTATCAAAATAAATCGCCTAAAATTAACCGACTTCTGAAACAACGATTTAAGAAAACCAGTAGCAGCCACTTAAAGCCATCGTTATAATCATTGTCATGCCCACACTGCCCCAAAGAAAAGTTTATGTTTGCGCCTCGAGTGCAACATGTTGTAAATAGCAAACGTCAATAGCAGTTGAATTAAAATTAATACGAATATTCTTTGTTAATGTTACCAATGCAGCAGCTGCTTGGACATATACATATACATATATATATATATATATATATATATATATATATATATATATATATATATATATATATATATATATATATATATATATATATATATATATATATATATATATATATATATATATATATATATATATATATATATATATATATATATATATATATATATATATAACTTTATTCAAGCTAAAGTTTCTACGAAAACATAAAAATAATCTTCAGTTGCTGTTAAAGAACATGTAAATTTTAAACCAGAATGATTCGCACACAAGTATATGTGAATGTATACATTCAAAGGAAGTAACATCTAAATACACACAAATACACACACACAGATACAAGAAGTGTTCATGTGAATGTATTATTTTTTTTTCTTGCTTCAGTTCCATTTAACCAGACCATTCAAAAACGTAACATGGCCATTCAAAAACCCAATCAAGCTCGAAAGGTTTTTTGTCTTAGATTTTTTTGTTTGCCTATGAATCTCATTTTTAATGGTTTTCGTTCAGATGTCTAAAGGAATTAAATAGTTGGAGTTGTTAAATTATTAAATTTTTTATCTTGATTTACTGCACAGATTTCTTTTACTCTTACTTTCTTATCAAAAAAAATTTTTAATTAATAAAAGAAATTTTTTATAGAAAATTAAATTTTTTATAAAAAATTTCATAAATATTACTAAATATATTTCTATTTTAATACTCAATAATGCGTAATAATACTTAATAATTTGCTTTGGGTTTACTGTGGGCTTTGCTTTTCATATACCAATATTTCATGTTTGCCAACCAAATCATAAGTGAAATTTAACCTGTCTGTAAGCATTCATCCTCGTATGGTTAATACAAGAACTAACATAAACAATATGAGAATTCAATCGTATATGAAAATTGCTAAATATATAATCATAACGGTTTTAGATGTCTTTATACAAACAGCACAGCCAACAATTTATATTCGATATGAAAATAAATTTTGTTTTAATACTCAATATTGAAATTTGTTATTTGGGAATTGTTTGCAAGTAATTATTAGAATAATTAGGTCCCTAAATAAAAATTTTTTTAAATAAAAAAAATTTTTTCGTTTTTCCTAATAAATTCCATCACTGGCACCCAAAGGGCGTCCAATTGTTTACAGATTGAAAGAACAAGAAAATTTATACATATAAATGTAATATAAATATAAATTGTTTGTATATTTTGTAATTTTCAGATATGTATGATATAATTCTCATATTGTTTGTGCTAGTTTTTGTATAAACATATAAACATAAACATATATAAAGACCTACAACAAACACACAAAAAAAAATTTTTTATATAATTTTTATATGAAAAAATTTAAAGTTTTTCTTTAGAAAAATTAAAATAATTTTCGGCAAAACTATAAAGATTTTTTTTATTTGAAAAAATAAAATTTTATATAAGTGAAGTCATTATTTATAACAAATATTTATTCGTATAATAATAAAAAATCAAAAGTTTTCTTACAAAAAAAAAAAATTGAACTAAAAATATCCTCCATCTCAAAATCTACAGATATTTTATTCGAAATTAAATTTTTTTTTTAATTACAAAAAAGTAAAAATCAAAAATATATAGAAAAGCTATAGTACCTTTTAGTGGGAAAATCAATAAAGAAAATACTTGTTTATTATATGGAAAAAAATATATACCGGAAAATTATCTTCTTTTAGTGGGAGAATTTAAAGAAATTATATAAAAATTACAATTCCTTTATTTTTGCGAAAATCAGCATCTTTTTATAAAAATTTTTTGGTAGTAGGAAGTTTATCAATTCTTCTTTAGAGAATTAAAAACTCCACTTCTTTTTCTCCATAAAAATATTCCAACAATTTCATACAGAATACCTCGGCGGGCACTAGACTATCTGTGCGGATCGATGCCCATCTAAGACTGTGCCCTGCTTTAATACAAGCGAAAAAAAGTCTTGGTTACTATATTCTTTAAGGCCAAGCTATAATTTAAGTTGCAATTGCATTCATAACATTTAAAATAAATGCAATAAAATAATTTTTAATGGAAAATTCAACGCTTTTTTTACTAAGGAATTAAAAAATACATACATTCTGCTGACAGTACCTATTTCACTTGGAAACCTGTGATTAATGGAATTATCCTTTTTCGAACTCGTTGCAGATTGCTTTTCCACCAAATAAATCACTTTTTGAAACAAGCAGCAATATTTTCAATTGGATCACTTATATCCAATTAAATAATAAAAATTGTGGGTACAGCAACGAATTTAATGACTTCAAACTGGCTGATAATGGAATAGCATCTGAATTGGAAAAAAATTCAGTCTTAAATGTATAGATAGTAGCCTCGTGAGATCTTGAGATTTGCCCTCCCAAGGCAGTTGATGGAGACGCGCTTTTAAATATTCCACATTACGCCTTCTATTTTTTTTTTAACTCTTTGTTAAACAAATTCCTTTTTGTCTCTGTTTTATTTTAGTAATAGTAACTAGCATTATAATAGCAACAACAATAACAACGACCGAGTACAAGTATATGTTCTTGACGTTGTTGTTTCTTGCTGCTGCTGGGTCGTATTTAGTTGCTGCTATTGTTGTTACTCGTACTAGTTTTTCTTTTGTTGTTGTTGCTATTGCTGCTGTCTTATGTAGATGATGCCCATTGATGTATCCAACAATTGTTGCTATTGCTATAGTTGTTTGTGTACTTGATGTTGTTGCTGTTTTATTGTTGTTCGATTTTTACCATTTAACACTTCATTTTGTATTTTGCTGATCGCTGGTTATTATAGTGCCAACTATTATTTTTTATTTTTCTTCTCTCTCAGTATGTTTTTTAAATTTATTTGTTGTTTTTTTTAATTTTTATTTGCTACTTTATATTTTTGTGTTCTTTGTCATGAAAGTTCCTTGTGTAATTTTTATTGCTGCTGTTCTGTTGCTTGTTGTATTCCACTTAGCCATGGCCTAAACCAGTGAATTGTTCTTGTTATCTTGTACAAGTTATAGAACTTGAAAATCACAAAAACAAAACAACAACATCAACAAATATTTACAAATATCAAAATGGTGTAAAAAGTAAAACTATGAATTGTATTGTATAACAAATGTGTTATTGTAATTGTTGTTATACATATATTCATGCACCCAGTTGTGTGCATGTGTGTGTTTGTGTTCTACAACATTCATGGCAACAATTCAAAAACTAAAGTGTTTCGTTCAAATACAAGTATGTACTTGTTGTTTCTTTGTTTTCCTTTATGGTCTGAGTCGGTTTTCTCTCTAGTTAAAAAAAAATTAGTTTAAAAAAAACTGATGAAGTTTAAGTTTGAAATTGAAAATTTAATTTGATTTTTGCTATTGTAATTTCTGTTGTGTTTGTTATTGTTGTTGTTGCTGCTGCTGTTGCTGTTGCTGTACTTACATGTTCATTGGTTTGCTTGATTGCTTAATTTGTTTTTTTTTAATGTGATTCTTTTGTTTCCACTCAAAGTCTTTGTTTCCACAATTCATTATTAAGCGGTTAAGAAATGAAGGGTTTTTTTGAAATTGTAAGAAAAAAGATTGTCTTGCAATTCATAGACAATTTTTTTAACCTTAATTTTTACATAAAAAAATTTTTATTTATAAAAATCAGCCAATAGAATTTTTTTGTTTTCTAGACCATTTCAATTAGTAATTAATTTGGTTCAAACAATTTTAAGCTTAAGAAAAATTTTAAAGAAAATTCATTTATATTAGCATGCACTTACTCTCTAAAATTTATTATTAATAAATATTTATTAAAAAAAAATTATATATAAAAATATATATAAAATAAATATGAAAAATTAAAGGACGGCTTCATATGCAATGAATTATAATGCTTCTATAAAGAATCCTAACAAGCAACATAACGAAAAACTAGTAAGAAATTATTTATAGCGAAAAGAAAATTCCCATCAAAATTATCATATCGCAATTTTATAATAAAAATTTTCTGCTTGAAAAATATCGACAAATAATTCTCCAAAAAATTATTACGAACCAAATAATTCCACATTTTATGTTAAAGAATTTTTAATTAATTTTTTTCTCACCAAGGGTTTTGCCTTCAAGGCGATGATCTCACAGGCCTCGTTTGCAAAGAGACCAATGACAGATCTAAACAATAAAACGTATCCATTTGGAGAATTCCGTGTGGTGTTCTTTGGTATTGTCCCACTGTAATTTTGTGGCTCGTCGTTGAAAATGTTTTTCTTTCTTTTTGGCCAAATCGTCGTACAGTGAATTTGTTATAATTTGAATGCGCTGACAATGAATATTTTGGCGTTCGCGACTAAAGAACAAATGAAGGAATCGCCTCTTGCAGCTACAGACTTTCAACAATGACCCGCCTTACTGGAAATCGCTTGGGAAATCCGAAATTTATCGCTTGTTTGTATAAGAATAAAAAAATTTATATTTTTTTTTTTACAAAAACAAGCAGACAAGAAATTTCTTCGCTTTTCTTTTAATAATGATACAGATATTTTAATAATTTTGAGAGGGGCAGCATATTTCTCTCTCGCCTTAGACCCACACTTGCTTAAGGCTATAATAGTCAAGTTTAGAGGAAGAATAATCTGCTTCTTAATGCTCTTCAACATTGATTTTGAAATTAAAGTAAAACAATTTTCTAGAAAATATTGACCCGCGATGCAAGTTTTTTCTTTCAGTTCCATCGATGAACGATCATCACGAAATTGTGGTCAATGGCAATATTAATATTCAAAGTAAGATTGAATCAATTCTAATTTATAAAAATAATCAAAAGCAACAATCGTTATAACATTGAAGTTGTTTTGGTTGCAATTTGCATCATCATGAACATGATCAACGTTTCATCATTATCGGCTTCATGACAGATATAAGTGACCTCTCCCCTCTAACACGCCGCACGTTGGGTGTGTCACTTTGTTTATTACGCGAGTGATTAGTGGTTTTAACTTTTTTCTTCTTATTTAAATTTTAATACGAATCTTTTCCCAAATCAAACAGAATAGAAACTTGCACGATTTATGGATGTACATATGAGTACTTTGAGGCTAATGCCATTAACTAAATTTGATTTCAGATATATTCGATTTTACTTTTGTAGACAGGGTTCATGTGTTTATCACCACTTCTTAATTATTGTACTTGTGCTTTTAAATTTCTTAATATTTGTTTATCCTCTTTTCATCTTTTAAATATTATTTGTTCTGTTGTTGTTAATTCAAAATGTGTTTTATGATGTCATTATTTAATTTGCATTTATATTGTTCTTCATTACAAATTTCCTCTTTTGTAGCAACACAACTTGTGTTGCACTCGAAAGACTCCACACTCTACTTGCAACAACAATTTTACACAAGAAACAAGTTTTGCTTTCCGAAAATTGGCACAATTTATTAATGTGAAGAAGAGGCACACATGAACAGAAGTGTTCAAAAAAATAGCGCACATTTAATACAGGCATATTAGCGTAGATGAGCCTGCCTGGGCGGGGGTAAAAGGCCATGATGCCCAGAACAAGTTAAGCTTCCCAAAGTGTTTATTCCTCTCAATCTTATTTTAAAGTCCTGCTCAGTGCTGCCGCAACACAAAATATTTTGTACTAAAATTTTTTCAAAAATGCAATCAAGTGAGAAAAAATTTAACCAATATAGTTATTTTCTTCTCTAATTTTTTTATTGGACCTGTACTCAGGAGATGGCTCCTATTTATGCAATGCATTGTGCTGTAACTAGTAAAATAGGATAGGGTAAGGAGGATAGCGGGAGTAGAGCTTGTGTTTCTTCGATTAGAACCTCTCAACGCTGAGTATGGCAGGAAACACATCTGCAGGGAAATGCAAAAATTAAGTAAAAAGACAGTATTCGGACATGTCGTATTTTATTTGCCATTTAACATATATAAGTTTACAATTCATTATGATGTATATAATTAGTCTGCTGATTATTATAGAAAGCTCTTCTGGAAAATTAAAATTTTATTACATATTGGAGATTTCTGCAAGCGAATGACTTTTCTTGTTTTCGTATCTATTCCTACATTTTTGTTTACATTTTAGTCCCTTAAAAAATGTTACTTATACTAGAATGTATTATCTCTCTTATTATGATTGTCGCGTCGACGTTACATCAAGTCGACAGTAAAAAAAGACAACAATTCTGAAGTCGTTGTAGGCAATAATTAACTAATATTGATGGCCAATTGTAATTTTATAATAGTTGTAGTAATATCCTATCAATAATATTTAATAGTTCTCGATAACGATCTCACAATTGCCAATATATTGATGTCGACTTGTTGTAACGTCGACGTCGACAATCATTATAAGGGCATATATTTGACTTAAACTTGTTGATGTTTTCTGCCAATCGAAGGACTCGATTTAATTTTTTTTTGAATTTTGAAAATAAAGTACGACTATGTTTTAAAAATGTTTGTCTCAATTTTAGATGCATATAAAATAATAAAAAAAAATTGGTTTCTAAAGTTTTTCTGTCATGCACATACGAGCACTTATTTAATTTGTTCTTATTTAATTAATTAAGACTCTTTTCTGTTATAAAATAGTTATTTCTTAATTACTCTTTCCTGTTTTAAAATAGTTATTAGACTTTTTTTCCTAATGATAAAGATATTCGGTTAAAAATTTAGAATTTAAGCAAAAAAAAAATTAATTTCGCTGAAAGATCTGTCATTTTTGGCTAATCTGTAATACATTTTTTGTCTTCTTCGAATTTTCAAAGTTTGAGGGCGATCAACTCTTTTTATGAATTTTTAGAAATGTGCTTATTTTTCTCTCGATGCATATCATATAGATTAATATCGTGTGCTACTAACTTTTCCACCTGGGGCGCTCAAGGTTAATGTAAAGTTTCGCAATTTCAATATCATATGCAAAAAAAAAAAAAAAAAAAAAAAACATCGAAAACAGCTTATATGTATTTCTTACTGTAGTTCCAGTAAATTTGTACATTCAAAACAAAACTTAAAAGCCCCACAGCCTTTGAAGACACACTATTTAAATTTGAACGACCCAAAATTTTTGGAAACGTTTTTACATATTTTAAGTAATTTTTGTAGCCTTGAACTTATTAATAGATTTAAAAAATATAAGCATATAAAACAAACTTTAAAAATAAAAATTATATTATTTAGGCAAAAAAGTAACCAACGGGAAAAAATTTACACATCCTCACATTGAAAAAAAAAACAGACAATTTTGGTTAAATATAAACAAAGCGGCAACGCTGATCCTTTGAATCGGGAACACATAAAATAATTTTTTCTAGAATATCTATCTACACGAAAGCCGAAAGACAACGTCGATAGTTTTGAATTTTCGCAACCATTTTACTCACTGCGGACTAATTTACTTTATTTTCAATATTAGGGGGAAAATGTACTCCCCCTATTGAGAAATAATAAACTTTATCTGCGGTATCCAAAATTTAATATATGTTACTATTAGAATAAAGTATTCATTAAGGATAAAAGCATGGCGGTGGAGGGTACCCGCTGTAAAAAAGTATTAAAATAGTTCGACTATCCAAATTTGTTGTACGCTACTATGGGAATACAGTGGGCAAAAGCATGGGGTTATAAGAGTGAGAGACGGGTACCTGCTATATAGAGTAATTATTAATTATTCTGTATCTGAAAAGCTACCACAGTGAGACGTTCGATATATTTGGGCCGTTACTACGGGAATAAAATATGTATTCGAGCGAAAGAGCGGAGATATCGAAGAGGAATACAAGCACAGCGAGGTAAAGTAATTACTACTTAAGCATGGATGTGTAGCAGAGGTCGGACTCTTCGAATTTTATTCACTTCGTTATGTGACTAATGTGTATATTCGTGTAAAACCAGGAATATGTAGCAGGGGGTACTCCCCATACAAAATGATTATTAATTATTCTATATGTGGAGAACTGTAAATGTGAGATTCTCCAAATTTCATTCACATTGCCGAGGGGCTAAAGTGTATTTTCGAGCAAAATAATGATTATATAGGAGGGGGTAACGGGTACTTCCCATGCAAAGTGATTATTTATATTAAACTGCAATAGTTAAACTTTAAAACTTAAAGCTTTATGAAAATAAAGTGTGTACCCGAATAAAAGCATGGAGCTGTAGGAGGAGTGAAAGAATCACTCCATGCATTTTATTAATTTTTCTATATCTAGAGCACTGCAGTAGTGAGACTTATCATGTAGATTATTCTGGGAATAGAATGCTCTTTCCAGCAAATGTCAGGAGCTATAGGAGGGTGATGGATGGTCCCCTCACACAACGCATCATATTTTATACTTTAAAGGTGAGGTGTATAATTAGGATAGGAACGGAGACAAGGTTCTTCTACTCAAAAAGCTGCAATAATGAAAGAATTTACTGCATTGGTTTCCTTAAGCACAAGAGTCGTAGTAATTTTCCATAAACTCGTGTATGTATGTATTTTTTACTGTTTATTTCCTTTTATAACGCTGGGATCAGCGGAGCACAATGGGCATGGCTAATATTCAAATAAAGTGTTTGAAGAGAAATTATAGTTTCTATTTTTATGAACTCTACTGTCTTAAAATATGAGTGTCGTTTTTATTTTGTTCCATCTACTACTGTGATATTTTTTTTTTTTTTTTTTGGTATTGTTGCTACGCACAATCATTTCTTAGTGTAGCGTTCATGCCACGGTCATCTAAGCATGACGTTTGATGACATTTAAGGAAATTTTCTATTTAAATTTGTCAGTTTTTCTTCAGAAAATATTCGCGAAATTAATTGTGAAATTAATAACAGCGTATGCGAAAGCAAATTGCTAAACAAATGTTTGCATTTGTCAAGAATTTTCGTTAAAATAGAAAAATCAAAAACGATTTTATTTAAAATTATTGCGCCAAACAAAGCGTATTTATTGTCTAAATTATGCAGCCGATCAACTTTTTTTCTAAATATTTCGTCTGCGGTTGTGCTTTCTCTATTCTCTGGCCATTGGAAAAGAAACAAATGTTTGCTGCTTTGGTCTGCTTAAGTTTTCTCGCATAAATTATTAAGTCTTTTTTACTATTATTGTTTTTCTTTTTTTCTACTTCTTATTAATCGTCATCGTTTGTTATTGAGTGCATTTAATACATGCAACAATAATAATAAAGAACTGTTCTTGTTGTGTGTATTTCTTATACGTTGCAGCAGCACCAACAACTGCTACAACAACGACATGATCTCATAAAAATCAACAGCAACAGATTAACGTCAACTTAGAGTCAATTGTTTGGACGTTAAATGTTTTCAACTCAACATTTTGAAAGATTATTACAGCTTAGCACAGTGGGGCGGAATGTATAATGCAGATGTCATCGAGCTTAACGCTCAGTCTTTGTACATGCATTAAATTAAATATAAAATCATAAAGACATCGAAACAAATAGGGCAAACTAGTATCGATGTCAGAGTATTAATAATTAAATATGCCAAAGAAGGAAACAGTTTTCGCCAGATTTCGAAAATGGTAAACAGAAGCAATTCAACGCAAACGATGTCATAAAATGCTTTAAAGCTTGTAAGATGGTGCGAAATAAGCCAAGAAAGTCCCACAAGAAAATATGCTCTGGAAAGAGAAAACAAGAAGAGAACTCGGATGAAGGACTGGTTTAAAGAAATGTTTCCTTTAAATTTTTCTAATAAAATGTTTTATTGCATATTTTTTTAATTTTTTGTTACTATGGTCCTTGCTTTTCTCGTCCCATAAAACCAGCAATTAGTGATACACTTCCACTAACTCTATCATAAAATTTGCATATAAAATTTCTTGTCAGCAAAGTATTTTCTGTTAAAAATAAAATATGAAGGTTGTCAATAACAGTGCCACACTAAGTCAAACTGCTTAAATTTTTTGACGAAAATCAAAAGCCTTTTTATATTTTTCAATATTTCAAAAGACATCCAGCACATACGTCTAGGAGCCGCTTTATACTTGTCCTTTTAAATTGTAGCGAAGGATATTGATAATATGAAAAATTAATAAAATTCAACATCAGAAATAAATCACCTTTTGCACTCTCTTCTTTATTCGTACTAATGAGCCGAACATACGGTGATGACAACTTAAAACTTTTCGTACCATTATTAGCTTTAAAAAAAGAGCTGGCACGGTTAATTTTACTCCAATGTCAATTAACTTGACACTTGTCAATTTATACGCTGTTGCTGTTGCTGAAGATTTTTGCTAAATTTGGACCAAAAAGAGCAAAAAACTAAATATAGTCTCCCAAATTACTCGGTATCAAAGATACCAAAAACTGCTGGAAGATGAAAAATCAAAATTTCAAATCCGAATATTTCACTGGTGTTAATGTTGAAGTTCATTTTGTGATTTTAGTCGCTTAAAACTCATGAGATAACAAAGCGAAACATATGCAACACAGGGGGAAGTCCATAGTAAAATGGTTAGAAATGAGAACATTTTCATTTACAAAATTTTTGTCTTTTGGGACGCTTTCTGCACAAGTTGGGACAACTTTTGATGAGCTTTGGTATCAAACTGAGTCCCTTTTCAATCAACTCCTATAAATCGATGTTTACTAAAACAAATCGAGACAACGATCGTTTTGGGAAAATTTTAATTTTTTATTTTTATATAAAGGGTGGTCCAACCATAATGCGTGATGTTAATTTCTCGGGTAAAAGAGCCATTGTTTCGTTAGCTGTGTGGCAAGTGGCACCATAGGTTAGGTTAGGTTAGGTTGATTGGAGGGGTGTGACAGCCCATGTCATACGACATACACTTAAGCCAGTGAAGGCTTGTTGTGCGCTCCCTTTAATTATCAAACACAACTGCCAGAGTTCTGCGGCAGGATTCGAACCTGGGACCTTCGCACTACGAGTCTAGTACACTACCTACTATTCTACGAAGGTCAGTTAAGTGGCACCATACTGTTGAAACCATATAGCGTCTAGGTACATATTCTCAATTTCTGGCCACAAGAAGTCCGTCATTAGGCTTTAGCTTTTGAATCAATTAAACCTTGTAAGTGTGTAAATTCAAATCTTTATTAAAAATTCGCATCAGTGATATTTGTGAGATATTCAATTGTTTGGCACGACGACGAGTCGAGGTCGACAGCTCTTCTGCCACACTATCGCGAGCGACAGCACTCTTTTCTGGAGAATGAACTGGGCGAGCATGCACAGGTATTTTCTTATTTCCTACAGACCCGGTTTACTTAAATTTGCCCACAATTCTCTCGATTGTGAATACATTTGGTCGATTATGCTGACCAAAAAAAAAATCACCAAGTGCACGAAAGGCATTTTGATGTGAACTCCCATGTCCGTAAAAGGCTTCAACAACCTTAATGCGCTGCTGAATTGTGTACTTCTCCAATGTTAAATTTGTCGAAACACTGAAACAAAGATATGTCAAATTAAGTTGGGCAAAAAACTTGACATTAAGGTTACACTCACTTATGGTTGAACCATCCTTTATTCCGAAATTTTTTGCTATACGAGTATATTCGAGTAATAACGAAGTCGATCAAAACCAGAGCCAGCCACGACATATTTTCACACTAACACAACCTCATTTTATGTCTGCAACCCAACGAACACTAAATCAAGACTTTTCATAGTGAAATAATAATGTTTGAAAATGCAGAAAAAGAACTGCTTTTTAATAAAAGCAAAAGCATTTACATTAAAAAAATTAAAGATTGGAAGATTGGTTGCTTGCATTGGAGCAAACTACTCAATCGAGCTCAATAAGCTTGGGCATTGTCAAACATGGATGAAAGCTACATAAATGACCTTTGTCAATTTGTTATATGTATTCGCTGTGTAAATCGTAAGTACGACTTTTTTTGAAACTATGCTTTCCTTGGAAACATTTCACACAAACGTAACTGGCAAACTTTTATTCGATGTAGTTAGCGATAAGCTTTTTTTGTTACAGATACAAAAAAAAAATACAACAATTGCTTGCCGATACCACTAGCATTTTAAAGTTTTGCAGTAAGATTTTCAGTGTTAATATTCTTGTGGCAATTCCTTATCATTAAAATAATCTTCAAATGCGAAGAACTTAAGCTATTGCGTTGCTTTAAGCAAATTAGTTTGAGGTCTGAAAAAATTTGCTCACACAAGTAAGTAGATGGAAAGAACGATAAACATTTCATAGCATTTTTCTTTAGTTCGGGATATACCAATCCATCCAAATTTTTCCAGAACTCTGTGGCATTCGTTTTCTCTACCGCATTTAACTCACTTCGAAGTATAATTAGCTCGCTTTGTATTTCAAAGTTGTAGTTGGTAACGTCACAAGTGAAAGAACTTTCGAAAATTTCAAGCAATGGTTGTATTTTGTCGAAGTCTTTAAACCTGTCTTGGAAGTTATATAAAAGTGTTTCAAATATTGTTATGTATTCAAATTTAGTTACGTTCTTCTGTTTGTCATATATGAGATAAGTTTTTGGAAAACTAGAAAAATCGTTTGATTGAATTTGGGAGAGGAGTAAAAATATCTTTGTCTTAAAGTTAAAAAGAATTCGATGCAAGTCGCACAAATTCTTTTCCTTACCTTGGAGTTCTAAATTGAATTCATTTAAAAAACCAATGTAAGCATTTGCCGCATGTGTACTCGTCGCTTGTTCATTGACGACTAAATTTATGTCAATTTTATGAGCATAAGAATACGTGTGAAGTGCTCTATGCACAATTGTGCTATGAAATGGCTGGCTCTGTTTTGATTCAAAACTCATCCCGCCATCTCAAAACTATTATTTTCAAATCTACCGATTTTCAATGAAAAGTTTCCATTACAATATGGTTGCCGATCAGCTTGGAAATGTCTAATTTTTATTTGGCCCTTCCTTGATATGTATGATCTATTGCAGAATAAATTAGACTGGAAGAAAATATTAAAAAGACCAGAAACCTATAGTTAAAACCAACTAAAAAAATACAGCAACAAAAACCATATTTTTAAAAAGTTGTTGTTTTAGCTCTTTCTACCTCCATGTTTGACTCATTTTGCAATGAAAAGTTGGCAACAGTGTAAACATTCACCATTTTCCACTCTGATTTGTGAAAAAAAAGGAAGAATACAAAAACAATAACAGAGTGACAAGTGTTTCTGATATCGGTGCTTTTGAAAGTAACAACAACAACAAAATACAATAAAAACAACACATTTACACTGGACAGAGTGTTGCCAAAACACTATTTTTACTTATTGTTGCTGTCTTTTGTTTTTTGGTTTTTTTCTTTGTATTTATGTATTAATTTTTTTTCTTTTTCATGCTGTTGATATTTTTCAATATGTTTTTTTATTATTGTTGTTGTTACCGCTGTTCCGGTTGTTGTTGATTTAAAATTGGCGGTAGCATTAACAGTGGCAATGAACAAGTCTCATCGCTCTTGTTTGTTTATTTTGTTGTTGCTGTTGCTGTTGCTGCTGCTGCTGCTGTATTTGGTTGTTTAAGTTGTCAAGATAAGCGTGCAGGTAAAAGTTTTTTTTTATTTTATTTTTATTATGGTTTTTATTTGGCCAAAATAATCAGAAAACGTAAATAATTTCGTAATAATTGATGACTGAGTAAAACTTTTTTGCGGACAATGCGTACATTTTAGTGAATTTGAGGATTCTATTTTGTTTTTAAAAATTATTCAAGATATTCAACCAATAAAGTATTTGAAATATTTATTATTTATCGTGGTCTTAGCTTTCTATAACATGACATTGCAGTTGTTCTAAAAAAAAACTCATCAATAGAGTTCAATCTGATTACAAAAGTGACGACATTTCATTGGTTCTAACCAACTCATCAGTAGACTTCCACCTGTTTTCAAAAGTATTCAATATGAGAAAATTTTATTGGTTCTAACCAACTCATCATCAGTATTTATATTCTTGCAGTCAACATGGAAAAAAATTCTAGGATTTATTAATTTAATTCGAGAATTTTTGCTTTTACTTTTTTAAATTTATTGATTTTAAAGGGTGAAATATGTATATTATGATGTATATTGTGATGTTTTTTTAAATATTTAATATTTATCAATTTAGATTTATTATTTTTTTTATTTATTTCTTTTAGGAATTTATTTTATTATAAATGATTTCATAATATTTTTATATTTTTTTTTACCTTTTTATAACAATTTGATTAAAATATCATTCAAGCTTGAGGTCTTATTTAGTGGTTAAACTATTTTATTTGAACTTATCATTACTCAGTGAGTATCGAAATATCTATAATTTCAAATAATATTGTTTGGGAAAATAAAAAAAAATATATTCTCAAAATCGATCGCAATTCATTAAATGTCGGACTGACTATTTTATTTTAAATTCTAAATGCAAATTTAATTGAACAAAATTTAAATTTAATTTATAATTAAGTACGATTATGTTTTTAAAAAGCATATTTTTGACATTTCGAGAGTTCTTAATGCGTATTACGCATAAAACACATATTCCAGACCACATTTCTGGTTACCCTGACTACACAGACGAGTCCATATGTATGTATGTATGTATTTCGTGCATTGTGTGTTTCCATGTATTTATGTTTAGGTTTGATAGTGTCTAATAGTCATTGTTATATTTGTTATTACAACTGTTGATGTTGGCTTTTTGTTGTGGGATGAGTCAGTTGGTCATTTATTTCAACTTATTTTAGCATTTTTTTAATGATTATTAGTTTCGTGTTGTAGTCTTGTTTGGTGTCTATAGATTTAAATGGAATTATTGTGTATGACAAGCGTGTGCTTTATATTAAATAGAGAAAACAAAAACAAATTAAATCAAATATTAAATGTGGGAGAGCTGTTTTGATTATTAATTCATAGATTAGATGAAACGGCAAAT
Source organism: Germaria angustata (assembly GCA_963681545.1). Taxonomy (NCBI): domain Eukaryota; kingdom Metazoa; phylum Arthropoda; class Insecta; order Diptera; family Tachinidae; genus Germaria; species Germaria angustata. The sequence goes on along the minus strand of OY813001.1, from coordinate 52,550,266 downwards.
GTAATAAATTAATCATCGCATTTTTGGCATTAAAGTTAAAAAGCGCAGAAATGTGTTTTGGTACATAGAAAGAATGTTGTGAAAGAAATAACTAACAACAAGGTTAACTTACGAAATGACAAAATGAAATTAGATAAAATAGAAAGAATAAGGTCAACGTGATACAGGGAGATTGAGCAAATGTGCAAATGAAAATGGGGTTAGAAATGAACTTTTTGTCATTACTTTTACCATTCCATGTAACATATACACACACATGTACATTAGACTGGTCCTTATCTGGCTTAAAAAATTTTTTTTTCAATATTTTTAGTGCAGGACCCTCTTAAATTGTTAATTATACCAAACATATGAGTATGTAAAAATTTCAAATCGATATTTTAAAATTAACACGTGCCGCATTGAGGTTTAAAATATTTATTTGCATATGTATGAAACATTAGATGTTCTACTATGCTAACAATTCAAAATTCCGTTATATTTTCTGCTAGATTTGTGTTAAAGCAGGCGGGAAAGTTAGTTTTTGCAAAGTTAATAATAATACTAGCTTTTTTATGAAAAAAGAAAATAAAAACCACCATCCAAATTAATTTTTTGTACAGCGGTCAGTTAGATTACACGCATTTAAAATGCCAAGACAAAAAATTTATTTAATTGGTGCAATTAAAAATCAAATTCTTGGTTACTACCAAGAAGCTTACTAGCTTCCCTCACAAATAGATTGGTTAAGAGTTTTATTTTACGATATGCGCATAGGTAATATGAATTTATCGAATGCAGCTAATTTAGTTATAGACGAGTGTTTAATTTTTTGGAAAAGCACGGATTCCAACAAAAGATCGTAGTGATTGTGTGAAAAAAATTAATGTTTGGCAAATAATTAAATAACTTGCTCGACATAGCGCATTCAAATGCGTTAAATTTAATATCTATTAAAGAGGATAAAGAATTTTTAGTTGCGCAGAGAAAGCCAAATCGTGAAGGCTGTATGATTGGAATCGATTTGAAACTTACTGGAGCGGAAAAACGAAAAGCTGAAAGAAAAAAAATGGAAGAAGCAAACATAATGAAATATCATTCACAAGAACTATAAAAGTATCGATTATCTATTATATGTTAATGACGGCAAGACACTCAATATTAAAACTATAAAAGTCTAATAATTTTTCCTCATTCTTAGTTCCAGAACAGGGAACTTTCAGTATAGATTCAGAAACCTCGGATGTTGAAAGAAATATAAGTTCAGAACAATATGAAACACACCTTTCTGATGAACAAATTAATATTTCATGCAATTCAGACCTTTCTTATACTATTACTCAACAGCCATCTAGTTCGGTAGCTACCCGGGGCAGAAAGTTAATTGTGAATCATAGACTGTCAGCTGCTATGAACGAATGTAAAGCAAGCGATAGGGATGCTGTTCATCTACTGAGTGCATGCGTAGAAAGTTTATGTTTGAATCCAATGGATTATGTTATAAATCGATCTTCAATCAAAAGAGCCCGTCAACAATATCGCGAAGATATAGCGAGAAATATTCAATCCGAGTTTATGGACTTAAATGATGATTTTGGTGTGGTTCATTGGGATACAAAGCTTCTTCCAAATGTGACAGGAATGGAGAAAAAGATCGTTTGCCCGTTATTATCAAAACGCCTTCTACAGAACAGCTCTTAGGGGTTCCAAATATTCCATCAGGATTGGGTAAAGAAATTTTTAGTGCGGTTTTTGATACTTTGGAGAAATGGGGCTTGCTGAAAAAAGTTCAAGCTTTCGTATATGATACAACATCTTTGAACACCGGCAGATTTAATGGGGCTTGCACACGAGTAGGGAACTGGTTCGACTTATTGGTGAAAACCGACAGGTAAAACTTTTATTCTGCCTTAGAACCCTTAAACATGACCAGGTGCCTCGTCATGACTACACAAACTTCTTAGAACTCGTTGTTATCCTTTTGGGAGGAATTCTTCCAAATGGAAATAAAATGCGGAAGCCCGGCGCTTATCATCAGAGCCGATGGATGGCCAAGGCTATTTATTCAATAAAAATATTTCTCTTAAGAAAAGAATTCCTAATTACAGAAGATGATGAAAGAGCATTGTGTAGTATATGTGGTTTTATTGTGGTTAATTACATAAAACCATGGTTTAATGCAAATATATAAAAGCACTGAAGCACTATGGAACGACATTCAACTTCTAAAAAATTTAAATAAATATAAATAAAAAGATCCTAGACCAAAAAAATTGCGGGAGTTAATCAATTGTAAAGAAATTGAAGCTATTGAAGAAGACGATTTAACTCCGAAAAAATATTTGCTACCCTATAGCGGATTGAATGATTTTTTGGAAAAGGATTTATCATGTAGCCTAATCACGAAAAAGTCCTCGATGTTATTTGAACGAATGACAATAAACACATCGTTTATTGAAACCAATGCCAGTCTTGCAATGAATATTTCAAAAAAGGAAGGGAAAAATTAACGTCGATAAATGTTGTTAATGACTCCGCTGAAAGGGGAGTCAAATTGATGGAAGATTTTAACACATCATTCACTAAAAATCAGAATCAAAAACAGTTTATCTTACAAGAAGAATAAAAGAATAAAATATTTTCAATTTAATTTTTCTGAATAATCAGTTTCTCATATAATTTTTCAGATGGTGCGACACTACAGAAAGAGATATCCGCAGCATACGAGAATAGCTATGATTGCCCCTTAAAAATAAAAACATAAGTAAATAAATATAAATATATATTTAAAATTGAGACTTTTATTATAAACAAGCAAAAAATAGTCTAGATACAGAATATGCCAAAGGCATGTGCCAGGTATACTTACATAAATACATACATATGTACGTAGCTTTAAATCCGAATGCGGCAGGTGTTAATATTAAAATATCGATTTGAAACTTTTACATAATGAATTTTATGCTAAAAATAACATTTTAAGAGGGTCCTGCTTTAAAAATTTTGAAGTTAGAAAATAAGGACCAGTCTAATGTACATACATACATACATATATTCATATGCATGTATGTATGCATGTGTAACGTTTAAATGCATATATGTATGTACATATTGTTTGTCTTTCTCAAAAAAAAAAATTTAAACTAATTAAGAAAAGAATCAAGATGTTGAAAATTCGCTTAAAAAAATCGAATATGAAAATTACCGACTGACAACTTTGATAACTTCTAACACATCACACACACTTCTTTCCACATAGTTGTCCGTCCATTTATTACTTTCAAATTAAAATTCACTCTTTATCAAGCCACCAAATGTCCTTTAGATCCATATAATCGTCAGATCGATGAGACGTTATTTAAAAAATTTTGCAGTAAAATTAACCTTCACATGCACCGAAATAGTATCGAAATTTAACGTCAAAATTTTGTTGGCCGGCATTGAGCGATCAATGCTTTCAACATAAAATAACGAAAGTATTTCTGTGAGAGAGTATTTCTGTGAGAAACATACCCTGAAATAAAACATTCAAATTAACAAATTATTTATAAAACTTGGGACAGCAGAATTCATTTTTTAAATATTTTTTTTTAATTTTAATGAAATACTCTTAATTGAAAAACATATACACTAACCGATTTTTTCTAAATTTAAAAGGTTTTCCTCCTTTAATAATATGTTTGCTCCTGTAGCGCAAAGTAATCCGCTTATTTTTTTAACTATTATTATTTAACACAACTTAAAAACTTAATAAAAAACCTTTTTCTTTTTGCAAATTAAAAATTCTTTATTAAGACCATGATGTGTTAAAATCGTGGATAATTTTTAACAGTTTATGACACAAACATACAAAAGTCTCAAAATATTGTCCTTCAACTTAAAGAAATCTGAAAAACAGAAATCAAGTTGAAGTTAACAAAATGACTATAGACAATATCACAAACGGGCTGTAATGACAAAAATAAAACCTGCAGATGTTATTTTCATTGTAAACAATTTTGACAATGGAAAAACTTGACAAAACAAAGACAGATATTTAAATCAGGCAGAGAAAAAATCTTGAAAAAATACTTAATTTTAAAAACTGAATATAGTCTCTATAATGGCGATGGTGATGGGAATGACAATCGCAATGTTTTAAATGGAAAATTTGACGAAACTCACATGTCATCATTGGAGTTTTATTATGGTTGTGGCTGCACTTTTAATACCAGAACGACCAGCCACCATTGAACGATGCTTAAACATTTACAACCAGACCATGACCCCAATGAAGAAGCACATTTGTTAAATTGGAAATTTGTTCAAAAAGGAAAAAAATATCAATTTTAATTTGCCACAAGACTACCAAGTCATGTCAGCCACAGAATTTCTAGCAAATATGTGAACAATGATTGTCGTCATTGCTGCAAGAAGTTATTAAAGACAAATGAAAATTAAAACGAATTTAAATAAAAAAAAAAAATTTAAAACAGTAAAACAGGTTAAAGTAATAAAATTTATTTTTTTTTCTTTAATTTTTTTTATTTTTTTCTCCTTTGGAGAGCTAACAAAGAAGTCAAGAAGCGCAAGGTGGCAAGAGATTTAACGCCGCATTCGGAAAAATTTTATAAAAGTTTTAATTTTGTATTTTTTCTTTGTTACACTTAAATAATTTATAGGTAGCAATTTTATGTTATGACTTAAAAGGGAACTGCCACCTGACTAAAGCTAGAGATGATTCATATTTGGAAAGGATATTTTAATCTAAGAGAGCCAAAGTGAGCGTGAGAACAAATCGAATAATAGTTTAATAGTATAATAGTATAATGGTATTATAGTATAATAGTATAATAGTGTAATAGTATAATAGTATAATAGTAAATTAGTATAATAGTATAATGGTATAATAGTATAATAGTATAATAGTATAATAGTATAATAGTATAATAGTATAATAGTATAATAGTATAATAGTATAATAGTATAATAGTATAATAGTATAATAGTATAATAGTATAATAGTATAATAGTATAATAGTATAATAGTATAATAGTATAATAGTATAATAGTATAATAGTATAATAGTATAATAGTATAATAGTATAATAGTATAATAGTATAATAGTATAATAGTATAATAGTATAATAGTATAATAGTATAATAGTATAATAGTATAATAGTATAATAGTATAATAGTATAATAGTATAATAGTATAATAGTATAATAGTATAATAGTATAATAGTATAATAGTATAATAGTATAATAGTATAATAGTATAATAGTATAATAGTATAATAGTATAATAGTATAATAGTATAATAGTATAATAGTATAATAGTATAATAGTATAATAGTATAATAGTATAATAGTATAATAGTATAATAGTATAATAGTATAATAGTATAATAGTATAATAGTATAATAGTATAATAGTATAATAGTATAATAGTATAATAGTATAATAGTATAATAGTATAATAGTATAATAGTATAATAGTATAATAGTATAATAGTATAATAGTATAATAGTATAATAGTATAATAGTATAATAGTATAATAGTATAATAGTATAATAGTATAATAGTATAATAGTATAATAGTATAATAGTATAATAGTATAATAGTATAATAGTATAATAGTATAATAGTATAATAGTATAATAGTATAATAGTATAATAGTATAATAGTATAATAGTATAATAGTATAATAGTATAATAGTATAATAGTATAATAGTATAATAGTATAATAGTATAATAGTATAATAGTATAATAGTATAATAGTATAATAGTATAATAGTATAATAGTATAATAGTATAATAGTATAATAGTATAATAGTATAATAGTATAATAGTATAATAGTATAATAGTATAATAGTATAATAGTATAATAGTATAATAGTATAATAGTATAATAGTATAATAGTATAATAGTATAATAGTATAATAGTATAATAGTATAATAGTATAATAGTATAATAGTATAATAGTATAATAGTATAATAGTATAATAGTATAATAGTATAATAGTATAATAGTATAATAGTATAATAGTATAATAGTATAATAGTGTAATAGCATAATAGTATAATAGTATAATAGTGTAATAGCATAATAGTATAATAGTATAATAGTATAATAGTATAATAGTATAATAGTATAATAGTATAATAGTATAATAGTATAATAGTATAATAGTATAATAGTATAATAGTATAATAGTATAATAGTATAATAGTATAATAGTATAATAGTATAATAGTATAATAGTATAATAGTATAATAGTATAATAGTATAATAGTATAATAGTATAATAGTATAATAGTATAATAGTATAATAGTATAATAGTATAATAGTATAATAGTATAATAGTATAATAGTATAATAGTATAATAGTATAATAGTATAATAGTATAATAGTATAATAGTATAATAGTATAATAGTATAATAGTATAATAGTATAATAGTATAATAGTATAATAGTATAATAGTATAATAGTATAATAGTATAATAGTGTAATAGTATAATAGTATAATAGTATAATAGTATAATAGTATAATAGTATAATAGTATAATAGTATAATAGTATAATAGTATAATAGTATAATAGTATAATAGTATAATAGTATAATAGTATAATAGTATAATAGTATAATAGTATAATAGTATAATAGTATAATAGTATAATAGTATAATAGTATAATAGTATAATAGTATAATAGTATAATAGTATAATAGTATAATAGTATAATAGTATAATAGTATAATAGTATAATAGTATAATAGTATAATAGTATAATAGTATAATAGTATAATAGTATAATAGTATAATAGTATAATAGTATAATAGTGTAATAGTATAATAGTATAATAGTATAATAGTGTAATAGTATAATAGTATAATAGTATAATAGTATAATAGTATAATAGTTTTTATTATTTATGATTTATCAGCGCAGCTTCAGTTACTGCAAGCACAATTTTTCTTAGTGTGTATGTACACTTACTTTTTGTTATTGTAAATGATGTTGCATTTGCTACAAAGTGCATCAAAAGCAGATAATGATAATGATGTGTTGCTTTCATTAAATTTCAACCTGATAAAAGAGACCATACCAAAACTTAGTTCAGTAGGTTTGCCCAAAAAGCAAAAAGAGGATACAATTTGCTTTTTTTCCAACAAATCAACGAACTCTGTACATCAAAGAGCTCCTCATCAGACGCTTCATGTTCACGAAGAAAATAATAAGGTTCAATACAAATATAATTCAATAATGAACGGAAACGTGATACCAATTTGAAGAGGATCAATGCCATCAAAATTTTTGTTAATGATTATCACTCCAGTACTGCTGGTCTTAAGCCGGCAGCAAAGTTTTAAAACAAATTGACGTACTGGTTGAAAATGAATGGCGTGATGGGCGAAAGGAGAATATAAGTTGAACATTAAGCAAATGCTTTGCAGAAAAATAAATGTACGAAAAAATTGAACACATAAAACACATTCACTTCAACCGTCAGCGAACAGTTGCCTTTGATATCTGCAACATTAAGTAAAATTCATTTCGGAGGCAAAGCGTACACAAGCACACTTTGGCCACTCGCCATTTACAAAAAGTGGCAGAGCAGGCAAAGGTAAACAGTTAATTGTGCCAACTTAAAGGAAAAAAAACTTACAATGTTGACGGGTTGGTAGTCAACGATAGTAGAAAAGTATATGTAGGATATTTAGCGGTCATAAACTGTAGAAGCAAATATCTTTTTAAAAGTTAATGAAAGAAAACTAAAGATTTTTTCAATAATAGAGCTTGGAAAAATATAAATGCCAGGTTTTCCTTCTAGTGTGAAACTTTCTCAGGAGTAACCTTATTTGTCCCTGGCAGAGGACAAACAATTTTCAGCATGCTTTTAAAATTAAGTGGCTTCAAGCCTTCTCAAAAAAAATTCATTCAAGAAGCCCGCTCGCCCCAGAAAAAGAGGATAACATCATGACAATGGTCAGGCAGCCCACTGGGGAAAAAGTAGGAATCAAAGATTAGCATGGTTGGTCCCATGATTTTTTTTTCGAAAATTGAAAGGAAAAATTCCCCGCCCTAAATACTGATTATCGCATAACTTCTCTATTTATGGACCGAATTTGGAAATAACTTTTTGTTTGAAACAGTTTGTTTTTCTTTGAAAAGCGGACGGTTTCACACAAATTTAAGAGGAAATTGGACTGACAAAGTGGCTGCTTCAAATAATTATTATAGTATAACTCCGCCATTTATGTATCAACCAGATCCACTTTCAAAATGTTTTATTTAATAATGTATTTCAATCTTTCCTGGGAGTAAAATTTAAGCTAGAAATGGATTATACCGGGCTTTAAACTAATCCATAGCTAATTTGGTTTTGTAATCTGTTAGATTGGCTAGTTTTATTGAAGTCGTTTTTTTTTTGCAGGAACTAATTTCACATTGATTTATTAAAGAGCCAATAACAAGATCCATGCAACAGCGAATTCGTAGAGAAACTCTGTTAAAAAAGTTTTGAAAAATTTTATATAAAGAGACATTGCAGACAATAAAAAATACAATAATTCTTGTAGAGTTCAAAATTTACATGTAGCCTTCATTTTTGGAGGAGCCAAAGTTCACGTCCTCCCTTTTTACACGCAGTTATAGTGAATCGGCATAGAAAATCTTGTACCCTAACATTTTAGGTAAAACGTGTGCTCAAAAATTTTACATAAAACACTACGAGGAACATTTTTGTGGAACACATTAACCCCAACCCCCAACTCTACATTTTAACCCCCTCCCCCACCTTACTTTACGATGTAAGGGTTTGTTTTTGTCTTCTTTTATTTTTCTCACACAAACTTACTTCCTAAAATTCGATCTATTTTAGCAAAAATTGTAAATATGTACGTTATATCGCTGTTTGAGGGAATTTTACCCTTTTTCACATCGAAGAGCTAGAGGGACTAAAGTGTATAGTTGGAGGTTTAAAATTCACCACAAAAATATACCCACCAGAGGGCGAGTGTAACTTTTACTCTCCCTAAAATAAAGGTCAGATGTAAATTTTGTTGTACACTGTAATCGATCTTGGGAATTATTGATCGCTCTTCGTACTTCTTTATGTAATTCGAAAGGTTATAAGTATGAAATTCGTTGTTTTCACTGTTTTAAGAAATAAAAAAATTCAAGCATTGTTGCATTAAGGTGTTGTGGGGTGAAGGTTTTTTCCTCTCTCCCCCTCCTTCCTTTCGATCTATGTAAAGCACACGTATATAAATAAAAAATTAAATATGCCACCAAACCCTATTTCCATGTTGTAGGGCATTAACAAAAAAAATATATTTAAAAAAGGTGCAGTAATAAAAATAAAATTACCGTTTCAAAAACCATAATAAAACAAACCAAAGAGAGACAAAAAAGGCAAACATAGAGAAAACCACTTGCAGTCAAACCAAAACATTAAAAAAATATCACAAAAAGAGTCAAAAAAACCCCAGTTCAGCCAGATAAAAACAGTTAAGAAGAGTTATGGGACAGGTAACAGAGGAAGCAACCCAACGCGACTGTATTTAACCGCAATGACACACAATACAACAGTTGCAACAGAGATTTACCCAGAAATATATTTATTGTATCTTGCCACCATTAACATCACCGCCAGCCAAGCAACCGCCCCAGCCAATTGCACAATCGTCATCACAATTATCGTCATCGTCATCGTCACCATAACCACCGGAGTGAGTGTTGTTTACTGTACAAATGCAACTTATTGTCATTATGTTGCCTCAGCATGTTGAATCTGTATGTATGTAAGTAGTTGTTCATGCATCTAGCAAATCTCTCTTCTTCATGATGATGAATAGGAAATGATGCTGCATTGATTCTATATTAGCAAAACTAAAATTGCCAAACAACCTCAACAGAACCGAAGAGCTTTAGCAAATGCAACAACAAATAAAAAAAACTCTTCCGGGAGGACGTCTAGCATCTCCCCGTCTAATCTTCAATGTGGGGTGCAACAACAAGAGCTAAAACTTCTATATGCAGAGTGTAAAATAAAATTTTGAAACATATTTCTTTTTTCTTTTGGAAAAACCACAAGCCAAATTACTTGTACCAAAGGTACAACTTACAACTCATAGACCATGCCACACCACAACACTCCATACCACAGCACACATAATACTCGTACACCCAGGGAAAGAGGGGACAAAGTTTAAGCAATAAAACACCACAATAAGTTGGCGTAGGCTGTGTGCTACACTTAACCGCAAAACAACTGAATGTATTGCCACTTCTACTACGAGTAGTTGTTGGCTGATGACGATGATGATACTGTTTTGATGTTTGTGGCATAACAACATCGTCGTGATTACTTACAATGTTTGCATTATTGTCGTCTGACGTCAGTCATAAGTATGCCCGCCATGTTGCCAAACAATTGAGTTGAGCTCCTTTGAGGTAGCAAAAGTCGTGAATAATTAGAAATTTAAAATATATGATCGATTATTGCAACACTAAATGGAGTATGTGGTGGAGGAGAGGAACTCTATTTTAAATGGAAAATTTTCAAAATTTCTTGAATAGTTTTCAAATTTATTATGTGAAATATTAATCAAATTGTTCTAAGCGTATAGAAATTGTAAAATAAATATTTTTAGAGAGGAGGCCATTAATTTCATCTGGTGAATAATTTCTTGAATTTGTGAATTTTTCTTCACGTAAAACCACATTCAGATCGCTCCTTGAATGAAAAATACTCGTAGTCCTAACTCGAAAATCAAAATTGTTAAATTACTGGAAAAAAGGTCTTAATATCCTCTCTTTCATTAAGCGCTTCCAACTTTTACATTTTAAGAAAACAAAGTATGTGTGAAATGTCATTATTCATTTGAAAGGCCTATTAATACCATTATGTAATATAAGGTTAGGTTAGGTTAGGTTGATTGGAGGGGTGTGATAGCCCATGTCATACGACATACACTTAAGCCAGTGAAGGCTTGTTGTGCGCTCCCTTTATTTATCAAACACAAACTGCCAGAGTTCTGCGGCAGGATTCGAACCTGGGACCTTCGCACTACGAGTCTAGTACACTACCTACTAGTCTACGAAGGATGTAATATAATATCGTGTAAATGTCCACCGCGCCTTCGCTGGCTGACCGTGACGCATAAATCCGGGTGAATTCGACCGATACCATGGGTTATGTTATCTTGGAGGGCCGATGTGGTTTGTGGAATATTCATATATATTTTCGACTTAAGAAAAAGCCACAAGAAAAAGTCCAACGTGGTCAAATCGCACAATCTCGGGGCAGGTTCAGCATGCTCTCAAATCGCTCCTGCAAAATATCCAATGTGGCATGAACTGTATGGCACGTAGCGCCTTCCTATTGAAACTACACGTCGTTGGTGTCCATATCATCCAATTCAGGCCAAAATAACTTGGTAATAATCGACCTACAGCACTTGCTGTTCTCTAATAAATATAAACCTATGACACCACGACCTCGAAATCTAAAAAGTGACTTTTTCGGGATGCATTGGGTGGTGGTTTAAATAGTTGCGCTGGCTAGGGTATTTCACACGTATGAATGAGAATGCTCCGGCGAGAAAATCATTCGAATTCGATCTCGAAGGAAGATGTAGAAGAGTAAGACCCAAACTCCGGTGGAAGGATCAAGCTGAGGAAGATCTCGCAAAACTTGGTGCTAGAAACTCGAGGAGAAGCTCATTAGATCCGCGCGCATGGAAAACTATTCTGAATCATTCTACTGACCTAAACGGTTGTTTATAGCCACCTAAGAAGAGAAGAAGAATGTAGTTTAAACCATCCAGTATTACCATACTGAACGACCACAGATGGCAACATTTCTTGAATGTGTTATCGAATCAAGTTGGTTATTTCAGAAAGAAGAGAAAGGTCGTAATTTATATTGTGTATGAAGTGAATTTTTATAAGTAATAAAAAAGTAGAATTTTCTTTAGAAATATAGAGGTAACAATTAAATTTTTCATTGCTAAAGTAATTAATTGCTTTTGATAAACTTTTAAAACTATTTTTTGTTTATATTATTTGAACAGCTGTTCATATGTATGTATGTAAGTACATATAAATACATAAGTATGTACATACATATGTATGTGATATGGATGTGTATGTAACAGTTTGGATTAAAGATTGAATCACAAAATAAAATAAAAAATTTTAAATAAGCGACAATTCAAAAAGTACTCGTAAATACGTGGACTAAAATTAATTTAATCTCTTTCTGATCTCAAACCATAATATTTTTAACTTAACGATTTCTAGACTAGACATTTAGATACCAACATACATATGTACACTTGTACATACATATGTTCATATATGAAAGCATGTATGTATGCATATTTACATATGTAGATATGCATATATGTACATATGTACGTATGTACACAGAGCTTTGAAGCTCTCAAGTGATTTAAAAGCAAATACTAGTAAATACACACACATACTTACACGTATACTAAATAACCCTGAAGGAAATGTCACTAGTGATTCACTAGTGATTCACTATTGACAAAGTCACCAGTACTAGTGACAAATTATACCCCAGCCAATGCTTTTTTCTGTTGACATTTAACATGCACTTGTCATTGAAAATCCACTACTGACGTTGGAACTAGTGACGAACTAGTTCCAATGGGACCATATGACGAAAGTAGAACTAGTGCTTCCCTGTAGACATTGTCACCAGTATTATTGACATACTCTACACAAAACTTCTTTCTATTGAAATTTAAGATGGACTTATCATTGAAAACCCACTACTGAAGAGGTCGTTCTAATGGGTCCATGTAAACAATTTTTGATATACATATATCCCTACAGTTTTAGTTAAAATATATGATTAAAGGTTCACTATAGAACAAATAAACGCAATTAAAAAATGAAGAGGCATAAGCGTGCTCTCAGAAATTTCTCTGCTCATCAAACAAAAACTTGTTGACAACTCCGTTGACGATGTCTACATGTGAGTCACCAAAATAGTCGACAAAACTGGTGACTTGGGTACACTTGTCCCCATGTTTCCTTCAGGGAAGTGTGTAGTAACCCTGAAGGAAACATGGGGACAAGTGTACCCAAGTCACCAGTTTTGTCGACTATTTTGGTGACTCATATGTAGACATCGTCAACGGAGTTGTCAACAAGTTTTTGTTTGATGAGCAGAGAAATTTCTGAGAGCACGCTTATGCCTCTTCATTTTTTAATTGCGTTTATTTGTTCTATGGTGAACCTTTTTTAATCATTTATTTTAACTAAAACTGTAGGGATATACATATGTATATCAAAAATTGTTTACATGGACCCATTAGAACGACCTCTTCAGTAGTGGGTTTTCAATGATAAGTCCATCTTAAATTTCAATAGAAAGAAGTATTGTGTAGAGTATGTCAATAATACTGGTGACAATGTCTACAGGGAAGTACTAGTTCTACGGTCGTCATATGGTCCCATTGGAACTAGTTCGTCACTAGTTCCAACGTCACTAGTGGATTTTCAATGACAAGTGCATGTTAAATGTCAACAGAAAAAAGCATTGGCTGGGGTATAAGTTGTCACTAGTACTGGTGACTTTGTCAATAGTGAATCACTAGTGAATCACTAGTGACATTTCCTTCAGGGAACGTATGCACATTTTATAATAATTTTGCTAATAATCTTCAATATACATATATAAAATAGAATGTGTGTATGTATGTATGTATGTATGTAACGTAATGGCTCCAAAACGGCTGGGCAGGTTTTGACAAAATTTTCAGGGAACCTTCAGAATACTCGGGCGGATGACACTGTGAAGTCTGATTTTCGGTCTGTGGGCAGAGGGGCGTGGCAAAATCCAATAATTCATAAAATGAGAACGGCTGGGCCGATTTCTGTAAAACTTTTTGTCAGTTGTTCGTATTTTCGAGGAGAAGGTTTTTATGGAAGAAAATTTTGGAAAATCCCTACGGAAAAGTCGGAAAATTGAAATCGAAAATCGAGTTTTTGTATGAAATTTTGCTTGAAATTTCTACTTAATGGCTTTTCAAATGAAAAAATAGAAAGTTTGTCTGAAGGCTTAAAATTGGGGCGAGGCGAAGTTCGCCTGGTGCGCTAGTTCAGAAATAAAAGTTAAACCATTCCAAAAACATTTATACTTACATGGTTGCATTCATAGATACGTACATATTTCGATATGTGTGTATGTACATCCATATGTACCTACGACAAAGTCAAAATATAAACAATGATTTCATAACACCAACAACAAATTTTGATAACAAAACAAGACAACAAACTGTTAATTAAAATATAATACGTATTGCAATAATAAGAAATCCCCACAAAACTGTACACGAATTTATGCATACATATGTGCATACGTACATACATACATACATATGTACATACATTTGTGCATCATACATTAATTTTTTTTATATATTTACATAAGCCCACACACATCCCCACATGAATGAATTAAATTTACCCAAGCTCACGGCTGTTAAAAATTTAACATACTGTTAAAATCATTTCACATTGCACGATCGAAATGAAAATACACTGTTAATTATCGTTTTAACAGAACGTATTCCCCCGTCTAGTAAACTACTCATAACAAAAATATTTAAAATATTTCTGTTAATTAACAAAATAAACAGTCACTGTTATGTTATGTGAGCATTCACATGCCGAGAGAGAGAGAGAAAATAATGAAATATTCTACATTCTTCTATAAATGTTTGGCATACCCATACAATAACAATAAACAAAATAAAAAGTTAGTGTTTCTGAATTAATGTATTTGCAAAAGGGGTATGAAAAGATGAAGCAGAATGAAATAAGGAGAATATTATAAATGAAATGAGAGTTTGTAGAAAAAACAAAAACAATGCTGCCAAATAATCAAATGGAAAATGTAAGTATACACTAAAAAGCAACTGCTAAAAATATTGATGTTTGTTTAGTCCACAGAATATACACAGAATACCCAACTTTGACGTATAAAAAGGTTCCGAATCATATTTTGCATAAACTGTGTATAACGTGCATAAAGTTTGTGTGAAGAGATATCCATATAAAAACAAATGGCTTTGCTATCTCTTTTACACAAAGTTTATGCACGTTTTCAAAGTTGTCGGGTCTAGGTAGTTTATGGTTTAGTCTATTTTTATGTTTCATACAGTCAAAGAAGGTTTATTTAAAAAGGTTCTGTTTTAAACCTGAACGGGTCTCTTTTGAAAATCGCATATTATATACGACACTTTGGTAAAATTATAAAGAATTTCAGCGAATGTTGTCTCAAATAACTGGGTACTAAAGAAACCAAAACCCACTTATTATACAAATGCTAACTTCGTGGCATATACCCATAAGTCGCAAGCGATTTCGGTGAACTTTTTTCATTTCAATTTGTGTCCGAAAATTATTTTCCCCCAGCTTTTAAATTTTAATATACAAAATTAACAGAACTAAGCCAAATCAAGCCATTTTGGGAATTTTGTGGCTTGATTTGAAAACAATGATAAGAAATTAAATTTCTTATTTTGAGTTTTGAGTTTCCAACTATTTTTTGATATTGTTAGGATATTTTAGAGCTAATATACATATATAACATATATATGTAACAAGATCTTACATAATAATATGTCAAGCAGATTACCTAACTATATTATGCTTTTCTTCAATAACCCTAACTAAACGACCTATCTTCAAAATTGAACTATATCACTTTAAAAAAAATGGCATTACTTTTCATATATCCTTTATTTTCCTCTTAATGTTGTTTTTTCTCTATGGATCGCCTTTGGTATTGGCTATTTCTTATATTCTTAGATAAACTATGAACTATGGAGGTTGAATAAAAAAAGTTATTATGAAGAATTCGTTACAATTTTATCTTTTAGTATGATAAACTCAAGTACTTATTTCAAGCCATTATTAAGATAAAATTGTATGTGTATTTACATTCTTTTGGATAATTAAAGAGTATCTAACAACCAGAAATCAAAAGACCTACGCATCCAAATTAAATAAAATTAAATTTTATTTAAATACGAAATTCTCCTTTTACTACAACTGTGAATGACATATAAATAACGTATGAATGTCCATTGAAGGACAATTAACAACTTAAAATAGAATTTTTTGGTAATAGAAAGCAAATAAAATTATATAGTTATGCATATACTTCTCTAATCACCTTGGTTTCTCAAAATGGTTATTTTAATAATTTTATTTTGAGTTAAAATCATCTTTTTATATACTTGTTATATGCATGTATGTATGTATATCAAACAACTGTATCTGGGAAACTTTAGAACTTTTTTTAAAGCTTCGTAGAGCGCCTCATATTAATGCGTCTTATGTGTGTTCATATGCAATTCAAATTTAATTGGCAATTAAATAAATGAATATTTGAGCACAAAGTCAAAAACTGGTCCTAAGACATACATATAAGAATAGAGTTTATTTCAAAAACAAATACTTAACTTAGCGCTTTCGTACAAAGTAATATGTAGTGTTATAAAATTTCGCTAGACAAATATTTTTAATTATAGGTTCCATTTTTGGTGGCATGATAACTGCAACGGACATACGGACAAATATAGTTTTAGGGTCGGTCGGATTAACGAGTTGTCCGGACTATAGTAGGTGAAAATATTGAAATAATCTAAGTGAATTAAATTGTATGTACATACATATGTACATGCATTGTACTATGATTTATTAAAAAACATAAATTATTATATTTAATTATGTATTATATTAAATTATTAAAATATGTAATCTAAGTGAATTAAATACATATGTACATACTATGATTTCTTAAAAAATGAACTTATTTTGTGTTGGCTAACTTTGTCGAGGTGGTTGATTTGTGCTTTTTGCTCTAGTCGCTTTAACAATAGAATATCCTGCGTATCCAAATTATTCTCCTCAGCCCACTGAATGAACATGGAATTTTTCGGCTACCTGCCTAATAGTTTTTCCCTCATCAAGACTTTGCAAAATATCACACTTTTCCTCTAAGGTTAGTGTTTTATGTTTGCGTTTATTCCACTTGGAATGAAATTAGACAAACACGCTTGCGAAAGAATGAACCGAAACTGAAGTAATGATAGTGCAAAATGTAAATCTAGGTATGAATAATAAAACATGCGAGTAAAAAAGGAGAAACCCCTGAATTTTAATATTTATTCTTGCATAAAAATTTTTTACCGGATTATAGAAGTAAAAATTTTAAATTGTCCGATATAACACCTTTAATTTTATTATGATCTGGTCACACAGTTAGCAATACTAATAAAACTTGTTAAACCTCATTTGCTTGCGCACCAACACACCTGCGAGCTCCCTTTTTCTGTTCTTGTTTATTGTTTTTATACGTTTTTTTCCTTTTCCAATCAGCTTAACGGGGAGAGCATTCAAGAGAACTGATTGTTTTCTGTGTAGACTTTTAGATAATGGGTTTTTCCTATTATTCTTGCTTCTTGTTATACATACCCGAATATACTTATAAAAAAAATAATAATGTGAATGGGGAGCCAAGTTGTTTATTGCTTTTGTTGGTTTCTTTTGCCTTTCTTGTGTTTGTAGTGCAATTCACTAGTGTAGAGTTTGTGTGTTTATTTTGCTATAGGAGAGAATGTGTAAGTTTTTGTTTCTTAATGTTGTGTGTGGAGCCCTACCTTCTTACCTCCGCTATACAACTCATTGATATGAAAAATTTAGTCTTTGACGTTCTCTTGATTCTGCGCGATCATTTAACGCGTTAATTTTTAATTTTTATTTTGGTTATATTGAAGAAATATATTTTTTGTATAGATACCTAATTTTCTATGCCTACAAACATATTTACATAAAATTTCTGAGTGGCTGCAAATGGTTAACTTCTTTTAATTGTTTTATTAATCTTTATTGGATATTTTCAAATTACAGCAAGTTAATAGTCTTGCTGTAAAGTAACTAATAAAGAATAAGATATATGTAAAGTGTTTTGATACTACAAATGTACATACATACATACAAATTAATAAAAAGTCAAGTGGCCATATTGTGTTTAAAATAAGTTAATATGTATGCAGTTGTTTTTTGATCTTTATTAAAAATTTTAAATTTTTTGAAATAAAGTATAGAAAAACCCATAGAGTTGTGATTTTTAGCCACTGTTATTTTAAATTGTTTGGAAACTCTAGGCGATCCCTCTTAATCTCTCTCTCTCAATAATTCCTTCTTTATTAATTTGACTAAACGTTTAAAGAAAAGTGTTGTTGTGCAAAAAATCAATAGAAAGAAAATCCAAGAAAATGTAAAGTAAAATAGTGTATTTATAAACCCAAGTGATCATTAACCTTTTAGTAAAAAAAAAACATATGTTCCAATGCAAAAACAAACATAGACCCTGTAATAAAGAGACTTCAAGAATATAAAGAAAACGGGAATGGAATAAAAATTGATGCCATAGTAAAGTTAAAAATGTTATTAACATATACGAAAAAAAGTTCAATTTATTAATTGAAGTGCCAAATCTAAATTAATAATAAAAAATATATGCATACTTACATACATATGTACTTTAAATGTAGCAAATTGCGCCTATTTTTATCTACGAAGATATTATAAAAATTCGATAAAGTCACTAAAAGCAAATCAAAACCCTTCAAACCCCTCTGAGACCATGGTTATCATTTCTAATAAAATTATAAAACATTGAGCAAATTGCTGATATTTTCATTTTCTCATAATTAGTAAGAACAATTATATTTCTTGGATAAAAAAGAGTACAAGTGAAATAAGTTGATAAAAATAATAATAAGAAAAAAAATTAGAAAAAACATTGCGGTTGAAAGAGTTTTGTCTCTCTTTTTCTATTGTCGCTTTTTATTAGAAAAATTAACTATTTATTCAATTGTTTTCTTAACATAATTACGCATGAAAAATATTACCAGCTCAGGCACTTGCGGCAGTGGTTTGCTGCAATTGCAAAATAATCTACTGGTCAGCCATCAATTAGAAAATGGTGGTGATACCAAGCAAAAAGGTGAGTTTCAAATTATGCATTTTCACATCTTCAATTAATTAAAATTTATTTCTCATGTATGTATGTATGTATGTGCATATACGAGCATGGTTCGAAACTGCAAGTAATAATGTCACAATTAATGGAAATAATTGCTGACTCTGCTCTTAATTGTATATGAACTTGATTTCTTTTCCAACGTTACACTGCTCGAAACACGACGCACTAAATTAAAAGAAATCACTTTTTGTAGCGAACTATCACGCAAATCGTTTCATGTAAAGTGTAAAGATTGTCGCCCCTATATTAATTTTGTGCGCCTTTGACTTACCTCATAAAAACGGGTAGCAGTGATGATGACAAAGCGACATCATCCTCATACATAAATGTATGTGTATGTAAATCTCTGGTATACACGTAAATGATAGCAGCTCAATTACATAAGTAATCGTACCTGATCTGTAAGTCGAATCAATTTAAATTGACTCAAGAGGTCAAAAAATAAATTAAAACAATAGCAAAATTCTACATTTTGAATTATCATATCAAAGCCCAGTGGGCAAAATTCGACGTTGTTCTTCAGGAATGACATTTTCATTGCTCTCAATGAATCTGTTAATGCATTTTTCTTTTTCACCACTTAACTGCTTTTTCTTTGAAAATCTTGATTAAATTAGTAATAATTATTTATTTATATCACCGTGAAAACAGAATTTTTCTTAAATTTTTAATTGAAACTACAGTGACCTCTCGGTAATGTGAACTTCCAATATTATGAACTATCCAGTAATGTGAACACCTATTTTTTATATGGACGCTCTAAATAGTAAACAAAGTTTAATGGCTCTAAATAGTGAACAAAAATTTTTGCAATTTTTGTTTGTTTTCTAATTTTGGAAATCCCCCGATTGAATAAAAAACTGTAAACTATTGTACTTGCACACTTTGAGTTTTGTTGTGTTTCGTCACGCATAGAAACCTGTGTATTTATATTCCTGTGTATTTACAAAGATGTCTAAGAATAACAGAAAGTTTTTAACCATTAGTGAGAAATATGAAATTCTTCAACTTTTGGAAAAAGGATCAAGTATTACAGTGTTAAATATAATGTTGGGAAATATACCATTTGTTCGATGCACAATAAGAATAATAAAAATTATAAGTGTGTTAAAAATACGTATTATAGACCAGTGAAACGTAAACCTACGTATTTCAGAGCTTCCAATGATGGATAAATCTCTATACAAGTGGTTTCTTAACATGAGAAGTAAAAACCTTCCAATAAGTGGATTGATGCTGAAAGAAAAAGCGAAACAGCTTCATTCTAATTTTAATAAAAATGAACACGACTTCAATGCCAGCTAATGGTGGCTCCAAAAATTTAATATAAAACGTGAACTTAAAATTTAAGAAATCGTTAAGTTTGCAATAAATTACATTTTATGTTAAAAATTCCAAGAGCTTCAATATTTTGTAACCAAAAAACAATATAACACCACAAATTTTTACAATCGAAAATGTGAACAAATTCGATAATGTGAACTACCTTGGTTTTTATTAGTTCACATTATCGCGAGTTCACTGTACTATATTACTTTCACATGAGAAATAATAAATTCTAAGTATTCTCCCAAGAATTCTGAATTTTAAATAAAGTGCTTTGAAATTAACCAAAACCAAAAGTTAGCATTTATCCGAATTCGATTTTATTTTAGAAATTTTTGGTAAAACAAACCACTTTCAGGAAGGGCATAAATTTGCACATAAATTCTGCCTGAATTTTGTAATTACCCTCGTAGAATCATAATATATCTTTCTCCTTTCTTATATCTGTAGTGGTTCTTGTTTTTTTTTTAATCTTATTAATATTTTTCTTTAGTTGTTTTTATTCTGGTTTTGCATAATTTTCTATATTAATGTTCCTATATTTTGTTTTTTGCATCCGTATCTGCATCTTTATCCATATTTTTGTTCTGTTTTCTCTTATTAAATGGTTTCTTATTTATTATTTTTGTTGTTGTTATTATTTTTTTTAGTTTGCCTGTGTCACATTTGTTGGGCTGCCGTTTTATTTTTTCATTTCTTCTTTGTTTTAGTTTTATTTTCCACCTTCCTAAACTGATCTTGTTTGTTTTTGTTGTTTTTCTGCTTTTTTCATTTACCTGTTTTCTGTTGTGTGTTTGCTGTTCAATTTGTTCCATGGATATGAATGTATGTACTTATGTGTTTGGCTGTGTGTGTGTGTGTGTAAATGGATTTTGTCGTTTAACAAGAAAAAGTGACTTGTTTTCTGTTTCATGATGTTGTTTTTATTATTTTTCAACTTGTATGGGAGATGCAAAGCTACACAGAGAAAAATCAAAGGGTTTGAACGTTCAAATTGGTTATTTTAACATTCGTATGTATTTATATATGTATGTACATACATACATAAGTATGTATTTACATATATGAACTTATACATATATGTTGTTATGTGTAAAATCTTATTGGAATAGGTTTAACAAAAATATTTACGAAAATAACTCATTGCAAGTGGCGAATAAACGGGCCCTTTCTTCACAGTTTTCCACGAAGTGAAATTCCTCGATTTTAATTGCTTTCAAAGCGATAACTACTCATTAGTTTCTGTTACTGACATATGTAGGTCTGTATTTATGTAAATGCAAGGGGTATGGTTTTTCATATATCAATCGTCTAAAACATTCAGATATTAATCGAAATAAAAATCTTGAATGAGAAACAAGAAAGAATGTTGAAAAAAATATTTGCTCTCACTTTGCCCGTACTGCGACCCTTGCTTTTAAGGGTAAATGAAAAGGTTCCATGTTCCATACATAATTTAATTTAAATAAATTTGGGACGATTTTCCCTTATCCCCAGTCAAATTTGGTTTGTAAATAGACGAAGATGTGCCATCTTCAGTGAGCCGCAACAGGCTATGCGCGGGATGACGGGAAATCCTTTCAAATTCACACAAAACTTGTAGGAAGGAATAAAATTTTTTATCACATAAATATTTAAAATTACTATTCATCATTTCTATGAGGACAACCCATTAATCCAATATAAAAATATTTTATTCTTATTAATTTTCTTATTATCATGTATAATATGCGAAAGTATATTTGCTTTGGCGAATTCGAAAGGACTCACCCTCTTGTTCTCGATATAAATGACTTTATTCCGTTTTGTTTATTTTAAAAATTATATTTATATCATGCTATTTCTAACGTCACAAACTCCCCAAAAACACATAAAATAATATTTTTTAAAGGTTGAACTCAAATAAAATAATTTTTAATCAATTTATAACGTGCCTTGCGAATACAGTAGAATCTTAGAAAAGTTAACTCTCATAAAAGTTAAACGCGCGGATAAGTTAACAGTTTTTCATAATCCACGTGCAGCTCTAAAAAGTTAACTTTTCGGTTAACTTTTTAGAGCGTTACCAAACATATATACATATGTACATCTAAAGTAAGTTTCTCAAAGCAGTTGAAAGCATCAATAGCGTTATAAAATGGTTTGAGAGCAACAATGATGCAAATGATGTGTCAGACGTAATCAATATGCGTACGAAAATGATCAGGAGCACGGCTGCCAGATTTGACGATTTATCGTCATTTTGACAATTTTGCTTTCAAAACTGGATAATTGACGATTTGACGATTTTTTGAAAAAATATGACGATTTTAGTCTTTTGAACAATGGTAGCTTTAAGGCATTTCTTTATGTTAATAAAGTGTTTATCATTTGGTATGTTGTGCGCATTTACTACCATATTGTTTCAAAAAAAGATCAACCATACAAAAGTAAAGAAAAAAGGCAAGGCGAAAAAGTTCACGATCGTTTTTCTTTTGCGGGTATACCTACATAAATGTATGTATGTGAAAATGACTCGGTTGAAGGTATCCTTTATTCCAAAGACTATTTAAAAATAAATAATTCAAATTGTTATAAAATTGTAATTAAACCTGACTTAATAAAAATTTTAAGTTCAGATATTTAATTGTAACGCTTTTAAGTTCATCATAAATTTTTATTTTTGTACATATGTTTGTATCTATACGATACAATTAAATATTTGTAGATATGTAGGATTGAATTGTTAAGTTTTTTTTTATTGTTTTTTAATAAAATCAAAAGTGTATAAAAATATTTAATAGCCTTTTGCAGACATCGTTTTCGTTCATTCGTACAGTTACATACATTTAAAACAAGAACAAAATTTTGAGTTTTGATTTCAATGTTATTATGTGAACGAAAGAAAACGTTCTTAAATCAGAAAAAGGCAATAAGTGTGATTGATTTATTGTTTTTGCCCTATTGCTTTTTAATAATAATAATAAAGTGTTTAAAAAATACATTTTTACAAGTTGCCCGATTTTTTTGACGATTTTCAAACACGAAAAAGGCGATTTTTTTTATTTTTTCTTCTCAAATTGACGATTTTTCCACAAATTTTTCTGGCAGCCCTGATCAGGAGCTATTATATAAAAGAAAAGAAACAAACAAGCCTTAACTGCTTCTTTAAACCTCTATAAACTATTTTTATGCGAACAAAAAAAAAAACTGAGCGGGACTGTGAAATTGAATACGCAGTACAAACTAAAACTAAGTTTCTGTAATAATGAAAACTATTATATATGTAAGTCTTTTAATACAAATGTAACATTTGGTATATAAAAAAATTGTTTACATATTACATACATACTTTATTTGTTCCTTTTTTCGACTAAAAAAAACCGCTTAGAAAAGTTAAAAGTTCGAAATAGTTAATACCCCTTGGGACATTTTGGTTAACTTTTTTAAGATTCTACTGTACCAACCATGGCCATTGCGAATAGTTAAAAATAGAAAGTTATTTCACACTGTTGTTTTTATTTTTATGAAATGTAAAATTTTTTAACGATTTTTCCCGAAAAAAAATATTTGCTGATTTTGCATCCACAAATTCTGGCAAAGCTGGTGGGTACGTATGGGTCTTTCATTAAGCTCTTCCTATCTTTATATGTAAATAAAACAAAGTGTGTGTGAGATATCAATGAAAAGCTTATGATGCCATTATGTATGGAACATAACATCGCGCAAATATCCACCGTGGCTTCGCTGACTGGCATGCATTCCATGATTTAGGCGCATAAATCAGTCTGGATTTTACAACATTGCGTGGATTATATTGGCTTTCAGGCCCGCTGTGGCTTGTGGTATGTGGCGTATTCGACTAAAGAAAGCTGACCATCATTGATCTATAGCGCTCCCCATTGACGGTGATGGCCTGGCCAACCTTTTTCTCAAAGAAATATGGACCGATGATGGTGTCAGCTTAAAATCCTTTTCGGAATGCCTTAGACGGTCTTGGATGCCATATGCTTCGGTGTTTTGCGAAACAAACTGAATAAGTAAATGAAAGCTAATTTGGCAGTTGTAGATTCAACAATATGGCCGTTATCAATTGTCAAAGTTCAGAAATCCTTATTGGAAGACCTCTTACATAAGTATGTACATATATTAGATCCCTGGCAAAAACTTTATTGTAGGTGGCAGTTCATGGATTGTTTATTTTTGATATTCTTCGTACTGTCGAGGCAGAAAAATTAAATGTTTAATACTTATCAGAAATGTATGCATGCATGTGTGTACATACATCTTGTTTGGCGCAAGAAGATCACAACTCAAAAAATCTCTTGAGAACAAAATATTTTCCATTAAAAGTGTTAAATTGAGAACTTTAAACTCGTTTCTGCAGATTTTTTTTTGGAGTTATGACGTTGTGGCAGCATTAGTAAATTATACATATTTCAATACAGATCCTTCGTGTAAAAAACTTGTACTGGAAATTTCTATGATTGGGAGACTCGCAGGTTGCCCTTTCCCATGTTGGTCATATCATTATTTTTTTTTTAAATTTGTTGAAAAAAGCAAAACTATTCATTTTTTTAGTACATTATGACAATAAGATTGTGGACACAGTGTGAATTACCCAAAATTGTTGTATTGTTAAGAATAGCTTTTTATATATTAAAGTACTACACGATTTAAATTTTTTTGAGCTTTATCAGGAAAATTCTATGAACATTTTATTTATTACTGAAAGACGCACTCTTTTAAATACAAACATACGTTTTTAAGTTTATACTCGACTTTTAATCAAATCAATTTAATTTTCAATCACTAATAATATATTTTGCCTTTATATAATTTCAGGTAAGCGTTTTAAGTTTTTAAATATGATACTCGTAAACGATTTAAAATGAAAATATTTGTGAGTATAAAAAATATTTATTTACCTTTGACGTCTTTCAACTGAATGTATTGTGTAATAAAAGAAAATTAAGTACGATTTTCCGATGTGAGACTGACTTGCAACGTTCTTATTTCTTTGCACTTCTTCAACAAACGGTTCTTAATATTTTCGTACTATAAATAAAAACTTTGCACTTTGCCCTTTAATGAGCCAAATGGGCAATGAGTATTAGATCGCTAGGCGTCCAGACTTTATCTTCTTGGGAACTTAAATCCTGTTGTTCATAAACCAAATTTGACGTGGGATGACGGAAAATCGTTCCAAATTCGAACTTAAATCCCTTACAGACCCCACTTTACCATATCTTCAGCATAAGTAACAGTAACATCAGCAGCAAAATCTATTTCTGAAATCTTACCTGTTCTGTTCAAAAGAAAAGGTGAATTTTGAAATATCTCGGGCTACGTGCATTCGATTAGCGATTTTTTTTTTATATGTTGGCACACTTGTCTCGAACTTATCAGTTTAGTTTGTTTGTGAGAGGCATAAGAAGTAGATGTGTTTTTGCTTGTTCGGGGATTTTCTGTTGTGGAAAAAATCGATAAAAGAATTTTCATCAAATTAAGTGCTCAAAAGCTCTTGAAATGTTAAGAGTGGCATATGGTGAGTCAGAAAAATGTTTACAAGTGGTACAAACTTTTCCAGGAAGGTCGAGAAGATGTGAATGACGACGCGATGCATCGCATCAAAAACCGATAAAAATGTTGAGAAAGTGAGGAGAATTGTTATGGAGAAACCTCGAATCACTGTTAGAGAAGTTGCAGATGATGTCGGCATATCGTTTGGCTCATACCATAAAATGTTTTCGCAATTTTTTTGCATGAAGCATGTGGCAGCGAAGCACGTTCTAAAATTGCTGAATTTTAATTTTAATGACGACGATCCAGATATGCTTAAAAGGGCCATAACTGGTGACGAATGATGGGTATACGATTATGGCATCGAAACCAAACTCCAATCGTCTCAATGGAAGAGCCAAGAAGAGCCAAGACCAAAATCGCCGAATAACCAGAAAAAAAATCGATCCAATTGTTGTACATCTCACAAACAAACTAAACACATACTAACGCAAGTAAGAACATATGTATGTTCGAGACAAGTAAGCCTATAGTTAATCGAATGCACGTAGCCCGAGAATTTTCAGAATTCACCTTTTCTTTTGAACAGACCACGTATGTCTAGAAAGTTTTATAAAAAATATCTTTTTCCACCTCTTTTTGAGGACTTTATGTTGATGTTGTATGGCTTGGTCGGCTCACCCATATTTTCTTAGCCGACCTCACATGTCCTTCATGGTAATTGATCGTTTTCGGGTTTTAATCCCATAAAAACTCACATGAAGTCCCAAATTGAAATTCTCATTACACTCTCTGTCAAATGTCAAGAAAACATCAATATTTTGTGCGAAAGATTTATTGCAAATCATAAAGAACAGAAAGAGTTTTCTTTTTCGCAAAAAAGGAATTTTTTCAAATAGGTAACTTTTTTAAATCGTCGCTTCTAATGTGGTCTACCCAGATACATTTTTGAGCATTTTCAATTTCGGTTAGAGATTCTGGCTTTATTAAGATCTTACCTGGAATTATTTCATTCCCGAGTTTTCGTTCATAATATTACAAAATAGAAATGGCTTTTAAAAAACGTTTCTAAAATTAACTCTTACAGACTTGAATTTTTTCATTGCGTTTAATAGTCAACATAATTTCTCTCAGTGTATTTTATATTGTGTATTAGCATATCAAATAATATAAATTAGCATATCATATGAAATCTTTTAATTGGTCAAACAACTTGTAAATTAATGCTTCCTCTTAAAAGTTTGTTTGCTTTTAAACTTTCTCTGCTTCTTAACCCTTTTCGTAGTCTTACGAGTATCTACCACTTAATCCTAAAGGAATATTTCTCACGGTGCATTTACTCTAATTGATTTATGTATGTATGTATGTATGTATGTGTTTCTTGTTGCTGATGTTAAAAAGTCAAATCAACACATGTTGTTAATTTAATTTATTTATTCCATATTAATTCATGTTTTATTTTACGGTTATTGTTATTGTTGCCGTTGTTAAGTTTTTATTTTAATCTCTCTGCAGCAATAATTAATTAATTTTAATGAAAGTAAATTAAAGAAAAGATATAATACTAAAAAATAAAATAAAAACAAAAACGTTTTGCAGAGAAATTAATAGGTATTTTGAGCACGATTCCGTCTACTTAAAAGCCAAACGACAACCCAGTTTTCCTAATGGGCCATTTGTTAATGTTGATAAAGTGATGTACAGTGGGCAATTCATATTAATTTTAAAATATAAATAATTAATTCATATAGACTCGTATATGCATATATCTTTTGATACATAAGTATGTATGTATTTATAAATGATTTTTGACAAATTTCTTTGTGAAGAGAGCATGTATTAAAAGAGTTTAATTTTTTATATATAAAATATGTATATATGCATCATGACGATTTTGACAGCTGTTTTATAATTTTTGCATACGTCATCGTTGAATTTTGTGTGGCAGAGACAAAAACCATTTTGTCATTTTCCCCGGGTTTTTATCCATTTCAGCTATTCCGGTATCTGCTTATGTGTTCGACAATTTTTTAACAGCCCTATAATGTATGGTGGTATCAAACGAAAGGGCTCCCAAAAATAAAATCATTTTAAACTATAAGGCGCCCCAAATCGGCGCATCATTATTTTATACGCATCCCAATGAACCTAACCTAACCATATACTCTCATTACATCTTGCTCTAGAACCTAGAAAAGATGACAACCAGCCACAACAGCAAGATGTTGGCGTACGTCAAGGGCTGAGAAAAGTGAAATCTTCTATATATATAAAATTGGAAGTGTGTATGTATGTATGTATGTATGTATGTTTGTATTTATGTATGTAACGTAATGGCTCCAAAACGGCTGGGCCGATTTTGACGAAATTTTCAGGGAACCTTCAGAATACTCGGGCGGGTGACACTGTGAAGTCTGATTTTTTATTTTCGGTCTGTGGGCGGAAGGGCGTGGCAAAATCCAATTTTCATATTGCACCACCTATGACATATACATACATATATTTATTTTTTGTGCTTTTTTTATTTTATTTTACTTTTTTTGGAAAGCCGTTGTCATGTTCTTCAAAACGAGATATCAAACTCTTAAATCGGTTATGTAGTTCCGAAGATATTTTGAGCTGACGGTGTCAGCTATATGTACATAAAAATTACGTGTATGCTCGTGATCGCTAAACTCTAAAACTACTGGACCGATTTTTACCAAATTTTATATACATGTTCTATGGGCCGTGGGGGGTGTTTCTCTGTAGTTTGCGCAATATTTAGTTTTTTGTGTGTGTTTTTGCACCGTAACTCAAGAACTACTGCACCGATTTTGACCAAACTCTATATACATGTTCTATGGGACATGAGGAGTGTTTCTGTGTGGTTTGAAGTTCGTCCGTCAGATGGCCCAATATTTTGTTTTTTGTGTTTTGCCCAATAGAGTTTAGCGCGATAAGCCTATGCTGCGTTTTGCTGAAGGCGTTGGGTCCTTAACCAGCGTGTAGTGGGGTTAATTAACCCGATACCTTTATTTGAACAATAATTGCTATGTCGATTTAGTGCAAATTTGAAGGCAAAACAAGGTTTGCCGGGTTAGCTAATATATATATAAAATAGGATGTGTGTATGTATGTATGTATGTATGTAACGTAATGGCTCCAAAACGGCTGGGCCGATTTTGACGAGATTTTCAGGGAACCTTCAGAATACTCGGGCGGGTGACACTGTGAAGTCCGATTTTTTAATTTTCGGTCTGTGGGCGGAGGGGCGTGGCAAAATCCAATAATTCATAAAATGAGAACGGCTTGGCCGATTTCTGTAAAACTTTTTGTCAGTCGGAAAAGTCGGAAAATTGGAAAAATCGACAATCGAGTTTTTGTATGAAATTTTGTTTGAAATTATTTCTTAATGGCTTTTCAAATTAAAAAATAGAAAGTTTGTCTGAAGGCTTAAAATTGGGGCGAGGCGAAGTTCGCCTGGTCCGCTAGTTTCTAATAAAAAATCGAATATCTAAATAATATTTTTCTATTAATTCTCCCAATCTTGTGCCTCTCATTAATACAGACTTTTTAATTCACCATGTCGTCTTTAGTACCACTGTGGTCTTCTCTGTGTGTGTGTATTTGTGCATACAGGTACACACGCACACACGCCCAAAGTACAGCAAAATAAACACGTTTATTGTCGGTTGGTTCATTTGCTCTTTTTTCCCCAGTTTGTTGTTGTCTTCTGTTGCTGTTATATTAGAGCTGGAACCCAGCTCGAAGTGTCAGGCGCTTTTATCGACTATGTGTGCTATATTTTTGCTGTTGTTGTTTTTTAGTTGGAGCTTTGAGTTTACAAATTTACTTGGGCAGCAGTAGAAAAAAAGATATGCCGACGTGCTTATTTTAAAATTCGTTTTTCTAAATAAATGCTTTTTCGTGTATTTTGAGACTCGTTTTTTGTTTCGTGTTTATTTTATGTTTTGCTTTGTTGTTTCTACTGTCGCTGATCTTCTTGTTTTTGCTAGGTATGTATGTTAGTATATGTCGTCTGTATAAGTGTGTTTTGTTGTTTTGCTTATTTGGCTCGATCACCTTCTTTTAAGCCATCAACAAACAACTAACAAACAGCAACAACTACAAATGAAATTTGAACTAAAAATTAAGGCGCGCTTTATACCTCTGCTCGCTTTTTGTTTTCATTATTATTATTATTATTATTGTTTTTGTTGTTACTTAAGGTTTTGGGCTTTTTTAATTCCTGTTGTGATATTTAAAATGCAACACAAAAAAAGAGCAGATTTGTATGGTTGTGCTCTGTTTTATTTTTCTTCAGAAAATCTTTTAAATACACGCGTCTTACATTCGGCTTGTTTTATTTGGTAATAGTGCTGCACCAGGTTGAGTTTGCTGCTGCTATTTTGGCTTCTACAGCTGTTAAACAGCTTTACTATCCAATGTTGGCTAAGAGCAGAAAACTTTACGTCCATATGAAAGTATTTTATAAACCTCAAAAAATCTTTCAAAGAAATACTTTTAAATAAAGTATAATTTAAAAAAATATCTATTAAAAAAGTAGCTTTTGAAAAAGTTCCTTTTAAAAAAGTACCTTTCGAAAAAATACCTATTATAAAGGTACATTGTAAAATATATCTACCTTTTAAAAAGTACTTTTTAAAAAGTACCTTTTGAAAAAGTATCTTTTAAAAAGGTACTTCTTGATAAACTATTTTTTAAAAAGTACCTTTCGAAAAATTCTATTTTAAAGAAGTACCATTTAAAAAAATGTCTACCTTTGGATAAATATCTTTTAAAAAAGTACATTTTAAATAAAAACCTCCTAAAAAGTACCGTTTTAAATAGTACCGTTTTAGAAAGTACCTTTTAAAAAAGTATCTATTTAAAAAAAGTATCTACTTTTTAAAAAGTGTCTCTTAAAAAGGTACATTTTAAAAAGTATTTACCTTTTAAATACTACCTTTTGAAAAAGTAACTCCTAAAAAGTACCTGTTTAAAAAGTTTATTTTAAAAAGGTACCTCTTGAAAAAGTATATTTTTAAAAATATGCACCTTCCCAAAATTACATATTAAAAAAGTACCTTTTAAAAAAGTATCCACCTTTGAAAAAGTATCTTGAAAAAAATATTCTTTTAAAAAAGTACATTTGAAGAAAGTTACTTTTAAAAAAGTACATTTTAAGAAAGTGCATGTTAAGTAGAAACCTAAAAAGTATTTTTTGAAATAGTACCGTTTTAGAAAGTACCTCTTAAAAAGTATCTACTTTTAAAAAATGTCTCAACGTTTTAAAAATTACAGTATAAAATAAGTAAGTTTGAAAGAAAAACCTCCTACAAAAGAACCTTTTGAAATAGTACCGTTGTAGAAAATACCGTTTAAAAAAGTACTTTTAAAAAAATATTAACCTTTTAAAAACTACATTTTACAAAAGCAAGTTTTAAAGAGAAACCTCTTAAAAAAGTACGTTTTGAAATAGTACCGTTTTAGAAAGTACCTTTTAAAAAAGTATCTACATACTTAAAAAAAAAGTATCTAAATTTAAAAAAATTTTATTTTACAAACGTAACTTTTAAAGAAAAAGCCCTTACAAAAGTACCTTTAGAAAAAACTACACAGAACCTCTTTCAAAAAGTATGTTGTTGTACGAGTTTAGGTTAGGTTAGGTTGATTGGAGGGATGTGATAGCCCATGTCATACGACATACATTTAAGCCAGTGAAGGCTTGTTGTGCGCTCCCTTTAATTATCAAACACAAACTGTCAGGGTTCTGCGTCAGGATTCGAACCTGGGACCTTCGCACTACGAGTCTAGTAAACTACCTACTAGTCTACGAAGGCCAGTTGTACGAGTTTAAAAAATAATGAAAATATATTGAAGCTCAAGTGTTCCCTAGAAGGATAAAATAGTTCAACGACCTAAAATTTTCTGTGTAAGTGGCGTACTTTAGACCATTTCCCCCATCTAATAATCAGCACAATTGTGGTTGGTACCGCAGTGGGGAAAGAGATGGACGAACTGCTGGGCTTAAACGTATAAACACTCGTTCGCTTTGAAAGGTAAGACGAGAAGTTGTTGGGCCAGTTTCAGACCGTTTGTTTCTTCATTCAAGTCATATTCAAAACAGTCATGTTCATTTGGAACAAGATGCATGTATGCATGTATGTACATACGTACGTACGATTGTGAATGGGTGAGTGTTTGTGACTAAGGTTTGGTTCGGATATTATTATATTTTACTGTTGTTGTTATTATTATTGTTTTAATTATTAATGTTCGGCTTGATTTGTATTCACTTCATATTCCTATCTTTATTGTACATTCATTCCTACATTTAATTTTTATTTATTTATTTTTTTAGTATTATTTTTTCAAACACACTCATGTCAAAGATACTTAATGGTTGTTGTTGTGGTTGTTGTTTGCTGCTGCTAGTAGTGTTGTCGTTCTATCTATAAAAAGAAATATCTGTTAAACCCATTGACAGCGGACAATAATATTCAAATAAGAAGAAAACCTCTCTATACGAGTAGGTATCTGTTTTTTTTTTCTTCATACAATCAAATGGTTTATTAATATTCATGAATCCAAAAAAGTTTTTTATACCTTTTTTATTTAAAGTTTGTGTTTCTACCAAAGAATATTAAACACGAAAAAAGCTTGAAATTCGGTGTACGAGTACATATATAAAAAAAATTATAAAAAGATGATATTTTTTTTTTATTTTATTTTGTACACTCTTGTTTTGTGATAATGTGGAATCGTTTCCACAAGCTTTAAATGTTTTCATTATATTAGAAACTAATCTACGAAAACCAATGTAATATAAGATAATTGATGCTAGTCCCTGTGGGAATCGTATACCTGTGTGATTTCATAGAACACTACAGTGTCTCTATAATAAATAATACAGTGGCATACCGACTTAACGAATGATATAAAGTCAGGCCGATTTGGTTACATCCAGAAGTCCGTCGAATACGGTATACTTTTTCTTTTTTTATCAATTAAAAAATTTATTAATTTGAATTATATACTACTGCATGTATGTGACACTTAAAGTTAAGTAATTTCAGTTATTGTAATTTAAACTGAATGAAAAAGATCAATTCATAAAAAAAGTTACACACATTTTAAATAATTCTTTATAATTGTTTGCTTGCACATTGGCTGTAGCCCAATTTTATTGAAACTTCGATATATGGAGGGCCTGATCGCTCATCATTTATTTTATTTTTTTTTTTTTATTATCAATACCTACATTGATTTATGTGGCATAAACATCCGGGGTTGAATGTTTTCAAACTGCTTAAACTTCACTGACGATTTGGTTTTAGCAACCAATGAAATGTCGGCATATGAAGAGCTAAAGCCACAACAAACTTTTAATTTTTTTTATTTTCTTCAAAATCAATATCATCAGTAATAACGAATTGACTCTGCTGTTAACTCTATCTTCATATGTACATATGTATTTGTTTATTTATTTTCTCATATTTTTATTAATTCTGCATAATTTTTTCCTATACTCGTGATATCGACTAAGATTGAGCGAGCGTGTATTCGTTAAACTGGTATGCTACTGTACTTTTATATTAATGGTATTTCCAAGACTATAGTCGTTTGCTGTTACAAACGCTACAGTCTTATGCCCAGTAAGCTTTAGATCTATACTCATGGGAATAATATTTTAAGCTTTCAGCCGTATACTTTTATTTATTTATAAAATTTCTAACCATATACCACAACTCCAATATTATCATTTTAACACTCTCTATACTTATAAAGTTCAAGTCTTATACTGGTTCTAAGACTCCAGTAAACAATTTTTGCATAATTATACAACTTGTGATAAAATTTCC
Organism: Germaria angustata; assembly: GCA_963681545.1. Taxonomy (NCBI): domain Eukaryota; kingdom Metazoa; phylum Arthropoda; class Insecta; order Diptera; family Tachinidae; genus Germaria; species Germaria angustata. Next base: position 52,516,505 of record OY813001.1, on the reverse strand, counting down.
GGATCACATTGACTGCATTTTCATAACTTCTCTAGAAGCTCTTTATTTGCTGATTCTCTCAATAACTCTTACTCTCTCAGCTACTCTCAGATGTATTTTATGTCTATAAATTAATCTCGTGGCATAGATGCTTTAGAATCTTAAAGTTTAGATGGTGATGTGGCTGTGAAGAGAAAAAAAATCGCAAGCCTAGGCCCATTCAAGAATATCGGCAAAAATATCAATAATAAAATTAAATTATGAAAATGAAAAATTTCAGCGCTTGTTATTCGTTTAAACGGACTTCTGGTAAGCGAAAGTCATTTCGCATAAACGAACTTTAAAATAAATGTTCTTTGAATTGAAAGTAAGCGAAAATATAAGTCATATCGAACATTTTGATTTTGAAATAAGATTTATTTTGAAAACTAAGATTTCATCGGTTGCATGGTGTTTCGTCAGCAGTAAATAAATAATTGTTTTCTTTTAATATAAACGTGCACTTTTAATAACAAATGTGTTTCGTTTAAGCGGTTTCTCGTTTGAGCGGCTTTTCTTTCAAATGAAGTAAAAACGCGATTTGAAATTAATCACAAGCAAAAGCTAAGAATTTTTGTTTGCAATTAAGCGATTTTTTTCGTTTAAATGGTATTCGCTTATACGACCTCGTCTCATAATACACTGTGATATGAATAACATATGAAGTACTTCTAGTTTGAAACGATACGAATTTGCGTTCTGTTTTCTAGACTCAATGACTTCTTTGGAAGTTGTTATTGCTACGTTAGGTGAGGTTAGGTTAGGTTGATTGGAGGGGTGTAATAACCCATGTCATACGACATACAATTAAGCCAGTGAAGGCTTGTTGTGCGCTCCCTTTAATTATCAAACAAAAATTGCCAAAGTTCTGCGGCAGGATGCGAACCTGCGACCTTCGCACTACGAGTCTAGTACACTACCTACTAGTCTACGAAGGCCAGTATATATGTATGTAGCATTACTAAGTGATAAATATTATAAAAATAATCTGCTACATACATATATTAGTGGCGTTTATTTAGTTTCTTCTACAATAGCAACACTTTTTACAATTTGTTCTGCTGCATGAGAAGGACTTTCCTTCCATTGCTTCCTTTTGAGATAAACTATCATATTATTTGCAATTCTTATTTATTTTAGTTTCCTCTTCAGAATAACAAAAAAGAAGATAGATTGATAATGCTGACAAAAAGAAACAAACAAACACACGTAAATATTTAAAACAGGCACAGCAATAGGGAGTGTTGCCTACAATATTGTGGTCGTGTATTGTTAAAACGCCTACACAGAGCGCTTAATAGACGACGGACAGTCAGACGGTCGTTTACACATACATACAAAACTGTTAAATGTTAAAAGTGTGATCACAGTTTCTTTTTTTTAAATATAAAAATCTTTAAAAGCGAAAATTTTCATATGTACATGCAGTAGAGAATTTCAATTGAATTTGAAATTTAAAATAAAGTGAAAAAGTTTTGGCGAAATTTGTACAATAAGTATGTATGTATGTATGTATGTACTTATGTACATCAAAGCAAAACATTAAAAACATTTATTTAATAACAAAAATAATGAAGAACGTTGGTGTGTTGGTGGTGGTGGCATTTTATTTTTCAAAGCCAAAAGCAGAACACGCGAAATTTTATAAAATTAAATCAATTTTGCAAAATTTTTATTTTTGGATTTAGATGGTGTTGCTGATGATTTTATACGAACGTGACATGTCTAAACTTCCGGTTTAAAGCAAAAAATTAAAAAAAAAACAACAACTAACTCTCCCTTTGTGTGCCGAACGCCAGCAACCCATGTTATTTTCAATTCTACTCTGTTAGTTTTTATTTTTCAATTTAATTATTGTTTTTTTTTTGCTTTTTTGTTGCTTAAAATGGAAAAGAAAGTCAGTCAAGTCAGTCTTGTTCGTTTTTGTTATTGTTTTTCTGCAATGTTCTCTTTATGAATTTTATCGCTTTTTATAAACAAATAATTAAGTTCTTGTCTTCATAAAAATAAATATGTTTTTTTTTTAATTTATTTTCCTTCTTTTTATTGAATAATTTCTATTTTTATTATGTACTTATTATTTCTGTGTATAAAACTTCTAGTATGTCTATCATTGTTATACATAAGTATATAAGTATATATATATATATATATATATATATATATATATATATATATATATATATATATGTGTGTGTGTGTGTGTGTGTGTGTGTGCGGGTGTGTGAGTGTTTGTGTTGTGCGTTATTTGAAACTTGAAGATTTTTGCTTATAGTTTTATGTACAAAACCATAATTATTTATATCTAGTGCTTCTATTTGTCATTTCTTCTTTATTACTCATCTGGTGATGTCAATGTAGCGTGTTTTTTTTAACAGACAATTATAAAAGTGTAGAAAAAGAATTTTCGAGAAATTGTGCCTGCAAGAGTGTAAAAGTAAGATTTCTGATTAACATTAACAATATTCCCATGCACCAAGATTTCTTTCTATTACAAAGATAAGAATATTATAAGATCAACGTTAGATATCAAGACTTGTTAAAGCAAAGTAGTGGTTATGCAGAGGTAATAATCTAAGAATGTGTCTTAAACTAGGTATTTATTTTTAATAGAAGTAATATTTAGTTTACTGTCCTGGTCTTAGACCCCTTGTCCCTCAAACAAATTTCTTTTTTTAATCATTAAGACCTCTGTTTATGACTCTTCATAATAGAACTATCCTACTATACTGAGACTACAGCCCTATTATAAGGCTGATTTTAAGCTGGCACTGATTTCTTTCACCAATGCCTCTGCATTACACTAAAATTATTATTTTATACTAAAACTACTGTCTTATACTCATACCACAGTCTTATGACAAGAGCCATGTTTTATAAAATGGTCGGCCTTATACTGTATTATACTCAGTTTGCACTGTCTTACACTAAAACTACAATCTTATAAATAGAATATCGTCTCATAATAATATCACTAAGACCACAGTCTTATACAAAAATCCCTGTCTTATACTCTATTATACTATCATGAGGATAGTTGCAGTCTTTTTGTTCCTGTTATTGTCAATCTTAAATTTATTTCGAATGACTTGGCAAGTGAATATTGTGAGCAGAAAATATTATTATATTTCGTTTCATAAACTGGGATAATTTTTTTGGGCTTTATTTTGTTTCGCCAATATTTTATCTAACAGGTTACAGCGTTTCAAATCATTTTATATTGGGAATTGCTCGGTATCGTGTGAACTATTCAAGTCATTTCAATACAATTGCAAAATAATTAAAGCTTAGGGGTTTCTGGACAGATTCACATGCTTAAAACTTTCTAGCACGGATCGAGGGCAGAGCTTTAAAGTTGACCATTCATTTGTATGCTAAATGATAAAATCCTTTATATAGATAGTCCTTTAAAATATCTAAATAAAATCACGTGTGCATATGTGGGATAGCTTTTTTAAATTTATTTTTCTAAAAACAAAACAAACTTTTCGAAACGAGTTTACAATTATTCCTTCAAATTTAAAAGAAGGCTTTTGGTTTCTTAAAAAACTGCTGAGTTGGGTACGTATGGATTATAATACTACCTTTTTTATTAAAGCTCTGTATGTTGTCTAAGTACATTGCAATAATTTAAATGTCACATGGTAAATAAGTACAGGATTGCTAATTTTGCAAAAAAATTTTTTTTAATATTTTCACTGTTTCATAAAACTGTCATTTAAAAAACCAAAAAACCAAAAAAAAATCATCATCATTTTTGAAAATCGCTTCTGAAACTTCTATCATTTATATTTGATATACTGACGTACAATTATGTCTATTCACTTACTGCTTGCGCCCCTAAAGACACTGGAGTGCTCTTTAATTTGATTTCAGACTATAATAGTGTTTTTTCATTTCTGCAGGATCCCCTGGAGTCACAGTTATTGAGACAACACTAGTCACGTGATTGGTTCCTATGTGTTTGGAACCAGTTCGAACTTCAATGCTCCACTTAAGTGAGTGTTCTCCCACCTTAACATGGCCATGGCTGAGTAGCACACAGTAGTGGTATCCTTCGACCCACGATAAAATTTAAGAAAGTCTAAAGCGAGCAAATTATCTTCTACATTCAACTCACTTGACGTACGACGACTTGACTATGAAGTGGCGGCACATCTGGCCTTAAAATGTGCGTAACATTTCCCATAAGGAAAGGTAGTTTCGAAAACAATTGTTTCTTCTTTACAAGGCGATTTAGAATCAATAACTAAATATTAAGGAGTAAAAAAACCACTAGATGCCGCCACCATCGATTTGTCTTTATTAAAGAATTATTTGTATATACATAAGTGCATGTATGAAAATAATAATATTCTCTAATATACGTAGCGACTTTTTATAGACTTGTAATTTAACACTTATAAGAATGTAGTGTCGTAATCGTAAGATTAACGTCTTATTTTGATTTTATATATTTTCATAATATTTACTACCGTCTTATTCTAATAAAGTTAAGAAATTAGCAGCTTTTTTAAAGAGGGAATATGTCATTATTGTTATTTATCGATATCAGTACCTGTTTTTATAAACTGGTTTTCACTTTTTTCTTTATCGCTCACAAATGCTATTGATAACAAAAAAAAAAAAAAATAGAAATAGAAATAGAAATAAAAAATAAAATAATAGTATTAACTTGAAAAAGAAAACACGCGCTTGTTGGCAACCAATAAGGGCAAAGACAGAAATTTCTATTTTTAAGATTTTGCCAAACTATTAAATAAATGACAAAATCAAATTACTCGTTTTGAAAAAAAAAATTTGGTTGTCTAGCGTTGTCTAATAAATTTAAGCCTGAATAAAAATGCAATTCCATGAAAACTTGTTTGTTTGTGAGTAATTAATTTAGAGATGAGAAACTTTTAAATATTATCAGGGTGACCAGAAATATGCTTTATAATGCTTTGAAATTTTCAAAGATCTCATTAGATAACGCATGCTATATTAATAATTTAGTATTATTTTTACATAAATTTTTGAAGTCGGTACAATTTTTTGTTAAAAGTTTTTTATTTTAAACTTTTCAAGATTATTTTTGAAGTCGCTCTTCACATATTGAAGTATAAACTTTCATTAAAAAAAAAACAGTTTTCAAAAGCGGTTCACGAATGATGAAAAAATTGCTGTATATGAGAAACACATATTCGATTATGTAGCTTTCGTTTTGAAATCGGCTGAAATCATAAACGAGATCAAGCTAATTTAAACCCTCTCATATATACACAAATAACAATTATCCTTAAAAGCAAACAGTTACACATTAGTTTTTATCATAAAAGATTTTTGGTGTTCATATATGAGAATGAAAACAGTATACATTCTTTTGAAAAATTTCATTTATGAAAAATTTCAAAAAGTTTGATATAATAGCACTCACAAATGAGAATTTCCGAAACATTGTTTCATACCAATATTAATATAATCTTAAATTAGAGTTGGCGTGTTCGTACCTATTCAGTTTATAATGCTTACGAGTATTTTTTAATATATTATCTCCTCCTGACCGTACGTGCCCCAATATAATTTAATGCATTAACTGGGGAAGAATTACTGCCTGTTTCACGATGTCGAACGACATCGTTCGTTCGCATAAATACATTAAAACCAAAAACAACATTTTAAAATTTGTTGCTGTTTCAAACGTATTTATGCGAACGAACGATGTCGTTCGACATCGTGAAACAGGCAGTTAATATAAAGAATTTCAACATCTTATACGTAATAAATTACACACGCACGTACTTGTTCGACACAAAAATGATAGATTTAACTTGAAAAATATATAATGTAGTAGGGTGGTTTGGGAGTGTAAGTTTAGTAGGGTCGCCAGACTTTTTTCAATAAAGCGGGAAAAATTTAAAAAAATTTTGCTTCAAAGTATGTATATATAAATGAAGAAAAATTTATAATGTTTGTAGAAATAAATATAAACAGATATACTTATGTACATAGAATGGTTTTCTTTAATTCATACAAAAATTAAAAAATTTTATTACATTGCATTAATGTTAAAAAAACGACATAATATAATAAAAATGTACATACATACATAGTATATACCTTAACTATGTACAGTGCAGAGACAAAAACCATATGTTTTGGAATTGCCAATTTGGAGTTGACAGAGCTCTATTAAAGAGTTAACAGAAATCCCACACGTTGTATCGGCATAGTGGCCCAGGGAGTACTTAATTAATATATAATGGTGGGAATATCTGAAATAATCTTGGAAGCTTGATAAAAGATTATATATAAATTAAGTACTAGCTCCTCTACGTTTCCCCAATTAGAAATTATATTTTTCTAAACAAATTTTATTTTTGTTTTAACATATATTACTTTGTCACTGCTTCAGTAAACAAATCTTTGAACATATTTCCCTTTTCATTTGGACCTAGTCCTAGTTGCTATATTTCGCTTAATAAATGAACCTAGACCAATTTAGGATTTATGTTAACTGTTTAACATAGCTCTGTTAACTGTGAAATTGTCATTGCTAAAAAATATGGCGTTTGTCTCTGCTAGTTAAATTAAAATTTATCTTCACACACATACACATACATACATATGTACATATGTTTTTTATATTAATATATACATACATAAGTATTTCAATACAATTCGTATTAAGCAAACATAATAAATAATCTTGACTTGTTTTTTACAACTTGTTTAATAGTTCGTCGTGAAAAACTCATTTTTACGCTTTTTTATTTATAATTTAAGATAATACATCAATAATATTTTTATTCATGGATGTAAAGCTTATAATACTACGTAAAGAAAATCACCCAGTGTAAAGAATTTTCTTAATTCGACCTGAATTTAACAAAAGTGTGACACTGTTTCAACCAATTGTTATAACGTATTTTTAATCATTTGAAAGCTACAGGTGCTGAATTAAAAACAATTAAAATTAAATTTAAAAAGTGGAATTTCCAAATCCAATGTGGTATGCGTGATACAATCAAAAAAACGGAACAATTCCTTAAAAAGGGGCTAAAATGGCAACCCTATAGCTACCTGTTACGTACATACCTAAAATTTCACAATCAATGACATGATCTTTGTTTATATATGTACTTACATATGTACATACTTATGTAAATAGATACGTATAAATGTTAGCTTCACATTAAATTCAGAATTAAAAAATATTCGAACTTTCAAGGCCATTTTTACGTCTGTTTAAGTGTAAATATACGTTTATGTAAGTACATATAAGTACATATATGTATGTACATACATAAGTACATATATAGATAGGTTTTCTAAGCATGTACATACATATGTATGTTTGTATAAATTCATTGTGTGCTGATTTAACTGAAGTTAGGATGCATACATACATAATTATGTACATATATCCCAACTTTTTCTTTTTTATTTGATTAAAACCCCTGTTAAAAATGGCCGTATGTCTGATTGTGCTGCTGTCCTCCCTTGTATTCATTCTTATCTCTCAGTGTCATTCATTAACTTGTCACTAATCAAATCTCAAAGCTATTAATTTCTTCAAGTGTAGCCAGTCTTACGAAAGCAAACAACAATTATTAGGAACTCAACAGAATTTTATTCAAACGCAAATAAGTTTATCTAGTATATACTACATACATATGTACATACATATGTACATACATACATACATAAATACTCGTACAACAACCACGATCATAACGAAAAAAATAAGTATGTCTATTTTAAAATAAATGACGTCTGCAATTGCTTTCAACTCACTTTAAGAAAAGTTTATTTTATTTAATTTCATATTTTTTTTAGATGTTGTTATTGTTACTGCCGTGATTTGCTTGTTCATACACAAACCACAAGAAGCAAAAACAAAAAAAAAAAAACAAAATCAATTAAAAAGATAATGATGACTCATCTACTCGCATGCAGTCAGGCTGGCAGGTGCTGTTTTAATTTTACCTCACCAACTACTCTACACCAAAACAAACCAGTGTAGAGTTTAATTCCTCACAATGCTCTCCACCTTCGTATTATTAATGTTAAAAATTCTCTCTTTCTCACATGCTGATGTTGCAGAAAATTGACAAATTAAAACCCAACAATTAGCGTAAAATAAATTGTACATCCATATGTATGTATGTACATATGTATGTACATACAAATGTAAAACTATGTACTCATAATAAAAAAAATTACTCCGTAAATTATTATAAATTTTTCTTATATTAGACAGACATATGTACATAAATAAGTATGTACATATGTATACTTATGTAGACTTGAATGCATTCATACATACATACTTATGTATGTATGTATATATATATATTTACATACATACATATGTACATATGTATGTACTTGTAATTGTACGAAAATAGAGTTTTTAGTGTTTTTATCCGACTTAAAAAAAGAGGAGATTAACAATTCCTGTTTTTTTTAATTTAATTTTTTTATTTATGTATAATGTTTCGATAGGCATGATTTTGGTGCACCAATTTTCAAATTTGAAGGGGTTACTTTTTTCCGAAAATCGGACGTGTAATTTGCCCGACTGAAAAATGGACAATCGCATAACTCTTAAATTTATGGACTGATATTCAAAATGACTTTTTTCAATCGCATAACTCTTAAATTTATGGACTGATATTCAAAATGACTTTTTTGTTTGTTGTAGTTCGATTGAAAATCGAGCGGAAAATTTGCTACCCCTCGAAATATTGATATTCGCATAAACTTCCTTATTTATGAAGCGATTTTGGATTTTTTTTCGAAAGTTTAACATACAGTTTGGTTTCACAGAAATTTAGTGGAAATCAGACGGATAAAGTGGCTGCCTGAAACAATGATTACAACCTAATTACGCCAATTATGGATCTATTTTTTATTTATTTATTTTTTATTCAATCTTTACTGGGACTAAAATATAAACTAGAAATGGATTATATCGTGTTTTGAACTGATTTCTAGCTGCTTCGGTTTTGCAATCTGTTCGATTGGTTTTTTTTATTGAAGTGGGTTTTTTGTTTGTGCGCTAAACGTCCACCGCAGCCTCATACGTCTGCAAAAGGTTTAGTTTTCAATAACTGGGAAGCACAGTAAGGCCTCGAATTGGGCAAACCTCAATTAGAGCAACTCCTTTCCTACTGCACTAGTGAAATGTTTTAAATTTTAGACTAATAGTGCAACACTTAAAAATTTTGTAATTCGGTTATCGCAAATTTTCCTTTTTGGGCCCACCGATTGTGTTTGTGAAATAAGCTCTTAAATATCGCAGATGACACTAATATTTTTAGGGCAATATATTCCATGCCTTAATTCTTAAAATTTTTACTCGGATTTTGCAACATTCTCAGTCTCAAATTGTTGCACGAGGGCAGGGTGTAGTGTATGTATGTACATATATTCGACTGAATTTTAGGTAACGGCCTTGTTCTGCAAATAGTGTAGATTTCAATCGAACGATCTAAATAATATAATTTTAGATGTAACATTTTAAACACCAAGAAATGCAAGAATGAAATATTTTGTTATTACATTTCATATTATAAGATATAAGGCACACCTCTCGTATCCCGGGAAAAGTAGCACATTGGCAAGTGTTCGTTCTATTCGGAATTGTCATAAGTTTTTTGTTTATTGTTATATACTACGTTTATACGCACGTCTTATTTGCAAATAAAAAAGAAGAATGTTGCCGTATAACTTTTTTATTGTAACTTATTAACTCACTTAACAAGTCGTGAATAACGACACTATTTGCAAATAAAAGGTAAGACGTTGCCACTTCATGAACGTTTTTTGTGTTTTACTTACCAAACAATCATATTTTCGTCACATGGCATCACTAATAATAACATAAGTTCTGTATGCAATTTCCCGTATAAACAGTGAATTAGTTATTTGCAAATAGTTCTATTTGCAAATAAGACGTGCGTATAAACGTAGTAATAAATAAATAGAGTCATAACGTTGAATTAAAATAATAGTAAAAAAACTGGGTTCATTGGCAAAATATCATTATGCTGTTAATGTTTGATATGATTTCAGCCTTGTGGACATCTGCGGTGGGTGCAATCGCAGAATATTGGGTCTAATCGTGGTTGACGAATTTCAGCTACGACTTTGAAAAGCATTTTAATGGGTTTAGATATCATCATGATCTTGGTGGCCAATTTACAGGACCCACCATTGAGTAAAAATATTTATTCTTCAAATGCTTTTTTGAGAAAATTAAGTGATTTGCATAATTTTGAGATAGTGTAACTCGGGCGTATGTCTATTAATTATAAAATGTCAAACCAAACTAAACCACAAAGCAGTTGTTTGTCAAACATAACAGTGTTGCCAATTTGTAAAAAAATTGCACTCGGTTCTTTATTAGAATAAATCAAGGAAAATATTGTGTCACTGTCAAACTAAAGAAATGGAAATACAAAAAAAATGAATGGGGATAATAATAAAAAAAAAGTATTCTTACTTATTCCTTTTTCAAGTTTTTCTTCCCCCATAACTTCACCGAATACCAGTCAATGATTTGAAAACTCTTATTAAAGGCTGACATCAGCTGAATTTATTTGTGTTTAACATTGACAGTGCGAATATTTGTTTATTTACTTTTTAATGCGAAAACGAAACGGTGTTTGTTTCAACAACCATCTTAAAGATCAGATGGCTGAACAAAAGTAACAATAGCAACAACTACAAAAGTAATAGCTGCAACAGCTAGAGCGACAGCAATAATAATAAACTTAAATAAACACCAACTGAATATTAAATAAATGAATTTTTTTGCATTTTCCTCAGAATTATTTATTATTCACTCGCACTTGCATTAATGCAATACGATTGTTGCATAAACGTGTGAATGTACGTCGACTGAATGTGCGAATAGTGAAAATTTTGTGTTGTCTCAGGCCTTTTTTACTCTCCTTAAAAACACACCTTAACAACATGTTACCGAACCATGTGAGTTGAATCTAAGAATATACTCGTGCATCATAATGCATGTTCTTTGGCTGAATGTACGTACGAGTAGATAGATAAATGCATGTGCATGTATGTAAGTATCCAGAATTATGGTTACTTCAATAATGGTAATGGAAATTTGTATTAGTACTTTCTTACAATATGCTGTATTGACAATCAATGCACAATGGGTTTGAAAATATTGGATAGAAGTTTTATATAGATATATACCGGTCCAAATATAACTATCTTTTTAAAATGTTAATTTGACACTGATAGATTGTTTCTACCGGAAATATTATTTATCAGTCAGTATCATAAATCGGACATTTAATTTGTCGGAGAAATTTAGCTTTTCTAATGAGGTGCATTTTCATCTCGGCGACTATATCACCAAATGAAATGGACGCAGCTGGGAATCGGACAACTCGCACGTCAATGCATCCATAAGGAATGACACTTTGATGTGGATTTTAGAATGAAAACATCGGTTCACCATGTTTTTTCTTTTTCGAAAATACTGCTGGAAACACCAATTCAGTTAACGACGAGCGCTACAGAGCCAAGGACTTAAGGAATTTTAATGAATTAAAAATATTGTATTCATAATTTTTATGAATACATATAATATTTAGTTTCAGTAAGATGGCGCACCATGTCATACAGATTATTAAACAATCCATCCTTTGCGCTCTAAGTTCGGTAATCGTGTTATAAGCTGTCATGACGATATCAATTGTTCGCCTCGGAGCTACAATTTGACCCGTTTAGACTTATTCGGGTAGGGTATTATCATAGACCAATACTATGAAAATAAACAGAAATAGAAAATTTTTGGAATAAGCTACTGCGAAGCCAGCGGCACCGAAACTTTTGCTATTACATATATATTCCAAATTTAAAGATTTTTGAAAATGAAAAAAATTATATCTTTTTAATATTATGTGTTTGATTTACCTGCACAAACACTTCTTGCACGGTTTCCTGGGCAGATAAATCAAACATGCTGTTATCTTAAATGCAAATATCTATTTAATAGAGCAGCTCAAAGTGCACATCCATATGTATGACGTGTACAATGAATAAGGTGAAGTATTAAAGACGAGTGCTTGCGATTGCTTGGCGATTTTTATTTCTCAGAAACGGTCAAAGAGTTAGGACCTCCAAGTTTGATTTCTTATATGAAAATAATTTAGAACTGTTAGGAATACAAAATATACGAGTGCACTTAAAAAGTAAATTTTAAGAATAATTACAAAATACCAAAGCTTTGTGCAGTTAAGCTAATATGCAGCTAACATTTGATATTTTTCTTGAAAATGGCTTAAAAATGACAAAAATGTTGGGTACTTATCTGAAATGTGCACTTAAAAAAGGAAATCGTATGGGATTTAAAAAAATAAAAACACAAAATAGAGACTATATGCACTTAACTCGAAAGTGCTCCTAAACAAAAGGCAGCTAAATCAAAACTATTTCATAAATATCATACAACAAACGAGATCACTTGCGAGAATTTAAATGCATTACGTCATTATTTGAGACTGATACAGTTAAAGCTTCCTTAACGGATAGTTCACATAACCAGACGACGCTCATAAGAGTACGAATTCCGTCCACACAAACTTTAAAATAAAGAAATATATGCGGATCAGAGTCCGCTCATAGGATTATTCACTGTAGTTACTACATCTTACACAACAATGAATTTTGCAAACAACATCCGAGTGTAATGAAATTGAACAAAAGTGCTATTAAAAAGAATCTGTTTTATATAGTTTTAACAATGTTTTGATTGATTTATTAAAAAGTTTGCTTGTTTATATTTAATATACGATGTTAATGACCATACCCATCGTCTTTTGTTTTAGACAAAAAGCTGTTGATAAACTACACCAAAATAATTTTTATTTATTTATTATTTTTCTCAAATTACTTCTTATTATTTACACCTTAAACAAAGTGTTGAAAGTAAATACACATAAATAAAATTTTGTTTAAGAAGAAAAAAGCCCTTGACTGAAGTTTGTTGTTTCTTTCATTTCCCAACGCATTTTATGTTCTTTTCTTTACATTTCATTCTTTGTTTTAGCTGTTTTTAGAGTCAATAACAGAATATAGAAACGTATTATTTGTACTATTAAATGTTTTATTTATTATTTTTTTTTCAGAAGAATCATTGAACGTTGTACGTGTTTTAACATAGTTTAAATACTATTTCTTCAAGAAAATAAATAAAATATATGTACATACACCTGAAGAAAAAACAAGCAAGTTTGAACGTACCGAGCAAGAAAATGATCGACTCATAGTCAACTTATAGCCTTCATAGATTATTTTTATAATCGGGGTACGGTATTGCCAGGCATTTTCTTATTAGAAATCATAAATATTTCAAGATTTTTGAATTAAATATAAAAAAAATCGTCATAAAATGTATTTCATCTCTGTGTTTTAAAAGCTTTTTTAATTTAGAAATATCTCCGAATTTCGTAAATTGTTGCCATAAATAATTGCAATGAAATTTTACACAGGCAAGACTGATGACGTCCTTATCAACCGCCAATTAGATGCAAAAATCGTCATCAAGTAGGAAGCTGAGGATCAACGGCAGAGCTTCAAATCTGTACAACTCGATCGTTTTTTTTTTACAAAAACCCAATTATAGTTCGATTGATAAAATGTTTTTATATGTGGATAGTCCTCTTCTACTCTACTAACTGTGGTGAGAGTAAGAGGCCTGCAAAAGACATCTTTATGACGTATTCAAGATAATTAATTTCGCTACAATAATATTGCAAGAAGTTTTGCAGTCCGGAACGGCTTTCAATATGAATGCATTTGAAACAAAATTCGCCTTCACGGCATCTGGTGCAGGTCACTAGTATGAGTTTATGCAAGAATTTGACTTTGATACAAACTATTAATAAAAATTTAATACGAGAATTTTTACAACATATACAATTGCTTCATACTCGCATCTCATTCATTATAAATATACGCTGCAGTACAAATTTCCTAAATAAAATCGTCAATACTCTAAGACTTTCAAAGGAAATTAAAGTCGTCGTACGTACCAGCTTCCCACAGGCTCTGAATGTTGTATTAAACTTAGTAATGTGGCAAGGTTAGCCGCATCTGGGTGCTGGATACCAAGGATATACGGATTTTAAAGCTGCTGCATCCTGACTTGAGAAATCCCCTCCTACTGTATGTTACCTCAGTCGACTTCAATAGCAGTTTTAAAGCCTTTCTCCACCTAGACTGGCTGGAAACTGTGGAATATGGAAAGGGATTAAGGTTATCAAGGTTTACATTGATGGATCAGAAATGATCAGCTCAGTCGATTTTTCAGAGGATCTTGACATAGAGTGCTCGTATCACCTTCCCAATAAGTTAGCATGTACCGGGAAGAAATACTGGTCATTAGGGAGGCAGAAGCGGCAATAAAAAAATCATTCTATTACCAAATGTTTTCCGAACTCTTCAAAAGTTAAACATTTGTTTCAGATTAACACTATTTCTATCAGTGTTTTTATAGATCATTACAATATTTAACATACATTTTGTTCATTAAGCTGTGGGCCCAGCTTACAAGTGTTTACGTGAAAGTGTGTCTTTTACAGACACATTCACTATGGGTTGCATTTAGAGTTCAACAAAAAAAAAAACGTATGCATATTAAAGAAAACACACAACAATGAACAAATGCACTTAGAAAAGTTTAAGACGCATTTTAATGCATTCCATTTTAAAATGCATCAACAAAAACAACAAAAGTCCATAAATTTATGTACACTAACATACGTATGTATGTATTTACTTATGTACAAGAAATACAAAGTTATATGGACGATAAATACCAGCTAGCAGCTGCTTTTAAGGAATAGTGGAGTTTGTACTTTGAGCTTAGAAATACAGTGATGTTCCAAATATAAAGTAGTTGATATATATATATATATATATATATATATATATATATATATATATATATATATATATATATATATATATATATATATATATATATATATATATATATATATATATATATATATATATATATATATATATATATATATATATATATATATATATATATATATGTATATGTATATGTATATGCTCTGGGGAGCATAGGGCTGCAACAAGTTGATCATCAGCCCGATGTTTGACATCGTTCTACTTTAAACGTTCGATTGTGATTTGGCACCTGATTCCCTAGGGTTCCAGCCTATGGCTTTCTTAGTGATATCATCTAATGGCGCGGGCATTTGTTAACAAGCACCTGAAGAGACTGGTTATCGCGCGGTGTCATATTCCACGTTTCTCAAACGTACAATAATGTGGATTTAACGCTGGTATTGAAAATTATAATTTTTGTGCGTTTCAATATGTTAGTCGATTTCCAAACAACATCTGCTGATAAACCACCGGATTTATCTAATATACTGCCTAGATAGCAGGAGGACCCCATATAATAATATTATATATAATTCGAACCGATTTAAATAAACTATAAAACAGTTTTAGAGTTTTTACGTACTACATTTGAAGTCGTTATGGGAGGCACACTTATACAATCCCATCTGGAGCCTGCCAATTTTTAGCACTTCCACTATTATGGTTAGCCAGAAATATAGATAACTAGGTATTAATTTGTGTGGAAAATTCCATCCCCCTTGACTGTATGCAATGACCGCAGAGTAACCCACGCCAATATTGAACAGTCCCCTTATTAGAAATGGTCTTTAATAAACCGTCTTACGTCTTTAAATGTAAATATTTATGCCATTATGTATGTGATATAACATTCTGCAAATATCGGATGAGGCTTCGCTGGTTCGCGAGCATTTCCCATGACTGGCGCATAAATCAGGCTGAATTTGTCCGATGGTATGGAATATGGTGGTTTTGAGGGCTACTGTGGCTTGTGGCTTATTTTCATAGGCTTGCGACACAATAAAAAGTCCAACAGAGTCAAATTGCATGTTCTCGGTGGACAGTTCACATCAACTCCACGTAAGGGGATCATCTTCTCATATCTTAAATAAAAATATCCAAAATGACATGAACTGTGTGGCTGGCACATAGCGCTGTCCTATTGAAATCACATGTCGTTGGTGTCCATATTCAGGCCAAAAAAGCTGGTAATCAGTGACCTATAGGCAACGTCGTTCTCAAATAAATATGGAACGATGATGCCGTCAGCTCAACCAAAATCTACACTTAATAATGACTTTTTCGGGGGTGCATTGGGGCGCTCTTTGATCTCATGTGAACTGGTATCGTCTCAAATGCTACAATTTAGAAATGGAGAACGATTATAGCGATCGCAAAATGGGGAAAGCGCGCGGAACGGGACTAGAATAATACACCCATTTTGATAAAACAACTTTATCATCATTTGCACATGTTGTTAAACCGTATATCCATCCCTGATAATGTGGTTAAACAGGCTGAATAAATAACAGCCAATTTGACAGGTATTGCTTAAACAACATGGCCGCTATAAACTGTCAACGTTTGAAAGTGGCCTATTGGAATACCCGATATTCAGCAAGATAATCTTGCTATCAAATATTGGTTTAAATGGGACCAAATTATTTCATATTAAAAATTAATTTTTTAAAGCGGTCCACAAATGGCTGCAAATCATTGGAGATCTTAAAAAAGACTATTAAATATATAACCTGCTCCTTTTTTGGAAATCGATTAAAAACTCAAATAAGTTTTTGTTATTAATATAAATGCTCAAATGATTAGGCTAAAGTGTACTGATGATTTGGCTAGAACTCAGCTAAGTCAACAACAAACAAAAATAAATATTTTACTTAATAATTCTAATCTAACAATAGCAGTTGTTGTTGATTTTTTAAGCAACATATACGAAGTGTGCTAAACTCGTGTCTATCATTAACAACAAATTTCAAATTTAATTGCAGATTTTATAGGTCTTAAGTGCCTCAATTTTCTATATAAAATGGTCTTTTCAAAAAACATTTAATGTTAAAAAGAAATATAATTTATTTAAAATTTTTATTTTGCCTCCAAATACGTAAGACATTTTTTTTTGTCAAAATTGTGTAGGCGTTAAAATATTTTTAACAAATTTGTGACAAAATTAAAGAGAAAAAAAATTGAAAATTTCCCAACTTAAGCGCACGGGCTGTTCTTTTTTTAAATTCGTTAAATGAATTGATCACTGTTTTTTATTGTTGTTTTTTTTCTTCTTAATTATCTTGTACGTCATTTATTTTGATTTTATGTTGTTTCCTAAAAGACTGACATTTATAAATTTCTTGAATTATTTCGAGCAGAAAAAGAGAAACGAATTGAATTCGATTTGAATATTTGGCATTGAAATTTATTTATTTATCTATTTATAAATAGTTACAAAAAAACTAAACAAAATTTTTAACATCTGTTTGAATTAAATTTAAAACTACGTCTACTAAATTAACTTGTAATTAATAGTTAAAAAAAAAAAATAATAATCAGCAAGTGTCTAAAAGATAAAATTTAGCTAAAACGGAACATTTGATTAATATAAATAAAAAAATGTAATTACAAACACAAATAATTAATTATTAAAGAGAAAAAATAAATAAAAATAGTTGAAATATATAACAAATACAAACAGCGGCGAGCTGTATGATTGCCCTGATCAAGAGAAATAATCATACAAAACTAAAGGCGTTTACCCTTCCTAAAAAAAGTGCAACATTTTCTGTACTCTCAAGGAGAAAAACGTCGATTAGGAAATAAAAATTTGGCAAGAAAAGATTAATTTATGAGATTAATAACATTTTCATTATCCAAAACCAACATTGTCAAAAAAAAAAAAAATGTGAAGAAGAGAGTTGCTCTAAATGTTGTATGTCCATTTATTGAAATTTTTTTTAATTTCTTATGAAACCAATACGTAAACGAAAAATAAAGCAAGATCCTTTTTGTATAAACAAAGTACCAAAGTACTTAACACAATTTAAAAATTAGGGTAATATCTAACCCTGGTATATGTTTTACATATTTAGAAAAGAACATGTCCATTTTGACACTTTTTGTAAGTGTAAAATTTTCTGCCCTTCCAGGGAGAAGAAAAGTATTTAATTATTCATTAGCAAAGGCAAATTTACTAAGAAATAGCGTGCCATACCTTAAGAGATCAACACTTTCTAAACGAGAACGTTGAACTGATTCAAAATTTAAATGCTAAATAAAATAAAAATGCTAAACTATTTTTAGAAAAGAAAACGGCACAATCTTTTGAAAAACTTGAAGTTTCTTGAAGTTTACTTTGGTTTGTAGCATAAAATCGTTGTAGGCCAGAAACCCCAAACACTGGCTTGAAAGTGTTTGCTTCTATAGTGAATGTCAGTTCAGCGAACACGAAAATAAACGTTGAAGTGAATGCGAATACGATTGCGAATACGATTACCATACTTGAGCGACATGGTTTAGTGTACAAACAGTTAACAGACAGTTGCTCATCGAAACAAGAAAAGTAGGTCCATTATGATTGAGGTTGGACCTTTTGGCTTCGTACCAGCCGGAGCTTATTATGAAGCGCATTATGTGTTGCTTTTTAATGTCTGCCAGCTCGGAAAGATTCCATGGTAACCATTCCTCTTCTTGCCAATCCAAGATGGTGACACCTTCTTCTTCATCTATGTCGTGGCAGCTGCGGGAGAAGTCGTTGTGTTCAACTTCTATGCCAGAGACACGGTGTCAAGTCATCACTGACACTAGTAATAATATTTGTCTTCTATTCACATGAAAGTGAGGCCATTACTGCTTCACCATCTCTTGAAGGTTGAATGTTGTTTTCCATTTCAGAAGAGGGGGAATTTTGTGTTCTTTAATAAGCGCAAACAGGATAATGAAAGGCTACGAAGTCCTGTGAGAGAGTTAAATTTCTCAGGCTAGAGCGGCAAATAGATCTAATTTTATATTAAATGCTTAACAAAACATTAGACTTTGTTTAGAAAAGTCAAACATTGGTTGTTCAGCACGGATATTTAAAATGAAAGCTTGATGAAAATCGTTTCCCTTAAGCTAGATATTAAATGTTGAAGGCATTCCTCTTCTCCCAACGAATATTTTTGGTAGGGATTTTTTCAAGAAATTTCTTAAAAACGATTTAACAAATTTTGTGCATATAAAACTTTCCGTCTAGAAAATTAATAAATTTAAGCAAATTATAATTTAATTGTCTGCCATTAAAAAGAAATATTTTGTGAAAAGAACTTTAATAAACCAGACAAACAGAATTTCCATGATGGGGGGCTGTGGGGATGTGTGAGTGCATCATCTTCATGTAAATTTTATAGTTTTAAGTTGCAAAAAATAAGTCATACAATGTACGAGTACGTACAGCTGACGGAAGTGTATGATAAATTGAAATTAATTAAAAATGGAATGGACTTGTTCTCAGCTCTTTGGCATGGGTTATTCTTTATTTTTATATTCTTTTCTCAAATTAAAAGTCCATATACACACGTACGTAAATTTATTTTTGTTAGAACAATGAGAAGCACTGTCTGAAATAATTTTTGTGAAGCAAAAAAAAAAAATAATAATAACAAAAATAATTCGAGAATTTGGAATAGAACTTTCACCAAACAGCGACAGCATGTTTAATTAGCGATTGATTTATGGTCTTACGAAACAACGTTTGATGCAATTCTGCTACTGCACATTGCACCAGTAAAAAATGCTGATGATCTCTATGATCTATGGCGTTTATTTCGATCGCCCGATAAAAAAAATAGCAAAGCTGAGTTAAATATCTAATTGCTTTTCATTCTAATCACGTGATATTGTTAATATACGTAAGCATTTAGTTGCGATCCATTTGCCTCATGTCAATCACTTGAAAATCGTATTGACAGTTCTGCATCGCACTCTCCTCCCTCTTCCTGCCTTTCCACCTTTAGCACAAATTGTTTTTTTTTTTCATTTTTGCTTAAAAATAGAAATTGGAAATAAAAAATGAAATAAAACTTTCGTTAATTTTTCAACAATTTGGTAAATGTGAATAACTTATAAAAAGAATTTTTATTGGCATTTATCGCATTTGTTCAATAAAGATTCTAATAAAAGACAAAGCACATTTAAGCACCAGTCGGTCATACCCCAGACCCAAAACTAATGCAACAAATTACCAATAAAAAAAGTGACTACAAAATTTGTCACATTTGTTTTTTTTTTCTTACGACAGAAAAAAATCGAACATCTGTTGCACATTTTGCAGATGTTTAAGAGTTGATGTTGGTTGCTGTCAATAACAGTTGATGATGCTGGTGTGGCAAGTCAAGTCAACAAACTAAAAAAAAAAAAAATTAGAAATAGATGAATAGACAAACAAGTGAATTCACAATTTTTTTGCAAATAATTTTTTTTTTTTGGCAAAAAAATATAAATAAATCATCTGTAGCGAGACAAACCCACATCGAAAATAAAATAAATTAATTAAATTGGGTTTTTTTCAAGCACACTGTGCAATTTTCTATGTTAGAAATTTCTGACTTTTTTAAATAATTTTTAAAATATGAAGCAAGGAACTTTATATTTTTTAAGCGGTAAATTTTGTGAAACTTTTTTTGTTGGAAATTTCGGATTTTTTAAAAAAATTTAAAATATATAAGGAACAAGTCATCATACATTAGATATCCTTAATAATTTTGATAAATGCTTTCTTTAAATATTTCTTGCTGAAAATAAATTAGAAAGGAGCTGGAGAAAAGCCATTACACATCTGAACAGCAAGTGTCATACTGTACTATTAGTCAGTTGAAACATGTACGTCAGAAATTTTCAATACAAACTACGATATAGTTTTTAGTGATCGGTAAAATTGATGCCACAGCCTTTAATTTCCAAGCAGTTTCAGTTTTCTTTATACAACATAAAAAGATCATTTAAAAGAACAAACATAAGTTTGTGTTATAAAATTTCAAACATTTTTTTTATTAAACACAGGTTCAAATAAGGTGAAATAAAAACCAATATTTGTATATTAAAAAAAAATAATAATAATAAACTTCTAACCAGTTATAATTCATTCTGATTTGCTGCTAGTGGCAGATATCGCCAAATAAATTAATGTTTGGGTAATATTTTGTGCCAAAGTTTTTTCTTATGGCATGAAACATTATTTTCTGTTAATGTGGACGACTTTTGCTTAAACTGATACACATATAATCTAAAAAGTCCCAGGAAGAGTTGTCAGTTTTTACTTCCGCAATTTCTAATAATATCTTGTGAAGTTTTTTTGTTTAGAAACAAAAAGAAAAAACATTTGTGTGTCTTTTATCCTTAAATATGATTTCCTTAAGTGATTATTTCACCTTTCCCCAAAGTTGTACCTTCTTCTTCCATTAATATAATTAGAAAGAAAAAAATTAAAAAAAGAAAAACAAAGGAACTTATCTTTTAGTTTTCCTCCTACTCCTTTTTCAAATTCTTTTGAATTTCAAATATTTTCTAATCAAACTTCTCTGTTTAAATAAAATTTATTTGACTATTTGTTTTTTGTGTGTGGCACCCATAAATTATACTGTCACACGTTTTGTCTTCTGTTGGTCGCCGTAGTCTTTATCCGATTTAAAATATGTACTTTGTTTTTGTAAAAGTAGTTCTTATTCAATATTCATGTCTAGTAATGAAGTGGGCCCATAATTTATGATTAAACCTGATAAAATAGAAACACTATTGCAAAATCTATTACTCGTACAATGTGGTTTCATATCACATATATTATTAGGGAGGTTAATTTTTCTTCTATTTTTTTATATAAAGGAGGTACGTTTTTCCCAGAGATGTATATCATTTTGTGCTTGTGTTAGAGAATTGTATTAAATAATTTGATATTAACATTTATGTATCAAATAATTTTACAAAAAAAAAAAAAAAAAAAAAAAATTGATTTACAGATGGTCTAATTGAAAACGAAAAGGGTTTCGTATTGGTCATTAAGAAATTTAAAATTAAATTTTGAGAATATAAAAGATGTTTGAAGTAAAGAAATGTAATAGTTTTGTTATTGAAAAACAGAACAAATTGGGTTTTACTGTTTAAGAATTCTTTTATTGAACTGTAATGGAAAATGCGATGTAGAGCCTGGACAGCAAAGCTGTTTTCGCATCTGTTGCTCATCTGTATTTATTTGTATCATGTGTATATTATTTATAAAAATCGTATATGAAAATATAATACGAGAATTTTTATTATTCCAACATAATTTACCGTCTCCAGTTATCGCTGAACTAACGGCAGTCCCATCAGTTAATCATCTTATGGGTTTGCCTTGTTCTTAATTTAAATATTTTAATTCTAAATATGTTGCATTAACTAAGATAATATTTTTCTTCTCTATTTACAGGTGAGTACCTTCCATAATTGTTATAGACCAATACACTTGAAGTGAAATGAGTTTGACCATGTAAGTGAGAAACTAGTAATAATTTGTTGCTAAGACGCGCAATGCGATTAGATACTTGAGGTTCGGTTTCGAAGTGTTAAATAATTATCTCGGCCATTTGTAACGGCTATTCCGTTTAACAGAAATTTTTTCATTGATATAACAAATATAATTTTGTTTTTGTATTTTGAACATTAGTTTCGTAAACCTTTAACGAATATCATTCGAAATTATATTCGAATTAACTTAAGGTGAATTCACCCGTTCGTTCTGCAGGAAATTTTCGTTGAGAGACAATTTTAGTTTACTGAGAGTTTGCTCACAGAAGATTCACCCGCGTCGAACAAATATTCTGTAGAAACAAAGCTACCATATGCAACAACTGTGTAAATGTTGTGTGTTACTTTTACAAGCCGGCAGCACAGTGGCAGTTGATTGCAATTTGCATTGTTTTAAATTTAACAAATTTTTATAAAATAAAAAATATACAAATGAATAAAAGTTGAGTGCATTTTCTAATAGCTATTTTGTTAAATAAATATAAAAAATTTACAAATATACTCTGTATATTATTGTACATACATATGTACATATAATATGATGTGGCAGCTCATTTCAATTGTGCATAAAAAATGTATGTATCTGGCAGCACAGTTCAATTCGTTCGGGACGATAATTAAAATTAAACCAATTCAAGCAAAAATTGTTACGCATTAAATTTACTCTCTTTCTCTCACTCTCTCAAAAATAGAGACGTCAAACTACATATAAAAAAAAATCGTTCGGAACGTTCAGAACGAACGGGTGAATTCACCCTTATTACTATTTTACTAATTTTATTGCAACAAAAATTATGCCAATAAAAATTGTTTAAATAAATTTGTTTGACTAAAACAGTTAAAATAGAATAAAAATTACATTTCAAAATTATTTGATTAAGAACGAATCGGAAAAAATTTCCAATGTAACATTATTCCAATAAAAATCATAAGATAAAGATCATTCAAAGCGTACTTTTAATAGAATAAAAATTACAGATCAAAATTATTTGAATAAGAATGATTCCCAAAAATTTCCCATGTAAAATTGTTCGATTAAAAATCATTAGAGAAAAATATTTCGAAGCGTACGTTTAATAGAATAAGAATTATAGATTAAAATTAATCGAATAAGAATAATTCCTAAAAATTTTCCATGTAAAATTATTCGATTAAAAATCATTGGAGATAAAGCCGAAAAAAATGTATGTGAAATTATAGTCAAGTTATCATATTTTTCTTGGTGGGCTCAACTCAAAATCTCATCGGACTCCATTAAAGAATGATGTTTGTTTCTTAAAGTTTTTTATGACACTCAATTTAATTTGACTATTAAAATGGAAAGTGATGAACTTGGGTTACTTAAATAGTTCGCTCTAAATTTACTTTAAAAACCTATTATAATCGAATTATCAATTAAAATTTTTCTTACATGAATCGAAGAAAATTACTCTTGGTAGTTTATTCGAATAAAATTTATTGGAGAATAATTATTTCAATAATTATTACAACGTTCCTTTAAATAAAAATTGATGAAATAATATTTCTTTTTAATATTTATTAAAATTAATTACTCAAAACTTTGTTATTCATTTATTAACTCTGGTATGAAAATAAATAAAGAATTTGATTAATCGAATTTATCATTTTGCTCTCATAAGTGACGAAATTAGGTGAGACATTTATTATATATTAATATATTATTATATAAAAGCATCTTTTAATATATTGTCTTTAAAATGTCTGTCGCAATTTCTTTTTTCGTATAAAAATTATTAATTAAAATTATTTGTATAACAATAATGATGCGAATAAAATTTTACATGAAAGTTATTCGGACAAAAACGGTTCGAAAAATGTCATTCGAATAACAATTATTAACAGACATTTATATAAAATTGTTATAATAATATAATTATTTATTCGTTTTGGCACAAAAATAAATAAAAACAAAATTAATTGAAAGAATATTTCACATAAATTTTTTTAAATTCAATTTTTCAATATATTTTTTTCGATTTAATATGTTAAAAGTAAATTTTGTTATAAAAAAGCTGGTTTTTATGACAGCTCAGATGTAGCATATCTGTAATCCGAAGTTGTATGTTTACGTAAATAGTATTCTTAAAAAATAATTGAGAAATGGCTTAATGGTCACAATATATAAATAGGTAAATTTAAAAAAAAATTAGAAAATATCTTTTGGGAGAATATCACGATATAATAAATTTCAATATTAAGTATTTTCATTAATGTTTAGTTTTAATATTTTTATTCGAATAAAATTGTTTAAATAAATTTTTTTACCATAAATAGTTCTCCAAAAGCTGATTAAATGTTATAATATGAGAAGAAATTTAAATCAAATACGAATTTATTCGAATAAAATTATTCGTCTAATAGTAATTCAAATATTTTGAGTAATTTTGTGCGAATGATCTTTTCATATGAGCAGAAATAAAAGAAAACATATGATTTTATTCGAATAAAATTTTTCGTCTAATAATCATTCGAATACTTTGAGTAATTTTGTGCGAATCAGTTATTAAAATTATTATCGTTGCATTAAAATATTTAAATAATTTGATTGAAATTATTCGAATAAAAATCCTATGATTAAAATCATTCATCTTAAAAATATTTGATTAATATTAACTATTTCAATAAAAATATTTATTTGTAAAATCTTCTCATTTTGGTTACGCGCAATTAAGACTTGTTAATTTTATATCTCTAAGTTCCTTTTTATCCGCCGATTTTTGGTCACTTATTGCAGGTTTCGCTGAAACTGAAACAATATTTATAAATTTCATTCAATATTATAATCACGATTCCATTTGTCCCTTTAATTAAGTACATACATATTTATGTATGTTCATATGTGTTTATAAAAATTTTGTATTCTATTCTAAATCGCAGCTTTAAGAAGTCTTTTCTGCCCACTTCCTACAATCCTTGCACGATATTTCTTCATTTTTTCCTCCTTGTGGTTTGTGTTATTTTGGCTCATTAAATAATTTATTAGGGTCATATCAGATTGATCTTTAAGCCAGTCAGAAAACGTAGTCTACAATTAAACGTGCAACAACTGCAAGAAAAACAAAAGCACAAAAATACATTTAACAATCAATCACGGCAGAAACAGCTGTTCAGAAAAATATGTGTACGTACTATATGTATGTGTATGTATTATTGTTTGCTGTTTTTAGACTTTTATTATAGTTCGTTGTTCTTTGAACATGAAAAATCGCATCTTTCACTCACTTAATGCAAGTTGTTCTTCCTTACTTCTATGTACACACACACACACACACTCACTCACATACAGTCACTTAGTCATCGAACATGATCGTCTTCAGTCTTCACAGTCTTTATTATACAATCACTTATGAAAGGATTGAAAGTTTAAGTAAGACTTTCATTGCCTTAAGACCGACTTTAATAAAACAAGTTTAAAAATAATAATTCTTTTCGACTTGTTTGCCGTTTTCCAAAGTTGTTGGTTCTGCTTTCCTGTTTGCCTGTCTGCTTGGCTGCCTGCTGCTGCAACAACTAAATGTTGCCTTAGTTGCAATTTGCAACATGTAACCGGTTTACTACTGTTTCTTGTTTGCCCATAGATGAGGATAATGATGACGATGCTGACGATGATTATTATGATTGTTATTAAGACCAAAAGGAACCTTTAATGGTAACAGCTTTATGTTTTAAGGCTAAAAAAAATAGTTAAAAAGGGGAAGAATATTAATGAAAGAAACCAAAAACAGGTTTTACCTTTTCCATTCAATATAGTGGAAAAGAGGAAATAAGCAGATAAAAAATCAACAGAATCATTTAAGAAGGATGCTTAACATGGAGCGGAGAAAGAAGTTGCATCCATTACTTAACAATGTCTTCTTAGATGAATAGTAAAATATGAGTTGAATAAAAGTTAAACGAATTAAAGGAACTCTATCAAAGTAACTTTCAAAGAATCTTTAAGTAATTTCATCTAAATATGTATGTGTGTGAATGATAAATTTTTAAGTGTATAACAGTTTTAAATGAGAGTTCAAATGAGCACGTGATGAAATATATTTCAATAATATTTAATTACAATTCTAGAATATTTGTATAAGAACTATTTTCTTTTGAGGAATGACATTTTCATTGCTTCCAAAGTAACCGGTAGTGCATTTTTTCGACTTCTTAAGAAGTTAAGTTGCGAAAATCCTGCTTAGTTTTAAAAGAAATTCTTATTACTCCAAATTTATATGAAAATAGTATTATTGTTAAATTTTTTTTGATTGTAACATTATATAATACTTTCACATAAAATCTAACATGTGTGTTCATTTCGCTCTTAATATATGTATTTTTCCATCGATCCTATAAGGAGCATAGGTCCTCTTTATGTTTGAAGTTTCGTCAATCATTCTATCTCGGATGAGCAAATGATTACTGCATCCTAGTCTGATGATGGGGTTGCCGTTTAACCCAACAGACTGGCTAAGTGTAAAACACATTTTATATAACGAACCGCAGCTACGAGAGGAGACGCTGCAGACGCCTCTCACAATTCGCTGATGTTTCACGGGTATCAAGAACATCGCCCAGGGACTTGAACTATAATTGATAAGGATCACTCTGGATTCACCAAGTAGAACCAATCAGAAGTATTGCTTTATCATTATAAATTATAGTTTTTTAATGAACACTCTGATTTAAAGTATTTTACTAATGTGTTGGAGTATATTTTTTTTCTGCATCAAAATCTCTGCATTTTCATGACTTCCTTAGAAACTCTTTTTACCAAGTCCCTCCCAAACACATTTACAGCTGCTCTATATATATATTGATTTAATGCCATTGCTATTTTAATTGCTGGCGTGGCTGAGGTGGTAAGCGCCTCGTCAAAATTAATCACCAAAAATTTTAAATTGTCTGAATAAACGAATGGTTTTCATCACTTTATAATATATGTAGGACGAACTGTAGGACGAAAAACATTTGGAGTGCTTCCGAAAAGTTATTTTTCCATAACATTTTGTACATGACTTCAAACCCAGTGAACACGATACAAAAAAGAGAACATCCTGCAGTGACATGCCTTTAACAAAATCTTTGGAAAAATCCGAATTTTCACCATTACTGGAGCACAAGTTGTGCTTGTTAATGACTTCTTTGGAAGTAGTTTTTATATATGCATTATGAAAATATTCAAAAATAATAAAATATAAACAAAATCAGTTCTTCTATATGATATCGGCAAATAACTAGAGTTCATGTAAAGTATAACAGTTACATAAACACCATAAACTAGCAACATAAATATTACTTTTCCGTAATGTTAATAAAAACTGATTTATTTCATAATACGAAATTTAAAACAATATAACAATATATTTATTAAATAAAAATATTAATGAAGAATGTATAACAGTTATAGAAAAAATGGTATACCTCAAATTACACACTGTTTAAGTACCAGCCGCATTTTGTTAACGACATTCGCTTTAAAGCTGGCTATCATCCAGTATAACAGTTACTCCATTCAAATATTTCAAAACCTTTTATTATATTATCGTATTGCAATGTAATTTCGAAATAACTGCTTAATGTGTAATAGTAACTATTTAATGATAGATAAAAATATATCAATTATGGGAAAATAAATAAAATAAATAAAAACAATAGAAACTCTATCAAATACGATTACTTTATATTGATAAACTTACGAGTACACATACATACACGTATACATGTAGTATATATATATATATATATATATATATATATATATATATATATATATATATACGTGTATATACAATTTATGGTCCAATAAAATTTACTTTAAAAACCTTTCATATTATTACCGAATACGACTTAATATAACAGTTAGCACTTCAACTATGACAAGATTATGAATTTTTGGATGGAAAAACTAGTTAAAGTGAAATATATATAAAAAAAATTTCATTTTCGAAAAATTTATAAAGATTTTTGGTAATATAGCACTTTCGTTATAGCAGTGAATTTTATAACAGTCGGATATAATTTAGCCGACATGTTTCATAATTTATTACCATGTTACAGACCTCAATTAAATGCAACAGTTGACTGCGGACTATTTTAAATTTTATAACAGTGCATAAAGTGGTATTTTTCGAAAATACCCCTTAATAAGTTTAATCTTGTAAAATATTTATCAATTCGATTTAGTATAACAGTTTTCCTTAAATGCATGGAAGAGTGTATAAATAAACAATTTTTCCTTCAAATGTTTATGAATGCAAGGAAATTGTTGCACAACTTATTATTAATTTTATAAATTTTATAAAATACGTCAAGAGTATAACAGTTGTGCATGTTACATATCAATGGAAAATTCGTGTATTTTACTTTCCAAAACTTTTGAGATTATTAAAGCGTACAAGTGGTAGCTGCAAATAAAAAGGCGAATTAAAAACCATGATAAGTTTATTTTAAAGCTCTTGTGTTTATGTAATCAAACGCTCTAAAACTCAGACAGAGGAACAGAAAAACTGACAATCGAGGACCATTGAAATATAAAAAGTTGAAAAAAAAGTTTAATAAATAAAGACGTTGCAAGAGTTGATGAAACGAGAGAAAACCGAGGATGCAGGGAATAAAATCTTGTTCTTTTTTATTTCTTTTGCAAATAAGACCATTTACTAATGATTGTTAAAGATGTGATTGTTGGTAGATTATAATCACCGTCATTATTATCATCATAATGGCATATGATGATGATGTTGATAATGCTTTTAAGATTTGCAAATGACGTCTATCTGTTGGTGGATGTTGATGTATAGCGTTTGTTCTTCTTTTCATTTTGTTATTAATTTTTCGTGGGGCACGCGAAATCTTAGTTTTATTCAAAATTCTAGTACCCTCAGTATCATTTGTAGTTTTAATGCCTCGTTTTCTTACATTTATTTGGCATTAAGCGCAATTTAAAGTCAATTAAAGTGCAATTAATTTCAAAACATGCTTTAACTGTTTGTCTGGCTGATTCACTGCCGGTTGTTGATTTCTGTCTTATTCTGCTTTTGGGATTTTACTTTAAGCGAATGTATTTTAGGAGTTTTCAAAAGCAATTTAAACAATTTCTTTTTCAAATAAAGTTGTAAAATATATAATTGAGGCAATATTACGAATAGTATTGATGTAATGTCAATAGTGCGTGTAAAGATTGGCAATATTTGTATTCAATGTAAAATACTGGAGGATGTATATAAAAAGTTCGTAAATGCAGTACTGCGCTGCAACAGTAAATTAGATATTTTTTAACTGTAACAGTTAAGTACGAGTCATATACGATAGTCATTTAATAAATGAGAATCATTTGATTTGTATAAATCGGTATAGCGGAGAAAATTTGATTTTCTCTTGCAGTGCAGTGCTTCATTTTCGAACGTACTCAGACTCAGTAATTGCATGAAAAATATTATCAACCGGTTGGAAGATTAGGAGCTTTCTTTTGCTTACATGCATTAATCATTTTAATTGTGGATGGAGGTATTAATTCGAGGGCTTGTTTAAATCTCCTGATAAAGAATAATATGAGCAGGAGAAAATTTTCACTCCACTAGACAATCAGTCGTTACAAAATGCATTCGACAATTATTTTATATGAAATAGTAAACAATTAGAAAAGATTCCCTGCAATGTACGAATGATGATCAAGGAGTCAACCAACGGCAGGACTGCGAAGAGAGTATTTAAATATAATTGGAGGTGGTCATAATCTCTCCTTAATTGTGAAAAATCTGTAGAAGCAAACTGATTGCTAAAAAATTTATAAACTGCGATGATGGTTTAGTAGATTTGAGTCCAAATAGTTTATTATTATAATGAAGGTTTAAGAAAACTTCTTAAATATTATCTATACAAATCTCAATTGGGGGACACTGAGTTTTGGTACTGTACTCGAGGAGGCTGAGAGCACTGGCTAGAATTGGGGGATTTCAAAATTAAAGAAAGTGTCAATGATAACTGTGGACTCGGTACTGAAAATGCAAAAGTATAACTATCACTGAGTGACAAATCACAAAATTTTAGCAGGAGTTCAACCTCCTGCAGCAGTCGCTGTTGAACGAAAGAAAGTTGCTCAGAACATTAGTATTCTGTTTCCGTTATCAACAGAATTGATTTTTTTATTTAAAAGGTATGTTCGCATGATTGTTTAAAGAAAATCAGTTTGTTAAGATGTCAGACGTTGTCCCTCGCGTTGTAGCATGTACTTACATATACGCAGAAGTGAGATCCTTGATCATCGGGCATGTCGACTTAGACTTGCAAAATTCATAAGAAAAATTCTAGTAGTTTCAGATCGTACGATTTCGTTGGCGAGAAATAATTAAATTCTTATATCGCTTTTGGCTTTTTCTATCTCGCAAATATTGACGTATTAAAGGACCCACATGTCGCTCACGTCCATGCTATTCCGTTTGGGTCAAAGGCAATCAATCGCTCATTATTGATTTCTAGTATTGACCGTTCACCATGAGGGTCTCACGAATATCATTTTCTAAGAAGTTGCTTCTAAATACATCCGCCATGTGGTAGCTGAAGATAAGTATTTGGCCGAAGACCAAATCCTCTTACAAACGCCACAAAGTGGCAAATAGTATATTTGATGTTCATTAACTTTGAACTTTATTGACAGTTAAATCTTTTACCAGCATAAACAAAATCATGCGCGAATTTCGGCAAGTTGAAGCCGCCGAAGGTTCAAAATCTTGGACTCAGCGGGAAAACGAATGCTTGGGACTCTTTTACACACTTTTATGTTCAGCGAAGGTACTCGCAGCTGATATGATATTGATTTTACTTGTACCGGATTAAACGTCTCGAATACTCTAAATAAATACCAGAGAGAGAGAGAGAGAGAGAGTTAGATAGAAAATTGGAGTGAGAGACATTTGATTATTGAATGTGGTAGAATCCAAAGGAGCACGAATTTTCTATAAAATGGAGCACAAAGTTTGCAATGACGAATACACATTTCGAAATGGAACCATATAGACCAGCTTCTTAATGATTTTTTGCGACTCTTTGGTATTTTAACCGTCTAATATATTTCTAAGGAGAATGAAATGAAAAAAAAGAGATTAATAACAACTTTTTCTTCTTCAAAGTCCCTTCAAACACTATTAAAATAAACCCAATTCGCATGATTTACATTTCGCAACAGTTTACAATAAAATATATATTTTTTCGATGAAAATATAAAACAACATTTAAATATTCTTCAGATTTTCTGTGGAGGTGTTTCTTGACTGCACAAAACCAAATAATCGTACATCATTTTTGAATTGTTAATAATGCCCACGTTCGAGTTTAAATGTAATTTGTTAATGCATAAAAGTTTATTTGTTTTTGTTTTCTGCTAAAAATAAATTTTAAAACAACTTTAACACTTTGGACTGCAAGTTACAACATGTGTGAAGGCTGAATTTTACTACAGGAAAATTCACAAATCTGTTTTCCAAACAGCAATAAATAGAAAATCAAATTGAAAGATTTTTATTAGATTTAATATTTACTAGCAGTACATTGAAAAAAATTTCAAGTATTTTTAATATTTTGCGATGAACTGCGAGAAGAATCGCGTTAAATGAGTGGCATGTTATCAATTCAAATGATTGATTTTTAATTTACAATAGTTTTCCATGTCCATAACAATTTGGATGATATATTGATAAATATATAAAGTCTTTTGGTCATATGGTATGAACAAATGTGATCCAGTTGGTTTTGGCAAATGCCATCCTTTTTAAATCGTTTCACGATTTGCTGTTTCGACATCCATATATATTTTTAAGACATTTTATTGCATTCTATATTTCGCGACGTAACTAAAATGTCCGAGCGTTCTACGTGATAGGGATAATCGTAGAATAATGGAATAATGTTCTCTCGAAATGGCCATTTATTTAATGGGTAATATGATCTTTCCAAACCCTGACCTTTGGCCAGTTAGCCATAAAACTTAATATGTTACTGCCCAATCCCTGAAATAACAGGGCAACGAGCGTGCTTATAATTTTTTAAGGAAGTAGCCTTGCCTATGCTTGTTTGGGTAGAGGTGCTACCGATACCTCAGGTTTGCACGAGACCTAAAATCGGAGTTATTTTTAATACAAGGCCTATCAGGAACCAGTAGGCCCTAAGACTTCTCCAAGACTGTATTATTGGTGAGGCCGCTTCTGGGATCACTTGGTGGCTGTGGTTAAAACTCAAAGATACGCTAGAAGGGTTAAGGGTCGGAGGAGTGTGTCTGCAACATGGTGCTAGTGATCCTATTATAGATGCTTTCTTCAGGCCGTATACCTCTATATGATGTTGCTATTCAACAAGGCCGCCCTGGCGGTTGCGGTTGGTGAGTGGTGTAGGATAGGGGGACTTCTTACTGCTGGGCCGTTGGGGTGGTAGGATGATAGATAGCTCCAGTACTTTAACAAGGTTTCTGTACATGGTTCTGCAGCCTGTACAGAATTCGGTACCATGTTGTCCCTATCAGAGGCATATGAAGATCCTCAACCCTTTTGTACCTATGGAAGGGACGACGGGGACGGTGATGATCACCCAGTGCGATTAGTACCGCCAGGTTGGGCCTTATGACCGGTACCTACGTAAATCTTTGACATATTTGTATATCTTTAGTGATTTTCTCAGCCGTGGATGTTTTCCAATGCGGGCATTTTGTCTCACATCCTTATCTGCATTTTGATATGATTTCGCCGCATTTTAGCTGTTTCATTTGGCAATAGTTTTGCCACTATTTTTTAATTAAATTTAAACTCATAGCACAAATGTAAAAATAATGTTTTAGCAGCTGAGGGACCGAAGCAATTCCTGTGTGGGTGGGATTATCA
The DNA here is from genome assembly GCA_963681545.1 of Germaria angustata. NCBI lineage: Eukaryota > Metazoa > Arthropoda > Insecta > Diptera > Tachinidae > Germaria > Germaria angustata. The sequence continues at coordinate 52,483,161 of OY813001.1, read as the reverse complement.
TGAAATAGGAAATAAAATATTTGTGTATAATTATTTGAAAAAAAAGAATCAAATACACATTTTCACGAATGTCATTTTATTTACAATTATTTTCAAAATGGACCTTTATTTAGGCGGAAGTACGGGAAATAACCATGACCATATATTTTTTCGAAGAGTTTTTAATAATTCTATGTCCTTAACTTTTAGTTAATCTTTTTTTTAAGTGTATTAACACTAAATGATTGTTTATGAACACAATATTCATTGAGTGTCCCAGTGTTTATGATTATTTGTACATTTTGTCCGCTTAAGTTTTCAATTTGAACGAAACGAAAATTGATGTATTCGTCGTTCATGGTGTATTTTCTCTTTCATAATAATCAAAAGCCGCAGCAACAATATTAACAGCAATATAAAGTAAATGTTGTATGCAACACAAAAAAAAAATATGTTCATATTGTATGTGCAACTACTACAATAATAATAAAAACAGTAGCCATGGCACATGCAGCAAGCAATAGCAATAATAAGTTACGCCAACATAAAATTGAAACATTTAATGCACATCAAAATCAACAGCAACAATGGAAGCAACAACTTCAACAATTAAACATACATGCAACGTATGTGTACTCGTATTGCTGAAGTTGTGCAGCATGTGTGTTGATTGTTTTTTTTTTTATTTTTTACATATGAACAATAATTATTACAAAAATTATTGTTGTTGCAATTTTGATGCAATCAAAATTTGTAAAAAATATTATATTTGTTGATGTTGTTGTTGCTGCTGCTGCTGCGAGCACATCGTTCATCATTTTATTTGGTTGGTCTTTGTAGCAAATTGAGTTGCTGTTGGTTTTATTTTTTATGAGTTGCATTATTTTATTTGCGAAATTCGCTGTGTTACTTGAGACTCCAACTCCATCCATCCATGCATCCATTCGAGTATAATTTAAAATAACACACACGGCCAAAAGACTCGTATTAAAGAGGGGTTTATTTTACATTTTAATAGACAGTATTTGAGTATTTTTTGTTTGTTTGCTGATATTCTGCATTAAATGAATTTAACAATAAAAACTATGCCATTAAAATATTGTTTCGTTTTATATTAAACTGAATTACATACTTACAATAAATATAATTTGTATGCCAAATAAATCAGTGCCTTTTGTTTTTTGCTTTTTGCTTTGCTTTCGATTTTATTACAACAAAAGTTTTTGTTATAATCAAAAATTGTGTCATAATTTATTTACTGCCTGTTATTAACTTGATGTTAAGAAAACAAATGATTTCATTGTTGCAACACAATTTTGTTCTACACAACGAGATTTGCTAAAGACGATACGTTACACATTACAGTCACACTGGGGAAGCAATTGATAAAAACCGGAAAATATTTCTTTGCCATAGTGTGACCAGAAACAACTTTTGGGTGGCAAACAATAAAACAGCTGATTTGGGAAAACTCGGTTGAACGTTAGGTCCATCCCTGCAAAAAATGTTCTTCCTTTTCTATTAAATTACCCCACAACTATACAAAATAAAGCAGAAAATATATTTAAAATTAAACAAATATTTGTATTTGTTTTTTACAATTTAGTCACATACGAGGACAGTTTGATAATTTCGTTATTTTTCTGATAAAAGATGTTTTCATGGGCAAAAATTAATTATCTCTCAACATAGTATTCTTGAAAGTCTATACATATATTCGGGCACCATGTTAGTTTTTTATTCGCTCCATATAATACGGTTTCTAAAGGCCCTCAAAGTAGGCGTTTTTTTAATGATAACATATTCGTTTGGATCAAATCTCTTACCATCCAGCCATTTATTCAAATTTAGAAACAGGATATATTTGCGGGGGCCTAAATCTGGTAAGTATGCAAGATGGGATGGGGTAGGACTTCGTAAATCGTTTCATGGATTTTTGCCATATTGACTATACACGGGTGCACCCGTGCGTTTTCTTGATTGAATACAATAATTTCTTCGTTAAATGAGTTCCTTTTTAATTCAAATTAATATTGAGTTTCATATGAATAAATAATATTCACCGGTAACCGTTTTACCATTTTCAATGTGAATGACACCGCGTGCTTCCCAAAAAAAATATCTGGTCGGACAGACCCTCCTTAGCCTTCTATGGTGCATGTTCACCCGCAGAAATTCACTGTATTAACTCTTTTTTGGTATCTGGTGTATTGTGATGGTTCCATTTTTCGTCCACAGTTATACAATGGCTTAAAATTTTTTTTGGATGGCGCCTAAACGTCGTCAAACTCCCCTTTGAAGTGGCCACACTGTGATATATCCGATCAGCCTCGGTCAGCTCTCCCACTTGTATTCATTCAATATCATTCCAAAGATTTTGTCGACAATTTCTGGCGCGATGACCCTTTTTGGGTGACCTTAAAAATTGGGCGTCATTTGTTCTAGTACGACCGCAATGAAACCCAGAGCACTTTTTCCCCCATTGAAATTGTTGGTGTACTCGCAGAGTCCCCGTAGTATTCATCAAGCCTCTTTTCTTTACTTTATTGGGTCCCCAGACGTTTTAATGAATTTAAATCAGAGATGGGTGAGTGGTACAAAATACTCGTAGCAAAATTTCAAGTTTCAAAAGTAATATTTTAAAAACAAACGCCCTCTGAACTCTTGTAATACAACTTTGAGCTCATTTTTCCAAAAACGTTTATAAAATATTCACAATCAACCACAAAAAACGAAATATGAATATCCATATACAGCAATAAAACCACGACATACGGAAAAATCGTTAAGGCTTGATTACAGTGCAAGGGTTTTACTTCTCTACATACGAGTATAACAAAAATAGAATTAAAAAATAATAAAATAAATGAAAAGAAATCAAATGGCTACAGGGGTAGAAAAAACAAAAGAACTTTCAATACCCACTTACCACCACTTGCCACTTGTCGTTGCTGTATCGTATTGTTATTGGAAAATTAGTTCAAGTTCTGCAATTTAAAATTTGAAGTATTTGTTCGGCGCTGCCCAACCTGGGTCTTTGCCGCACATGCATACTCGCTCTCAGTAATTCATTTCATAAAATTGGATAAGAACCACCTTAAAAACAATTTTGTTGACGTTGGTCGGCATTCATAATGAGTCTATTAAATATGATAACTTTTGTTGTTGTTGTAAATTTCTTTTCGTTTTTCATTGTTCCATGTTGCGTAATAAATGGAATTAGTTCAAAATGTAAATGCATGGTTTTTTTAGTTTTTTGTTTGCTCGTTTATAGGAAAATGAAAAAAAAAAATTAAAATTAACCGTGCACCTGTTTTCTAAATTTTATATTTTCTATTTTTTTCTTTTTTATTTATTTACTTAATTTTCTTTTTTAATTTCTGGCACATATTTTCGTTGATGTATGACGGGAATTTGTTTGGTTTTATCAAATATTTTAACAAATTTAATGTGATTTTGTGTAAATCGTGAGATAAAATTAATGTTTGGATTTGAACCGAAAGGCATTTTACTGCACAGTGGGAATAAATAAAAAAAAACATATTAAAAAAATTAACATTAATCTGTTATTCATATGGCGTTTTCTTTTCTAAGAAAGTCTAACATATTCTACCCTTTAAAAGAGGAAAAAAAGAAACTAAATATATTGTTCTTTAATAAGCGCAAACTTATTATGAAAGAGCACGCAATCCTGTAAGGGAGTTAAATTTTTGAACTAGAGCGATATCATAAATTCATCACCAAAATGTTGCACTTTTTTTATAAAAGAAAATGTTAATAGACTTTGTAATGCTAGTAGAACAAGTTTAAAGGAAATTTCATTTCATATAAATAATCCTTAAAAAAAACGTGTGTGCAATAAGAAGGTAACGAACTCATCCTTTAGAAATTTACGAAGGCTTTTTCGAATGAGATCCCTTCATTGTCGAAATGGAATAAAATGTACTGTGAGAGGCATAAAATTAATTCCTTTATAATTATTTAAAACCATAATATGATAAAGTTAAAATATCCACATTGGCCATATACGGTGTTACGGACTCTAAAGAGTCCAATTTTCACTGACTTTCTTCTAGAAACCCGGATGAAAGTTGTTGACGTCTTGAATTATATTAATTTTGAATGCATCGCTTGATTGCTGTATTTTTCGATAGATATATGATTTCGAACAACTTTCCCAAATAAAATACTAGTGACCTTTTATATCCTATGATCTTGGTAGCCAACTCGCGACATGTTCCGGGTGACCATATCCATTATTCCAAGGAACATGGTAATATTTTTCATAGGAAAATTGGCAAAGGCCTAAAAAACATATTATGATGTTTGAGAATATTTGATATAAATTAGGTGAATATATGCACATGTTTGATATACTGAAAAAAAGAAGTCATTCCTAAGGAACGACATTTTCATTGCTTCTAAAAAAAATAAAGAAGACAAAATTTGAATTACTTTGTATCAAAGAAGAAAAGCCTGTGTTAATGTTATTGAAAATGATCAGAATATGCTCCATTTACGGATGGTAATTTCAGCATTTTTATGACGTAATTGGAAGCTTTTTTTCACAGGCTACTCATAGTTTGTAATTATAATTGTATCAACCATGCTTTTTTTTCTTTGCGGGCCAAATAAAATGGTCTCTCATAATCAGCAAATGGACAAAATAATTTCAAAATCGATTTTAATGATGGAGAATTATCGATGGCAATGAAAAAGTGGAGATCGAAAATCATGTCGCTTACGTTTTCTTCTGTGACGGTAAGAGCACGCAGGATATAATTAACTGCAACTGTTAGGTGGTGAGAGAGGCGTCTATGAAAATTAGCAGCCTACCTCAATAAATTAAATTCAAGTAGAAATTTTAGTGTTTTTAGCTTCTTTTTTTTCGTTTTTCATTACAGTTAATGTTACGTATTATTGACATGAAATTTAAGAATTTACAAAAAATTACAAACGTTCAAACTCACGTATTGCGATAAAGGCAAACTCGCATACTCGCTGTGCAATAGTTACCCAATTGACCATGTTGTAACGTATGATAGTAAAATATTAAATATTTAAAATATTTTGGAAACAATTCGAGTTCATATATTTTGTAACCTACATGTAAACCAATGCCGAACATCGCCCATGTCGCCCTATTGGTAATATTAAATTACTAAAAATGCATTTCTAGTACGAGCGATTATTTCTTTTTATTTAGATAGTTCATTTAAATATCAGCAGAAAATCTGTGTGCATGTATTCCATATATTATTTGGTTTTGTATTATTTGCGTTCGAAAAATATTTTCCTCATCTTGAGTGATTTTAATTAAGTATTTTTGATGTCCTGGTGGGCGAATTAAGGTTCAAATAGTATTCTAAAAAAATATTTGAAAATATTAACAGTGTTTTTATCCACAAATTAAATGTGCGAGGCGGTCAACTTTGTGCGACTTATCCCCACCCTCGATTAGTTTCTATTCACCGTTGGGCATGCATGTCAATTACAAAATTTTTTAAAATTTTTTTTTTAATATCTTCGAAGATTTTGTCAAGTTGTTTTCATCGGCTCGGTAATATTTTGTAGCTTGAAAACTGCTTGAAATGTAGCAAATTTGACTTATTTATTTCCCTTAATTTTCGGAAATAATATGTTTTTGTTTTATTTAATAGCGGGTTTTTGTAATCTAGTCTTTTTTCGGAATCTCTTAATAGTGTAGAATGGCGTAAATTTTTATTTCTATAAATCATTTAATTGGTTCGAGGAATATATTATCGAAATTTGTCAAAAATAGTGTTTTCTTAATACGAAAATTCTTCTCCTGCAAAGTAAACGATGTCCTTAAGTAATTTATTGCCGACAATTTCATGGTAAATAATGAAAGCCATTCAGAATTTGTTCCATAGTGTAACTAAAAAAATCTAAAGCTCTGCAAAAGTTATCAGCCAGATATAAGTATATTTAAAATTTCGTTTTTTTAGAGAAGATTTTGAATTAACTTTTTTTAAATAAATTATTGTCATAAAACTTATTTTCGATCATATGGTCAACTGGGTACACAGGTAACATGTATACAACACTATTCACATAGTCATAGTTATAGTAATTTATACAAAGAATATGTTTTTGTATGCGTGATAATTTTTCTGTTGACATTTTCTTTTGCTTTTCCAAAGTTTTGTGAACGTTAAATGGAATTTGAAAAATGTGTGACTAAAGTAGGTAAATATAGTAGAGAAAAACTATAGAAAAAGGGAAGTTTTTAGTTGTTTTTTTTTGCCACAAAGTGCATTTCAAAATTCATATAGTACAAAAATTTCAACAACTTCCAAAGGGGTTGTTGTTATAGCTTTGAGGCTGAAATTCATAAAATACACCCTTTAGTTCAGCTGAATGAAAAATTTAACTTACAATTTCGAATTTTAGGAAATATGTATGCATATGTTTGTGTCTATATAGAAAAAATAAGAAAAATATTTAAGAATTTATAACTAAACTATGAAAAACTTTAGACGCAGCAAGATTTTTTTTAATTATACTCGTATGTAAAAACTAAAAGCGAGTTTTGCCAATTCATTTTTCAAAACTTTTTTTTTTCCATTGCTTAAAAAATGTAAAAGAAAAGCAAACGTATTGAATTTTTGTTGCAGCAAATGAGCGATATGTAAATTTTATGAATATATTTATGTACATACATACATACATATATATCCAAGGGAATAAGAAACTGGGAAAGAAGTCAAGAAGATCCACAACCTGTGGTCCGGATGTAGTGAAAATGCGGACCTTTTCCAAGGATTTTAACATAGAACTGTCATTGCAAGATGTTCTCTTTCTTGGATCCTGTTCATTGGATCTGAAGTCATGTTCAAAATGTTTTGAAAAAAAAAAACTGTTTTTTGGATGAATTTCAGTCTAATACTTTAAATACTTCATCCCACAGTATATTTCACATTTTTGTTTTGTTTTTGTAATAAAATTTTTTTCGTTGTTGACTAGATTTGAGATTGCGATTGCGATTATTATTTCATTATGATCAATTATAATCAGGCGTGTTTAACACCTCCATCCCATAAGCATATAACGCAGTACAGTTACCGGGAGTAGCTGTGGGAGTAATAGTTTGGGGAGGGGGGCAATTACAGTTAAAAAGATTTTGCAAGGAGGCCAATAAAAATGGAAAGATTTTAAAGCGGAATAACGCAAACTCCGCTCATTTCGAAATGATTTCCATAATTGTCCTTATAAAATTATCTTTTTTAGTGTCCTTCACTGAGTCTTCAACATACTAAAAATAGTAAATATCTTTTTTATAAAAATAATTTTATCTTAAATTATAAATAAACTAGATATATGCTCGTAAAACGCTTACACGTCGCTATTTCCAAATAATAATTAATTCAATTTAATTAAATCACTGTTTATACATCACTTAGGACACGGTTAATGATGTCGAATGGTAAAAATATGATCATCTTGCAGCTCCGTTAATGCAAAACATATGCATCCATGATCAAAAAAATGGTAGTTGAAAACACAGGATTTGCATACATAAAAAATGCGATATTATTTCGCGCGATATTTTTTAGTAAATGTATTTATACTTTGTCATATTATAATAGGCGTGTCACATCGACGAAAATGTTAACAACAGCCAATCAAGTGGCAACGTTTTTAACCTTCTTTGCAAATAGTGCCGTTAATCAGAAATATTTTTCGTGAGCTAGATAATCGCAAATAAACAATTAATTCACCGTTTATGCGGAAAATTTTTCTTTTTAACTATATTTTTATTTGCGAATAACTCGTACGTGTGAACGTAGTGATGGAAGTCTTGAAAGAATAAAAACATGTCATTAGTCTTAACTTATTTTTTCTTATGTGAAAGTAACAGTTTTATCTGAAAATTTTGGAAAAACGCAGATGCCATGTAAATCTAAACTTTGCATATATAATGTAGATATGTATATAGAGAATTAGTTGTCAACACTACCTTAACTGCAAACGGTGAGCGTTACAGACAAGTTGCTGCATTTTGTCTCGATCTTTATTGGTTTCAAGAGGACGGAGCAATCGCTCAAACAGATCGGGCAACGGTGGCGATTTTGAAACACCATTTTCCAAATCGGAATGCCACTCCATTTTGGAGATTTAAGCTGGCCGTCGAGATCGCTAATCGGTAATTAGGAGCCAGATGTTTTGCGAACAATTATTCTAAATGACGTAAAATGAGCGCAATTATGCTTCAACTCGGAAGGTGGCCATTTGACCAAATCAATTTTTCCAATTAATGTCATCAAATAAACTTTTTATGAATAGAAAGTTCTTTTTTTGATTTATAAAAAAGTTGTAGCCAGTTCAAATTATGACAATGCTTTTGCATGCATAACACTTTTTATACTCAAATGACATCCTTCCATATCTTTCGTATTGGTAAATAAAAACTGTTCATCCCAAAAATTGTATGAACAGTAAATCTCCCCTTGTAATGTAATGTAATTTAATGGGTGTTTGGCGCAGGATGGCCGTTTGCACTGTGACCATTGTTGATCTATTGTGCTTCCCCTGTCGCTAACAGTCCAATACGTTCGCAAATAGGACCAGCTCCTTCAGTGGGAGCGTTAGCAGATCCTCTTCACTCAGCGTATATACATGTAGAGTCCTGTGTCTTATGTGGCACAATGCCCCACAATTTCCTATCAAGTGTTCCATAGACTCCTCATCTTCACCGCAAAATCTGCAGATGTCCGTGTCGAATAAGCCCATTCTGTATAGGTGGGCTTTGCAGGTGTAATGGCCTGTGAGCGCTCCTACCAGCGTCCGTAGGCTTTTTCTGTCCAGTCTTAGAGCCAGATCCGCGTCAAAGCGTAGGAATTTCTTGGAGTGACAATCCATTGATATCATTCCAATTTTGTGCAATCCTGGACGATGTCCATTTCGAAATCTCCCCTTTAAGGAGACGTTTGTTGAAAAGAAAAGAAGGGGTGGGTCCAATGAAGTTCCCTTCAGCCCCTCTTCTAGCACAGATGTCCGCCATCTCATTCCCGGCATGCCCCTGATGCCCTGGTACCCATATCAGAGTTATCTGATTATGAGTCGCCAGGAATCTCCTCTTAATAATATAAGTTAATCGTTTTCCCGCAAGAAACCCCTTTTATTTTTTATAGCAGCCTCACGAGAATCAAGAATAAGGATAATAATAACCCTCAATAGAATATTAATACATATTGAACTATTACCCATTTCTATTATTTGCTGTTATGATTCGTTTAATTTTATTTGGGCGAAGACAATAGCTACATATATGAAGCGAATAGCTAAAGGAAGCGATTAATGCGCACATGTGAATGCTAATATTCGTTACACCTCCAGACTACATCGAAATGAATGTTGGCATCACTACTTATTCTCAACACCTCAATTTGGGGAAAAAAAACTGGTTTCTTGTTTTTACACCTCAACGTGCATGACTCATTCCATTCAATTTGATGCTGTTGTAGTGGTTGTTATTGTATATATTTTTTTTTTTTGCAATGGAACAGTATTTTCGTTTCTTTTTCAACTAAAAGAAAAATAATAATAATAATCAGTCAGGTTTGCTTCACTTCCATACACACATCATGCACCCATGCATAGTGGATAATTATGTGTGTTTGTACTGGATGTGTTTGTTTATAATTCTGTTTGTTGCGAAAAAGGTGCGTAAAAGAAAAAGCATTTGATGAAATCAAATAATACGGCTGATCAAAGTGGATTTATAAGTGTGGTTAGGTTCATTTTCATTCGTTAAATGTGTCGAAGATTAAGAATGATTGTTTTGAAATAAAAAAATATTAATAGCTTCGCCGCATCACGTGTTCTTTAAAGGTAAGAAGTACATGCATGCCTATGTATGTACATATATACTTATGTACATATGTACATGTACATACATATGTATACATACTTATGCACAGATACATATGTTAAAGGACCAAACCTAGGGTGATTTTAACACCAGGTAAACTTAATACGTCCACCAGCGCCCCACATGCCGGACGCAACTCCAACACACACAAGTGCTAATATTGTACATGGCTTCCACAGATCATGCACAAGCATCTTGCTGAGGAAATGCAGCTATCTAACCTCTAATAGAACATCATCACCCGGACCATTGCCGGACGACCTCTATAGTTTTTTCTATTGTTTAGCAACAGCATCTAGAAATCTGAATTGATGGTAGCAGCAGAGCTTGCAAGCCAACCACTGCCAATGGGGCAAACCTCCGTCTTTAACCAAAGAAATTATTTTGGTCCACGACGCTTACACTTAAAAACAAATCAAGGACATGTTTTTGGATGGATATGTTGTCCTGCGGTACCGGATATGTGTCTGGTCAGCCATGATTTAAGAACATCGATAGCAGTTGGTTGAACTCAATTTCTTAAATTTTACACTACATGCAGCAATTTTTGCACAATGCGCACTCGCGTTAATGCAGGAATTGGATCCACAAGTCCTAATAACATAATTCCTTCAGACAAAGCACAATGCAGTGCCCTATGAGTCTCGGCACACATGGTCTATCAACGTTATGTCAAACTGATTGAGGTGAGGTGAGCCTGCGTGTGTAATATTAATAAACATCATTGGCCTACACTGGTTTTAGTTTCTAAAGATATGGCAAATTTCTTCCTAACTATTATCAAATCTTTAAAGTCATTACGAGTATTCATACCATGCTTTAAAATTTTTATTAGTAATTGATGTGTGTATGAATTAATTCTTTCACTTGTCTGTTTTTCCATCTAACTTCAAACAAGAATCAGTATTTCGTATGCAATAAACTGTGAAAGAAATTTGAGAGGAAAATAGAAACCATAATGCTACGCCTAGGAAATACGCATTTAAGGCAATTGGAATTTATGACTAGAAAATAAATGTTTTGTCTATGAGTACATTCAGGCAGGCAGGAATTTTTATAAAAATATTTATTAATTTTTATTCTCTTCTATATTCTGTGTTCTTGTCGCCATTTATAAAAGCCATCTATTTGGGAATGTAAAATTTTCCTCCCTCTCCATCTGTAATATGGCACAAAACCAGCTGTAACATGAACATTTCGTCAGGCGTATGGTTGGATGAATAATGGGATGAAGCCAGTCAGAGAGCACTATAGTAGTAGAAAGTATAATTTTCGGATTGTTGTTGTATCTAATAAACTCTGACAAAAATTAAAATTTTATATTTGTATGAAATGCGTTGACACTGTAAAGAATGTATTTGAAAAAGTTAGAATTGAAATAAGGAGGGTTTCACGTATAAGTTCTTTATGTAGTTATACAAACACGACGAAAAAATAATGAAAATATTTTGAGGGGCAAAAAGAAATCACATGTTTTATAGGGTAACAGAAAAGGAGATGAAAATTTTAGAAATAAGTTTTGAGAATGATGATTGTATGAAAAAAAAAATACTTTAAAAATTTTGATTTTGTTATGAGCAGTTAAAACTGTGCCTGAGACTAAAGAAGTTCGGTTGCCAAATGTGACTAAGATTGTTTAACGCCTCTGTTGCTCCAGCGGAAGCTGTTCTGCTGATGCTAGAGACACCCAGATGTGATCCATTTGGGGACGAAATGTTACCAAATTCTGTACAAGTTGCAAGATCATGCACAGGCACTTTGCTAACGAGCTGGAGCTCTCTAAGATCCTACCATTAAGACGTCCCAACTTATCAATTATAGACCACTGACTAGCCAAAATAATCGAGGCGGCCCACCGTCACTCTATTAGCAGTCGCATAGTTTCAAATTATATACATATTAAGTCCAAACTAAATCATCATCCCTTTTTTGAGATATTGTGTATAAAGCGCATTCACCACGGAAACCCCAAAGGGGTCTGCACCGATAACCAGCAAGAAAGAAGTCATAGCCCCTTATTCCCATGGTTCTACATGAGCCTCTGGTATGCGTAAATTTAATAAGCACACTCGGATTTGAGTCACCTGCTAGCTGAGGTAAAAAGTCTACTTTCTTGAAATACTCACAGGAACACGCGTGGTCCTGTTATTTCAGATATTGAGTTTTTATGATCAATCAGGAAAAGGTCATGGTCTTTAAATATGAATTTAATTTTTCCCTAAAAAGCACATCAAAACTCATTTGCCGAAACAAGATGCCAAACTGTGGTATCCTGGCACAATTTGTCGGTTAACAGTTAGTAAACTCCCCAGATCGTCTCTGTATGTGAGGACATTCACTAGAATTCATTTCTTCCACTTCTTGCAATATATAAGAAGCCGAACTTTTCCTTAAAATATCCTAGGACACAACTAGTTTTACAGAGATGAAGTGAATTGGTTTCTTCAATCGTTTTCACTATATTTTTCCTTGTGGAATTTTCTCAAGTCGCTAATCCCTCGATGCCTCACTGTCGTTTTAATATGTTCGTAATAGTTACGTATTGATCACAGGGCAGTTAGTAAATGTCGGCAACACTATTGCAGGCAAATATACACTTCAAAAAATAATTTGTTAATGTTTAAGAAAATTCACTTAATTTTTTAGTTCGAAATGGTTGTTTAAATATTTGCTAAAGCCGTTTTTCACTGAAATTCAGTATAAATTTCTTAACTGCTCTCATTTGCATGCAGATAATAAAATTATTTTAATTAAAACAATTGATTTTATATCATTATATAATAATTACTACTATAATGTTCAATATGGTTGTTTGAACAATATTGTAAAAAATAATAGTAAATATTTCCGCTAAAAATTTACTTAATTTTTATAAGCGTTCGAAAGTGTATTTTTGGAACTTTAAGGCCTTGTACTCTGTTCTAAGTTGTGAAAAATGTTGAACAACATTTATTATTTCAACAATAAAAACTTTACATGCAACATGTAATATTCACTTGGCGATTTGTTATGTTTAATTTATCAAATTGTTTCATCATTTTGCGGTCGCCATAATCGTCCGCCATTTTTGGATCAATTAGAATTTTGGGGAGATATAAGTTCATATGAGATCCAAACGCTTCCAATGAATATCGAAAAAGGCACTCTTTGGTGTAGAATTTAGTTGGGTTGGCGGCGTTATCCGTGCATATATATTTTTTTTTGAGAACGACAACGGCGAACGCTATAGGTCGATGATTAGCAATTTCTTTTAGCCTGAATTGGATATGGACAACAATACATCGACAGTATATGTACATCACTAGACATGCGGCTTGAGCGATTTGAGGGTATGGTCTTCTCACGTGGAGGTGATGTTAACTTGTCACCAAGATCGTGCGATTTGACCCCTTAAGACTTTTTATTTTGGAGTGTTCTTAATTTGCAGGTCTATGCAGATAAGCCACAAACCACAGCGGTCTTCAAGGCCGTCAAAACTGATGCCATCGTTTAAATTCAGCGTAATTTATTCGTCATGGAAAATCGAAAATTTCGGATGTGTGCCACTCAGCACAGCGTTATATTCCATAGTGAGATTGATAGGCCTTTGAAATTACTAAAGGAAATTTCAGAGATATCTCAGACAAACTTTTTTATGACACGGTAGTTGTCATACTGCCGCATTAGAAGGTTAATTGAAAAAATTTAAAAAGTAGCAATATCTGGCCCACAGTTTTCAATGTATCCTGTACACAATTTGCCATCCCTGCTTTCCACAGGAAAAACATCGTGATGTAAATGAGCGTGATTTCTAAAGGAAAATTGTGGAAAAGTCATCACATTAAAAGGTACTATAGGGTCGGGAAACAGTTCCACGCAGTTTCAAATATGAACGCCTAAGAATTTGACAATCATATTAATCCCTTGGATGGTCAGATGAAGCGGCAACACATCTCTGATGGTATATAAGGAAGCGTGTTGCTGAAAGATTTTATTTAGAATCAAAAATGATACTTTTTCTAATCATGATTCGATTTTCAAATTGAATCACATTGTGTTTTAAATAGTTGCAACACCCTTTACGAAACGATTCCTTGTAAACATTACTTTGAGCAACTTGCCACCACCACCACCCTTTTTATTTTGTTTCGACTTTAAAGTTTCTATACATAATTTCAAAGTAGTTGCTAATGCTGCTTTTGAACTGCAAATGGTGTTGAGATAGTTCAAGGTTTTCTATACCTGTACCATTTAGGAAAAAAATATTGTATTGTACTGATGCTGTTCTGTGTCTATAGCAAACTAGATATATTTAGGACATAAAGGCAAATATGGCGGCGTGGCATCATGTTATGAAAATATATGAATATTTTGTTATTTGTTTTTTTGAAAGCGTGCTGCTGCATTTGGTTGCCTTTAGTTCATTCATTCATTCATCATCAGCAGCGGATAATAATAATACACAAACAGCATTCATGATGCGTTCCACTTATTTCAGCACTTTATTTCCAGTGAAGGGTGGTTTATTATTTTTACTAAACTCGCAACTCACAAATTAAATGAAAAGAATTTTTTTGTATTAAAAAGAATTTGCTTTCAACTTTTCACATACGTAAAGCGTATGATGATGCTCCTGTTTCGAAAAGCATTTTTTCTATAGCCTCTTACATAAACACTTCTATGCATACATACATACATACATATTCGAGTATGTATGTACATATATACATACATATGGATATAACTGAGTGAGTCTAATAAATTCCTGAAATTCCTAAAGGGTAAACTTTCAATTAAGCAAATTATGAATACATATTTAAAAAAAAATTCTTCCCTTACCTTAATGTTTATACTCGTAGTATAAATTTAGTCTCTAATATTTATTAAAGTTTGACATTTAAGAAGCAGGCAGCCTTTTGAGTTATAAATTATTGGTGGCAGGAGTTGTCTAGGAATGTATTAGGAATTTTATTATAAAATGCAAACATTTGAAAAGCAGAAAAAATTTTCGAAATATAAATTTTTCTTTACCACTTTAAATCCTTAAGCAGGGACAAGTAGAACGAATTAATAAGTATTCGTTTTGTAGCGTTTTAAGTAACCATTTAATTAACACGGCCGGCAGAAATTTTTTCTACTTTTTATTGATATTTGTGAAGTGTTTGTTATAAACACAATTGCCAATTTATAAATTTTTAAATGTTTGCTCTTTTAAAGGAAAATTGATCGCCTTGGTGGGATCTGAACTCGCCAGCTTAACTATTCTGCAAAATCACTTTGCAAGTTCTGCTTTCGTTCAAATAATCAATTAATGATCAATTAATGCTGCATCCACATAATACTCAGCACTTAACACAATCAGTACAAAATGAGCAGGAGCGTTCACTTATACAACAAGCTCTTCGTTTCCCACTATTATTCTCAATAATTTAGTCAACGATTTTCTTTAGATCATAGAGCCATTAGATCATGGAGAGGTAGTCATCGATCACCCACCTACTGACACTAATATGAAATGCAATGATATTTTTTTTAGTAGAAACTGAACTTAAAGTCAAAATTTCCAATTTATCACCCTAGACACAAACCTTTTTTTAACAGAGATCTGGTAGACAAATAAAATAATATCAAAATGAAAATTTTAGGAAGGGACAAACTAAATGGAATTTTAGACAAGAGAAGTACTTATTCCTCAGCGTTTATTATACATTTTCAAAAAAGGAAATATCAAAAGGCATGGTCCATTGTCAAGACCCGTTAATGTTATTGCAGCAAGATTAATGGAGAATTTCAAGCAATTTTTTATGAAGTTTGAGATAAAAAAGTTGATTAAAGTCAAGCTTAAATGTTGTTAGATTTTAATAGGGGTAGGAACTTCTTAAATCTGTGGTGCTTTTTGATCTGTGTAACATTTTCAGGCTTTTCCATGGTCGATCAACCGGCTATTATAAGATTTGGAGGAGTATTGTATCATAACATTTTGAAAAAAATTTCTGTTATTCCAAATTCTATGAAAGATACGAGGGAAATTTACATACAAACAGAAATAGACATTTTATAATGGTTTTGGCCAACTGGGCGGCTTTGCAATATTGTATAGAGGCTTTTAAACATATTTGGAATTTTTTTAATAGTTTTTTTTTTGCTAAATTTATTAAAATGTTTCTTTTTCTTGGAGATGTTTTCTAGTGAATGCCGTTTATTAAATCTTTAAATATCGTTTTAAAATTTGTGGCTTTTCCTTATTTCTTGTTTGTGGCCAAAGGGCTTTAGTGATATTTTTGAGTTCTTTTTGTAGTAGTTGTTGATGTTTTATTGTTAACGTTATTGTGTTTAAGAGGCTTGTCAAAACTTTTTCTTTTTTGTGTGTGTGGGCTTAAATAAATGTTAATTTTTCCTTTGTGAAATCAACATCAAATACATTTTAATTTTATTTAAACGCTTCAAAACGAATCAAAATCTGTGTGTAGTACCCGTCGCCACTTGTTTTTTTTTAACTTACCCCGCCGCCGCCGGATAGAGTAGTCATAAAAGCTGAACCGGCCTTGCAAAGGCTCACTCTATATATTTGTATAAATTTCACATGATCTCATAATGAATTTCATAACAAAAATTTTAAATTTTTCGAGCATTTCAAAAGAACTCTAGATTTGTTGATTATATTATATAAACTGTCTCTCTTTAAAATGTAGAAATTTTTTAATTATGATTCAGGATAATGATTCATATCACATAGATCAATTGGCCATCTAGTTTTGCTGGTGCTCCACCACGCAAAGCAACTTAACACAACTTCATATACCCCAGACTTGCCAATGCTGGCAAATTTGCCAGAAAAATAATATTTAAAAATATCACCCCTCGAATACAAAACTGTAGTTGCTTTAATATCCACATGATTGCAATAGATCATTATATTAATGGAGGACCAATTGAACATTACAAAAATCTCAGATATTAAAAACTAATTTAATATTTGTATGTGATAATTTGAACAATATATCGACTCTTGTCAATTCATTTTATTTTTAGAGTTTTGATACAAATTTTTAAAGTTTTTATTGTTTTATTGTTGTGTCTCTGTTGCTATGAATAAAAATAGACATCAAATTTTTATTGCTGGGCTTATTAAATTCAAAAATGTTAAAATCTATAAATTTTTCTCCAAAATCATACAAAATACATGAAGTTGTTCAATTATTACCTTAACCCGTCATATTAACCGCCCCCCGCTACATTCTTGTGAAGCTGCCCATCAATTTTCGTTGCACCGCAATCGCAGCAAGTGTAGTACATTGGTCTGGTTCTGTGCCTTAGACACAGCTTGTTTTATGCCATTTCAAGATGAACTCGCCCTTGTTGAAATGCTGCTTCGAAGTAAAAAAGAAAATACATTTTTTACATGCAATTATTAAAATCGTTTTTATACATTTATAAAATTACCTTCATTGTCTATTTTTTCGTTTCATAATCCTGATTTGTATTTTCTTTTCGACTTATTTCTATATTTATTTAAATTATTATTTATTTTGTTAACCTTTTGACTAATGCACACTTTCCGATTTCTTCTCGTTTTAGGTAAGTGCTCCCGAGAAATAAACATTAATTGTTGTAAAATATTTACAAGGAAAAATATTTATTGTTGGTAAATACTCGTATATATTTAAGTGTAATTGAACAAATGTATACAATATCTTTTTAAAATATTTTTTATAAAATAATTTTGTAAAAGGAATTGCTTGATGAACATCTGGAATAATTTTGACAAATTCAACAACATCTCTATTTAGTTCCTTCAATCCTATGTTTAGCTCTGCCTACAAAATATATTTCAGATGATCGATTTTCAACTTTCCTTTTTTTACAAATGAAAATATAAATATTTTTAATACATTTTCATTTTATTTAGTTTTGAGAATTTATTTTCTTTTAAAAACTTCATTACCTTCTGCCCCATTTCTAAACATTAAAAATTTATTCTCTTTAACATTTTTTTTTAAATAAAATAAGCTTTAGCGTTACTAAAACATGTATTTAATGAAAAATTTTCCCAATATTGATATTACAAATATTGACATTTGACATATTAAATGTTTGAGAAGGATATTATAAAAATTTATGAATGGTAGTTTCAGGACAAATTATCTTTTTTGTTTTTTTGTTGATTTTTTAAGAGAAGTTACACTCGGGCAATTAATACCTACTACTTACTTAAGGTGGTACTTCTCTGTGAAAGGGATAGGATAGAGAGGACAGGCTGTGAATTAGAAGATAGAGGAGGACAGAGAGCATAATTTCTGTTTTTTACAACTCAACTATTCCGCGTTGTTTATTTTTATAGCAGAATTGCAGCGTCTCTGGTATTAAGTAGCCGACGAAGAAGCTAACATTACCGACAGAGGAGGACGCTTTGATGTAGTAAACATTAGCGTAGTAGAAGAGTATCCAATCGCTGTTACTGTTCAGTGACCAGCGATATGCCTTTATCACTTAAACAGTCCAACATGAATTAACTCAACGTCACACTAAGGAAATCAGAAAAATTCATGATCTTGAACAGTGTTTGAATCCAGGTTATTCAGTGATAAATTGCTTTGTAGTCAACTACTTCAGCCAACAGCACCTAATTTATACTATTCGAGGTGTGAAATAGTTGTTGAATTATTTAGATATAAATGTGTATTTTTAATTCAATATTATTAATGATATTTACTTTGCTGATGTTAAAGATATATACGCAAAGTTTTTTTTAATTACCGACATTAACTTTGCTTTCGCAGGGACTTTATCTTAAATGTTTAAAATAACATTTCGATACTTATAATTATAGGCATAAATCTGTGTTCATCACGGAGTTATGTTATGTATTTATTATTTTTTCAAATAGACAAAAATATAGCATGCTATATATTTTATATTAAAAAAATAGCGTGTGATTCCAAAATTTACAAAATGCATATAGATTAGGCTACCATCGGTTTGTAAGTTAGCCCCTTTGTAATATCTGTCATGGGTATGCTAACGAGTCCTATATCCTTGCGCATTTCAGTGTCGAACCAATCCGATTTCCAAATAAATGAGTTTACACCCTTCCTTTCGCATTGCTAAAGATCTGCTAATTTGGCAAATGCAGGCATAATTGTCCAAAGACATTCGACTTTTTTAAGTTTTCCTATTTATATACTTATTTTTAAATAATGTTTTATTTTTATTTTGACAAAGTTAACAAACACAAACTGCGAAGCTACATTGTTCCTCTGCACAAACATCCAGAGTCTTCGGCTGGAATCGAACCTACGACTTTTGGATTACTAGTCTAGTACACTAGCTACTAGCCTACAAAAGGCTATTGATGACTTGGAATAAGATTCAATGACATCTTAAATATGAGTACTTGTATCTAGCTTTAAAGTCACAATACGACTAAAAAATATGCCCCTTAATCGATCCTATAGCGGTTGGCGATTTTAGACTTCCAACTTCTGCAGTTAGATTGGAATTAGTAAAAATTTTCTTTAATGTAGTACAAAATGTTGAAGTCGTAGACGAAATTTTCTAATCACAAAAAGCATCAATGTTTTTAGAAATCGTTGTTGTAATATTAACTTGCACAAATTCCTTTCATTGTAATTAGTCGCAATTGCGTACAATGGCAACACTTTACAACAGGGAAGAATAAGTACACTGCATGGGGCTTACCATAGTTAAAAATCACTTTCCGGCATTTTTGTATTAGAAATTTCAACTCATTTTTATTATACCTAGATTTTAGTCCATACAAATAGAGTTTTCTATTACACAATTTTTATCTCTCCCTTGAAAAAAAAAACTGCCATAAATTCTTAAATAATTTTGTTGTTGCATTTGGAAAAGAAAAATAATGAAACCAAATAAAAGAATGGAAAGGAATTATAGCAACAAACACAAAGTACTCAATAAACCATTAAGAATTTACTCCTATTAATAACTCAAACACACATACACATATATACATGTATGTATTTCACATCACACATACATACACGTACATGCTCTAGCATTTCCCATATTACTTAAGGTGGATATGGTTTTTCTAATATGCTATATGTATTAATTTTTTTCCAATGTGACACTGACAATGAAAACGTCTATTATAATCAAACGATAATGAGTTTCGGTATGATAATGATTTTTCTAATTATAAAATGAAATACAATAAATAAAGAATTTCAGCTATTTCATAAAAATAACATCTGCAATTACGTGAAAGGAAGCTTAAGATATAAAACCTTAATAAAAATAAAACTATTAGCCAGACACCACCACCTTGAAATATAAAAATAAACATAAATAATGATATAAAATAATATAATAAAAATTCTTATCGTCTTAAGTTTTACTCAAGGAATAATTTCATTAAAATTATAAATTTTCAAAGATCGCAATCCCAATCTTTTCTACATATAATTTCAGTACAAAAAAAAATATCTTTACACAATCTACAAGGTGGTTTAGGCTGATATCAGAGTGGGAGCTACAAACGAAGCGAAGCTAGAAGCGATCAAAATGCGTGTTAGAAGATCTCAGATCGAAAGCTATATTGAGCAAAATGAACTCTCCGATATCCCTTTTGACATCTTTTGAACGGACACACAAGGAAACTCAAGTGGTCGTTTGTAGCGCATTGTAGCACAGTACTATATCGTGGCTAATCTACTAGAGAAAATAAGCAACATTGGTTCTCCTACATATAATTTTTCTGATAGTCATATCGCATCTCCATATTCTATGCCTAGAGTACAATGGCACAGGGCTATTCTTATATCTCAGAGCAGATGGAGAAACTTTTACCTCATGCAGGCTCAGTGTTGAATACTTGAGTTTCTCTGAAAATTTTACTTGTAACCGACGAAAAGTGCGGTTTCCAAAATCCAGACGGGTGACTTCAACAAAAAAAGTATGTGAAAAGAACTCAGTTTGTTTATAACAATTTCCATACACCTTCTTCAGAGGCTGGCAGTCATTTGTTTTCCCCCCTACATAGGGTACTCCACTAAATGCCAGCAGTGAGTAGTGGCATCTTATCGACCATAATGCAGTCACTTATTGGTACGCCACTCTAAACAGACATCACTTAACCATAGATAACACGCAAAACTAAACATATGTCGCAGTTAAAGTTAATTCCTCTTAATTTTTTTTAAATTCTGGTAATGTGTTCATATTCATATTAAAATTTTTTTTCTGTCAGAGAGATATGTGTAAAAATCGCTCATGATTGAATTTTTGTAAGATTTCAGTATTTCAGAATTTACCTAAATTTTTGTTAATGTTGAAAAGTATTTTTTACTAATAT